>JAKSZT010053887.1:81687215-81741869 GCA_026826555.1 Tolypeutes matacus
CTTTCCCCCTAAGATCAGGAACAAGACAAGGATGCCCACTGTCACCATTGTTATTCAACATTGTACTAGAAGTTCTAGCGAGGGCAATTAGACAAGACAAAAAAATTAAAGGCGTCCAAATAGGAAAAGAGGAAGTAAAACTCTCACTGTTTGCGGATGACATGATCCTGTATTTAGAAAATCCTGAAGTATCCACAACAAAGCTACTTGAACTAATAAATGAGTTCAGCAAAGTGGCAGGATATAAGATCGACATACAAAAATCAGTAATGTTTTTGTACACTAGTACTGAACAATCTGAGGAGGAAATCAGGAAGAAAATTCCATTTTCAATAGCAACAAAAAGACTCAAATACTTAGGAGTTAATTTAACCAAGGAAGTACAGGACCTATATGCAGAAAACTACAAAACAATGCTAAAAGAAATTTAAAAAGACCTAAACAAATGGAAAGACATTCCGGGTTCATGGATTGGAAGAATAAATATCGTGAAGATGTCAATCTTGCCCAAACTGATTTATAGATTCAATGCAATACCAATCAAAATCCCAACAGCTTACTTTACAGAATTAGAGAAGGCAATTACCAAATTCATCTGGAAGGGTAAGTGCACCCGAATAGCCAAAAGTATTCTAAAAAAGAAAAGCAATGTGGGAGGAATTTCACTACCTGACCTTGAAACATATTACAAAGCTACAGTGGTCAAAACAGCATGGTACTGGCATAAAGATAGACATATCGATCAGTGGAATAGAATTGAGAATCCAGAAATAAACCCTCACCTATACAGTCAACTGGTTTTTGAGAAACCTACCAAGCCCACACTGATGGGAAAAAAAAGTCTCTTCAACAAATGGTGTTGGGAGAACTGGATATCTATAACCAAAAGAATGAAAGAGGACCCCTATCTTACCCCCTATACAAGAATCAACTCAAAATGGATCAAAGATCTAAATATAAAAGCCAGGACCATAAAACTACTAGAAGAAAATGTAGGGAAACATCTTCAAGACCTTGTAGTAGGTGGTGGTTTCTTGGACTTCACACCCAAAGCACGTGCAACAAAAGAAAAAGTAGATAAATGGGACCTCCTCAAAATTCAACACTTTTGCACCTCACAGGACTTTGTCAGAAGGGTGAAAAGGCAGCCGACTCAATGGGAAAAAATATTTGGAAATCACATATCTGATAAGGGTTTAATATCCAGGATATATAAAGAGATGTTACAACTCAACAATAAAAAGACAAATGACCCAATTAAAAAATGGGCGAAAGACTTGAATAGACATTTCTCCGAAGAAGAAATACAAATGCCAAAAAAACACATGAAGAAATGCTCAACATCACTCATGATTAGGGAAATGCAAATCAAAACTACAATGAGATAACATTTCACACCTATCAGAATGGCCACTATTAAAAAGACAGAGAACTACAAGTGTTGGAGAGGATGTGGAGAGATAGGAACACTTCTTCACTGTTGGTGGGAATGCAGGATGGTACAACCACTATGGAGGACTGTTTGGCAGTTCCTAAAGAAGTTGAATATAGACTTGCCACGTGACCCAGCAATACCACTACTGGGTATATACCCAGAAGAACTGAGAGCAGTGACAAGAACAGACATCTGCACACCGATGTTCATAGCCACATTATTCATCATTGCCAAAAGTTGGAAACAACCCAGGTGTCCATCAACAGATGAATGGATAAACTGTGGTCTATTCACACGATGGAATATTATGCAGCTGTAAGAAGAAATGAAGTCATAAAGCATATGGCAGGGAAGCGGATGTGGCTCGATCAGTAGGGCTCCCGTTTACCATATGGGAGGCCCTGGGTTCGGTTCCTGGGGCCTCCTAGTGAAGGCAAGCCCGCCCACACGGCGCGGTTGGCTGACCCAGCGAGCACAAGCAGCAAGGGGGGGATAAATGAATAAATAAATAAAATCTTTTAAAAAATAAATAAATAAAGCATATGGCAACATGGAAGAATCTGGAGGACATTATGTTGAGTGAAGCAAGCCAGACACAAAAGGACAAATACTGTATGAATGCATTACTATGAACCAAATATATTGTGTAATATATTGTTTGATTCATACACACACACACACAAAAAAAAAAAAAAAAAAATTTACATGTATCCATTACATTTAATTGAGAAATGTATATATTTATTCATCTGTGTTTACTTTTTAGTTTTTAATTGCTTATGTTTTCAATTATTAAATTTACAAAATAAAGTTAAAAAAAATAAAAATAAAAATAAAAAAAAATTTAAAAAAATAAGAATTCAGACATGAGGAACAGGTATAGCTCAGTGGTTGAGTGTCAGCTTCCCATGTGTTAATGCAAGGTCCCAGGGTTCAATCCCTGGTACCTCCTAAAAAAAAAAAAAAAAAAATTTCAAACATTCAAGAGATTTGTAAATCTACAAAACAATGCCACTCTTGGCTAATATTTTTTGTTTGCAAAATTTTTTCATAAAAAATTAACATGAAAAAAAAATAATAATTAACATGAAATCGGTAATCTTTACATGAATTAATATATATTTCTAAAATTTCTCAGTTTTAACTTTTAATACAGTAAATATTGAGAGATATAGCCTACTTAAACAAATAGCTTTAGGATCCTCAGTAATGTTTAAGACTGTACATGGATACTGAAACCAAAAAGCTTGGGAACTACCGGCCTCAGCTAGAAACAGTCATATAATCTTATATTCATCCCTTTCTTCCCTCACACACCCACTTTGTCGATTCTGCCATCCAAATAACCTGTCTTCAATCCTTCCCGCCTTCTCCTTCCTACCCATCCCCATGGAAGGCTAAAATCATAGTCCCCAAAGATATCCACACCATATCCCTGACACCTGCAAATGTTTTACTGGGAAAAGGGTCTTTGTAGATGTAATTAAGTTAAGGACCTTGAGATGAGAACACTGTGGATTATCCGGTGGGCCCCAAACCCAAAGGCAAGTGCCCTACTAAGGAGAAGTGAAGACAGAGGCTGAGGCTGGAGTAACGAGGCCACAAGCCAAAGAAGCCAAGAACACCAACAGATACCAGGGTTCTACCCTCAGATCCTCCAGAGAGTCCCTGCCCCCAGAGCTCTGAGAGAACAAATTTATATTGTTATAAGCCACCCCATTTATGGTAATTTGTTACTATGGCCATAGGAAAATAATATATCCCTCTCCCCATGCCTGGAATGTTAATGAGCTTCCAGCTGGTCAGTCTTTGTGCCTCAGTGCCACCCCTGGTCATCTTAAATCTCATTCTCTCACTTAAAACACTTGAATGGTTCATCATCTCCATCTTAAGAGTCAACCCAGCATACAAACGCCCCCACAACTTGACCCCCACTTTCTTTACTTTCCAACCCATCTCCTCCCCTGCATACCCCACACCAAGCCTCAGGCCCAGCCTCATAGAGCATAGAGCAGGGCTCACCCCTCAGTTTTTCTCACCTGTGGCCCTACACATTTTGCTGCCCTTCCTGAAATTTAATTTCCTTCCACACCCTCAGACCCATCTACTCCTACAACTTCTTGTAAGTCCCAGACTCAAAATTCTCCTCTTCTATCAGGTCTAGTCCCCAAAAAAAAAAAAAAAAAAGTCACTCCTTCCGCCAGATCAGGTTTTCTCAAGCTCGGAGCTATTAACACGTGGCTCTAGATAATTCTTCGCTGTGGCTGTCCTATGCCCTGGAGAATGTTAGCAGCATTCCCTGGCCTCGACCCACAAGATGCCAGCAATAGCACCCACCCCGTCTCCTTGCTGTGGCCACTAAAAATGTCTCCCCATTGCCAAAGTCCTTAGGGGCATAGGGAGAATCCCCCCCAGTTGAGAACCACTGCTCTAGATTGAAGGCATCAGAGCCCCAGGACTATATCTAACACCTCTAGCATGTGTTTATTCTTAACATTCATTCATTCCAAAAAGCACACCTCAGGGAATAAAAATCTTGGGCCTGCCTTATGAAGCCACAGCTGGCAAAGGGCTGCAAGGTGCCCAAGAGTTGCTGAATGACAGAATTTGTTTGTCATGCATATTGTATAATGCTGCCCTCAAAACATGGAAAATCAAACCCAGAAGCTAACTTTTTCTCCTCCTCACAGGGCCGCAGCATCAAACAACTAAGGGGGTTCCACTTTTATGGAATGCCATGTTATGTGTTGCTCCATAGAATTGGGCAACTGGTACAGCTCCTATGTTTGTGGCTCTCTCAAGACAGTGACCCATAAATAAGGGAGTATTCTCAACCAAGAAAACAGAACTAGGTAGGAACGATCCCCAGCACCAAAGCCCACAAATGCCAATGCCAATGCCAGTGCTATCCCCAGAGGCCAGATATAGGACTGAGGACCTTCCACCAAAAAAACCCACAAAGGAGTTCACAAGCTCCAGAGTAGTCTTCTCCCTGCCCAGGAGACACCCCCCAAGATTCTGGCAAGCTCTGAGGGAATCAAGTGCAACCTAAACAGTCCCAAGCTCACACAGAGGCTCTTGACACCCTAAAATGCCAAATAATTCTCATTGCCAGGGCAACGTGAGAGTGTTTACCAGGAAGGGAGGCTGTTTACAGAATGGTGGCCAAGTGAAGCTGCAGGAACAAATCAGGGCACAAAGTGCTTGGTCCAGATCTGCCTTGACAAGTGCTTTAAACTCTCCTGGTCTCAATTTCCCTTTTTATTGAATAAGAAAGCTAGAACAACCCATCTTTAAGTTCCCTTCTAGCTCTAAAAGTGTGTGGTTTTACCCAAAAAATGGCATAAACCCCCTACAGAATATCCCTTTCCAAGCAAAACAGAACAGGATTCTCCTCCCTTCCCACAAAAACTCTTTTCACCAAAAATGGAACAAAATAAAGCAGTATACTGTTCAGTTTCCCCTCAGCTTCTGTTGGCACCTGTCAGAATTTACTGCCTAATGGACAAGATGTAGGTATTCTCTGTCTCTTGCATTATACTCTTCATTAAGCTAAAAAGCAGCAGAGTCCTGGGAATATGTATTCTCAGGGGAGGGGGAGAGGGCACTCTTGCTGTGATTATTTGAGGGTGCCAAAGATAAATGAAAAACTACTATGACAAGATTAGAATGCTTTCCACTATAAGAAATTGAAAACCAGCCCAACAATGGCTTAAACCATGTGGACATCTACTGTTTATTTAACAAGAAGTTCAGAGAAACTGAACCATTCCCAAGAGCAGTTCAGTGGTTTAACAATTCCATAAAGCTCCTCAACTCCTCTTGTGTTGACTTTTCATCCACTGGCTTTTTGCCTCATGGTCACATGATAGTTGCCCAGCTCTAACTATTATATCCTCTTATTGTCTTTCCAAAGATAGGAAACTAAGCATCAGTCAGGGCATTAAGACAGGACACTCTCTTGTGCCTGTGCTTTTATCAGGGAAGAAAAACTTCTTCCCCCGAAGTCCTGTAGTGATTTCCATTAAATCATTAAATCTCTTTGGCTAGAACTAAATCATATGCTCACTCCAAGTTGCAAGGGAGGCCAAGAAAAAGGATCTGACACTTTTTTTTTCAAGTCAGAAGGAGAAAAGAGAAAAAGGGGATAAGAATGATGATGACGGGAAGCAGATGTGGCTCAAGTGATTGGGCTCCTGCCTACCACATGGGAGGTCTGTGGTTCAGTTCCCAGTGCCTCCTCAAGCAGACACCGAGCTGGTGCGATGGGCAGGCATGGCAAGCTTACACAAGATGGTACAACAAGAGACACAAGAAGAAAAACATAATGAGAGACACAACAAAGCAGGGAGCAGAGGTTCCCAGTGCCTCCTAAAGAGGACGGGCAGGTGCGACAAGCTGACACGACAAGATGACACAACAAGATACACAAGAGGAAAAACATAACAAGACATACAACAAAGCAAGGAATGGAGGCAGCTTAAGTGATTAGGCACGTCCCTTCCACATTGAAGGTCCAGGGTTTGGTTTCCTGTGCCTCCTAAAGAAACAAACAGACACAGCAAGTGCAAATAACAAGGGGGTAGGGAGAGATAAATAAAACAAATCTTTAAAAATAAAAAAATAAAAAAGAATGATGGTGACATGGTCAACAAAGTGTCTGCCACACACAACTATACCCAGTGGTATGTTAGTGTTTAACCAGCTTTCCAAAAAATAAAAAATGTTTAAAAGGCCCTGATTTGTGGTATTTTCCTATTTCCTTGTTCCATAGCTGAACACTCACCTAAGAGTCCTAACCCCAAACCCACCACAGGTGCCTAAGTGCCTGTATCTACACTCTACCTACACCTGCCTAAGCATCAGCTAAATGAGCTCTAGCTTGGTTTAGGACTAACAACCAAGACCCACTCCTGTATACCCAATCAAAACTATCTGGGAATTATTCTTTAAGTTTTTTTCTTCAATGATAAAAGTAGTGTGCACTTATTGTTACAGTTTGGAATATAGATTAACACCAAGAATAAACTGAAAATCACCCCTAATCCCACTCCCCTGAGATAATAATGGTTTGTGTGTGACAATCTTTCCAGATTACAAAGACATACAGGTTTTACAAGTGGAAATCATACTACTTTGTAACTTAATGACATTTTTCTTTTTATTATGTAAATTTTCCAAGACTGAAAAAAAGAATAGTATAATGAACTCCCTTGTCACCATTATCCAGTTTAAGAATTATCTGAAAACAATTTAAAGTCCACTTGTTTCGATTTTCCCTTTGCAGGGAGGAATGTATAGGAGGTAGATGCCTCCTCTTTACATTTTCTTTTATATTTTTCCTCTGCATGGCTTTCCCCACTCTGACCCTGAGATTGGCAGTTCTCCAGGCTATGTCAACTAGCTTTTTTTTTTTTTTCCCAACGGTGCTCACAGACTTGAAGTTTTAACCTTAAACATGTTCACTCTACTTGTGGATCCCTCATCTTCTCCAATTCCTACCTAACCTATCAAGAAGCCTTAAAACTACAGTTCAGAAGAGCGGATGTGACTCAAGCAATTGGGCACCCACCTCCCACATGGGAGGTCCCAGGTTCAGTTCCCAGTGCCTCCTAAAGAGGAGGAACAAGACAGCAGGTTGGCATGGTGAGATGGCGCGGCGAGATGACGCAACAAGCAGGGAACGAATATGGCTTAAGCGACTGGGCGCCCACCTCCCACATGGGAGGTCCCGGGTTCAGTTCCTGGTGCCTC
Organism: Tolypeutes matacus; assembly: GCA_026826555.1. NCBI lineage: Eukaryota > Metazoa > Chordata > Mammalia > Cingulata > Chlamyphoridae > Tolypeutes > Tolypeutes matacus. Next base: position 81,694,405 of record JAKSZT010053887.1, read on the forward strand.
CTAAAGAAGAGGAACAAGACAGCAAGCTGGCATGGGGAGATGCTGCGGCGAGATGGCGCAACAAGCAGGGAACAGATATGGCTTAAGCGACTGGGCGCCCACCTCCCACATGGGAGGTCCCGGGTTCAGTTCCTGGTGCCTCCTAAAAGAAAATGAGCAGACACAGAGAACACACGAACAGACACAGAGAGCAGACAGCAAGCGCAAACAAGGGGAGGATAAATAAATAAAAATAAATAAATAAAAATACAGTTCAGGAACTCATTAAAATAAAAGAGAGCTTCAAAAGAACTATTTCACAGTTCTTGGGGTTTCTGTGTTCCCCTTACTCCAGTCTTCTACTTCTGATTTGTTTTTACACATATGAGCACACATATGCACACATCCATAGGCAGCACTGCTAACTGGTTCAACTAAAATCCTAGGGCTCTTTCATTCACCCTCATTCATCCCTACCTGGTGCTTATGCAAGACCTCACCTTCATGGTCCTGCAACTTCCTAAAGGGTTGCGTTTTATCTCCTTAGGTGGAGACCTGAGTCAAATATCTGACAGGTTACACCCAAAATTAACAGCTTTTTTAACACACAAGTTCAAAGAATGGCCTCTTGGGACAAATCAAGGGCTGCCACCCAGCTTGAACCAAGTCTACAGAGGTAGGAGCTGTGGCTATTTCAAGACCAAGGCATGGAGCTCTAGTCTGCTATAAACCATGTACAGCTGACAGAAAACAAGCCTATGCTGAGAACGACAGTTACTGGAATGGAACTTCATAGTGAAAAGAAGCTAAGTTCTTTCACATTTGCTCTACTTATTTTAACCAGTATAGCAAAGACCCAGATATTATGTGATGGTTACTCAATAATTAAACTAGTAAGATGCTTTCAGTATTATAAAAACACAATTCATTGCTTGGAGAGAAGAGAAAGGAAAAAAAACAAAGACACGCCATCCATAGCTTTTTTCTACCCCACCCCCACCCCTGCCTCCGCCTCCAGACACAAAGGTACCAGACATTTCTGAAACTTCTGGGGGGGCAGGGGTTACAATTTCCAATTCCAAGAGGTTCCAATTTCTCAAATAGTATGATTGTCCAAAGGATTCTAATACTTCACATAGTGGGGAGCAGATAAGAGTAAAAGGAAGTTCAATTTATAACATTCTCCACAGGTAAGGACCCAAACTAAAGAAGTGGTTCTCAAACTTAGCATATGCAGGAATCACCTAGGAAGCAAATCTCTGAGCCTTTTCCCCAGAAATTCTGACTCATCAGGTCTGTGATGAAGGTGGTCTGCATTTTTAACAAGCATCTTTGAAGATTTTGCTGCAGGTGTTGACAGAACCAGAAAAATGACAACCACTTGCATTTCTCCTCCCAGGCCACAAAGTTTGGGTAGCAGCACTTCTGTGAGCAGTAGGAAGAGAACCTCTGACTCACTGCTTCCCCCACTCACTCATCCCTAAGAGTCACCTCACACAGGAGTTAAACAGAGAGATGCCTATCCCTGGACTCCTGGATTAGGGACAGTTGTGCAGGGCCCTGGGCCAGCCAATTAACCTCAGGGGTGGGGGAGTGGGGAGGGATTTTCTGGAATCAAATGTCTCTGAGCCATCTCTTACTCGTGGTCCCAGGGCAAGTAGTCAGCCTGTCCTCTCTTCCCAGGCAACGTTATCAACATCTTTCCTCTAGTGGCTTATAAAGAAACAAATTTCCACCTCCCCAACTAGACCTCCCCAGGTGCCTCTAAAGCAAGCACTTATGTGTTTAAATGTTAACAAGAAAACTAACAGGAGTTACCAAAATAAAACAGGCAGTGGGACAGTTAAATCTTATAAGTAAATTGTCGTTTAAGAGGTTTTTTCTGCATTTTATTAATTTCTTCAAGAACTCTTCACTGAGCACCCACTCTAACATCAGGCACAAGGCAGTTCACAGATATGAGCCCCCAAGGATAAGCCCCTGATCCCACACAGCCTTCAGCTTACATTCTCCTGTGGAAGACCATGGGGAAGAGAATAAGCATCCATACAATCGAATTTCAGACGGCCACAAGCTCTACAAAAATTAGGAACGTAGGGTAATGAACCAGCAAGGATGAGGGAAGATGGGTTACAAGGAAGACCTCTCTGCAGGGGAGTCTCTAAGAACCAAATGATGGGAAACATGACTGTGTCAGGGATCCTATCTGCCTTAACCTAGACTTTCTCCAGCAGCCTCAGTCATCGGAGATCCTGTATATTTTATTCATTCATCTGCATTTTCATTCACACATTCCAAAAAATACTTGTGCCCTCAGCATTCCAGGAAGTGCACTAGGTGCCAGGTACTTCAGCAATTCTTAAAAGAGACCTCATTCCTGCCTTCATCAAGCCGATCCATTAGTGGGAGAGCCAGCAACCAACATGCAAATAAATAAATTATAAATTATATACTTCTAGCAGAAGGGCCTCTCTGAGGAGGGTGTTGGGCTGAGAAATGAATGGTGAAGAAGAGCCAGGCCAGATAGTAACTCGTAACAGCAAATATTTATACTGAATCCATGCTTATTATGTAGTGCTTTACATGAATTAGCCATATAATTTTCCAAGACCCTATGAAATAGGTAAAGTTATCATCCTACTCTATAACAGAGGAAATTGAGAAACAATGACAATAAGGAACCTGTAAAAAGCAGAGCTAGGATTCGAATCCAGGCAAACTGGCCATAGACCCTACCCTCTAAATATAAGCTAAGGTAAGAACAGTAGGGTGGAATGTTAGGGGTGAGGGTAGGCATGCAGACAGGTGTCCAAACAATCAGACAAGCATGTATAAGAGCCCTGAGGCAGATCAAGGTCAAAGCAAGGAAGCAGAAAGGAAACCACGAGTAATGATGAAGGTAGGGAGCAGCAGACGAATTGGAAATAAATTTTGGAATTGGATCAGACAAGATTTGCTGCTGGATGTATTATGGGGTATAAGAGAGAAAGAGAAGTCAAAGATGACTCCCTGTTTTGAGAGCGTGAGGATAGTCTCTCTTTCTAGAGGCCAAAGCATTAAAACATAATGTATGATAAAGTCCTGTGAGGACTCAATAAATGGAATCAATGATCAAGCATGCTCTCAAATGAATGGAATCAATAGATCAGGCAAGATAAAGCTCCCAATTTCCCCCATGGCCATTCTTCTCTACCAGGATCCTCACTCAAGGGTTCCACCCTATCCCCTGGGAACTACTTTCTAGAACATTATTATCACTGGTTAACAACAACAATAAAAATTACATCTAGAGACAAAAACAGCTTCTACCAGGAGAAGAGGTTTTCTCACACAAATTGTAATGCATTTAGAACCACTTTTACTTAAGAGCATAATTATGCTAATTTACAAGAGAGAAAAGACTCCAAGTTAAGCAACTTGTTCAAGACCACACAATTGCCAAGAGGATGAACCAGAATCCAGATCCCAAGTTGGGAGCCCATACTTACTCCATTAAATCAACATTTCCCACAGTGTGGGAGATATGTCTCTGATGGAACACAATAATGGTTTTAGTTGGTGTTAACAGTTGGGGTCTCATTTTAATACATATAACCATATAAATGTTTGTGTATATATGTATATAATATCAAATACATAAAATGAAATATATATTTTACATGATTTGATATAAATTATATGTTTTCTACCCACACACATATTTAGCATCAAATCCATGATTTAATGTATATGACTGCCTAGGGAATATAAAGTTTTTTAAAAGTTAATTTAAAGAAAACAAAATAAAAATTCAGGTGGTATAGAGAGAAGATAGAAACCTTGAGAGGGGAACATAAATAACTGAGGCTTGAGAAGCACTGTGCTTACTAAACTTCCACCAAGAACAGCCAAGCACCTGTTCCATACTGTACCCAAATTAGGCTACAGCCACATATAACTCTGTCTCTGCTCTAGAGAGATAAAGCATTGGTTGCCTTAAGGAAAAGGGAGCAACGTCAGATCAACATAATTTAGCATAAATCATCCTCAATGAAGTATGGGCTTTTGACATAAATAGTGGTTTGGTGGCCCACCTCTTCTGCTTATTCATCACACACCTTGATTGCGTCATCCAAGCTTTCTTGGGCCAGTCTCAGTTTCCCTTTGTCACAAAGGAAGTTTCAGAAATTAGGCTCTAAGGTCACTTCCAGTTTTAAAATGCTATTAAATGTCATAAGACCCTGAAATTCAAAATTATTAAGACTCACGAGGCCCCAAACCTGAATGAGTGTTACCCTGAATAATGAAGTGCTATCCAGGCATCCCATGCCACCATCCCACAACTGGGAAGATGACAAGTGATGATGACCTCCAGAAAGATGTGGCAAGACATTAATTAGAAGATGATACAGATCAAGCAACGAATATGCCTGTTCCCACCAACTTTTAAGAAGTTCCTGACAAGGATTCTAAAGTTATTACTCTTTGTTAATAGAGTACTCTTTGGATCTCTTCTTTACTCTTGACTCTTGGTCCTTAAAAATCAACATCATTTTGGTCCTGGTAGCAGAAAAGATATGTGTGGGGAAGAAATCTGCAGAACCTCAAACTCACCTGTCCCCATGTTAAAGCCTCTGCTGGGAAACACCTGTAAGATCTTCCCAGCTTCACTCTGCATTACTCCCCTGATGCTCAAACATATTTAATGTGCTAAACCTCTAAAAGGAGTTCTCTCCTTATTTCTCAGACACATTATTAATAAAAGTTTAACCAAAACAAGCATTCTTCCTCTAATATCAAAATAGATAGACTGATCAAAAGGAAATCTTTAAGGACTCCTCCTTGCATTATTTCCAAAGCCCTTTCAGTGATGCAGTAGGCCTGTAAACTTTTAATAGAGGTTTTTAGGTTCCCAAAAAGCTAAGTTCTGAAATGTGGTCAGCTCCTGTTTAGGTGAATAAAGCAGAGAATAGGTGGGCTGCAGCCAGCAAACTCTGAAAGTACAACTGGGTAGCAGGTGATCTTTTAAAAAAAAAAAAAAAAAAAACGGCAAGTCCCTCGGCAAATTGTGTAGCCAAGGGTAATCATTATAACTGGAGAGTTGTTACATAATTACTTGTTAACTCCTGACAAACACATACATGGCTACAAAATGCCATGGTTACCCTAGCCATTGAAGCTGAGTGCAAGAGTCAAGATTTCTCCAATTAATTTCATTCAAAGAAATAAGCAATCCTGGGACTTATTCCCTTCCAAGGTAACTAACCCTCCTGCTCTTACATATACAAAACAGCCTCCAGCAATTAAACCAAACGCCTCTAGGGACGAAAATCGGTGTTTCTCCTTAATACTGATTTTTTAAGGGGATGGGGGGTACAGAAGTACATTCAGAGGGCTAAATTATTACCTCGATAAAAAAACGACTTCTATTCCCATCTGGAAAATTTGAGACAGGAAAGGGTGCTCCCGCCCCCCCACCACCACCACCTCTCCCTCTCCACTTCCCTCTCAACTGGCGCAAAACGCCAGACCTCGGTGTCGGATGCACTGCATTCCAACATTTTTCAAAAAGTTTACGAGGATTTACCGAAGCGGCGGGGGGGAAATAAAGCCAGGAGAAGCGGGGGAGAGCAAGGAGGAGGGTTTCAGCAAGGAAAACCCCAGTGAAGCGCCCAACGGCGCCGTGCAAGGCCCGATAACCGGGAAGCAACCCGACACCAAGAGAGCGAGTGCCCCAGTGGAGCGCAAGGTCTGACAGTCGTTGGGTCTCCGCCGCCGGGGAACCCCAGCCCCCAGACCCGGCCCCCGCCTCCAGCTCCCCTCCGCGACCCCTCCCCCGCAGCGCTGGTGATGCCCGCTGGGCCAACTTGGCCCCGGGTCAGCGCTGCGGAGCGCGGCCCCGGGTGCCTGGGAGGCCGCCAGCGTCCTCACCTCCTTCTGCTTGGGGTCCTGGGGGTAGACGTCTGGCGGCCCGAGCCGGGGGCGTTTCAGCGGTCTCTGCTCATAGCTGAGAAGCCCGAAGGCGGCCATGATCTCTCATGTTAACCGGCGAAATGAATGAGAGTTGGAGCTGGAGCAGCCGCCTCTGAGCACCAGGGAGCAGCACTTTGCAGACAGACTCCCTCTCTTCCCCCTCCTTGCTCGTTCGCTCGCTGTGGCGCTGCAGGCAGGAATAAAGCAGGTTGGATGCTGCCGCTGCCCGACACGCAGACACTCACTGATGGTGGCAGCCTTCGGCGGGCACCTGGCTGCGCTCGAACCCCGGGACGCACAGCTCCGGCGGAGGCGGCGGAGGTACTGGGAGGTCTGCCCGGGTCCTCCGCGGCGCCCGCCTCCCGCCCCCTCCCGTCCCCGCCGTCCCCGCCGTCCCCAGGGGGAGGAGCAGCTGATGGGAACGTGTGACTTTTTTCACCAATGGACCCAAACCCACGCCAGCTGGGCGCAGGGTGGGGGGTGGGGGAGGGGCACGGAGAAGGAAAAAAAACTTTTCTTGGCGACTAGGCGGATGGCTCAAGTGCTAGCCCAGAGCGAGGGTGGTCCTCTCCCCGGGGAGGAGGCAGCGGAGCGGCCCGCCCCCGCCCCTCTTCCTCAGCAAGGACCCTGCCCCCGCTGCCACGCGCCCTGCAGACCCCGCCACCTGGGCGAGGACCTGGCGGGTGCGGAGGGAGGGTGGCCTGGAGCGGGTAGAGGACGTAGGGATGCGGGCGGCTGAGAAGCGGCCGGTGTCCCCTCGACTCCCGCCGGGCTGCCGTGGCGCATCCGCGACTCAGGTCCCCTTCGCGGCTCCGGGCAGGCGCCGAGGCGCGCTGCTGGTGGTCTCAGCGGCAGCGGCGGCCGGAGGGGGCCGTGCTCTCGGTGGCGCGGGGCCGACTTAACCCTTTGCTGCTCCTCTAGGGGCGGGTAGGGAGGGGTGGCTGTGAGCGCAGACCTGGAGACACAGCCTGCGGGCTTCTCGGGGCTCCTCCAGCCCGCCGCCCTCCCCCCGGCCGCAGCGTCCCCCCCCCCTCGCAACAGTTTACCTGTTGGTTACTGGCTAGCGGGCAGGGGCCGGCAGCGGGGGCACTCCGGCGGCCGCAGCCTCCATGATTCGGGTTGGGATTAGGGATTTGGATTTTATTTTATTGGTTAGGTATCAGGCTAGTCCAAGCGAGCTCGGGGAACGCCACGAAGTTTGCCACTGGTTGGGGGCGGCGGGCGATGCCGGCTCACAGCCGCCAGCGTTCTCACCCCCACAGCTCCGGAGCGCGAGCTTCCTACTTGGCGGACGGCGGCGCGGCGGCCGCACTGAGCATGCCCAGCTCGGCTGCCGGACCGCGGAGGAGTTGGCTGCCAGCGCGGGGAGCGCGCTCAGATCCGCCTCTCCAGGTTTTCGCAGCCGCAGAGCGCGCAGCCGGCGGGCCCGCGAGCCGGAGATGGCCCTGGGGTAAAGCTGGACGAAGGAAAGGAGTCCCCAGTAGCCCACTCCCGGCCGCTGGCTGCGCTCAGTGCTTGGACCTCTCTAAAGGTCGCTGTCTCCGTGGCCCGGGAGCCGGAAACCTCACCTGCGCCGGGCGCGTAGACGGAGAGGCAGCTGATCCTCCAGGGGAGACCTTGGTCGTTCAACCCACCCGCGCTCGCCGCTTGCTTCGGGGCGTGGGCGCCAGGATGCTGGGCCACCTGCCGCGCGCTTGGCGAGACCGGAGCCGCGGGGGCGGGCCCGGCCTGTCCCAAGGGAGCCCGTGGGAGGCGTGCCCCGGAGGATGCACCCGCACTTGGCCGAGAAAAATGATGGCTGCCGTATACGGAGCCCTCGCTGGGCTGGGATTTTGACAATCTAGATCTCGGAACTTCACAATTTATAAGGTTTTACTGTACCCTTTTTATAGATGGCGCGATTGAGTCAGTTTGGGGAGGTTAAGTAACTTGCTCAAAGCCACCAAGTTAGTCCGGATTTGAACTTACCTCTGCCTGATCCCAAGTTTCTGCTCTATTCTCCGCGGAAGTTCCTGACGCACCGTTGCAGGACTCTGTCGCGTTCTCCAAAACTTGAGGAATTTCTCAGTCTCCGATTTCACGCCTCTGTAAAATGATCGGGCAAAATCTAACTGAAGCACTTGTACAGCACCCGGCACATAGTAGGTGCTCAGAATATGTTGGTTGAACTGAATTATCTACTTTCCTTTACTGACTTTTTTTTTTTTTTTTTACCGGGAGGTCCGGGATCAAACCCAGGTCCTTCCATATGGGAGACGGACGCCCAACCAGTTGAGCCACATCCGGCCCGCAGTTACTGGCTTTAAACAAAGGGAAATGTGGCAATGTGGTAGCAGCTAGTTCCTCACTCCTGGCCCTGAGCCTTGAGCACATCCAACCCTAGCCTGAGGCCTAGTCAAACCTGTAGTTTTGGGCTTCCTAACTCGACTGACCAGGACATCTAGAGAACTGAATCACCTCCTACCAGGAGGCATTTCCTGACCACCCTGCCCCAGAGGCTTCTATTCAGCTAACCTTGGGTGTGACTTAATGGTTCGTTGCCCTTGTCATATAGGCATCTATGAATCTAGCTCTCTTGCTTGAGAGAAAGGACGGTTGTGTTATGTAACTTTATTAGGAAAATTATCAAACATACCAAAAAGTTGAAGGAATAGTTTAATGAACCCACAAGTACTCATTATCCAGCTGCGACAGTTATCAAAGTTTTGCCACTCTATCTTCCCACCTGTAAATGAATTTCCCCTACATCCCTGAGAGGTTTCCCAAACGTCTGTTCACTAACCCACTTCCTCTTTGTGTCACTGGTCCCATTCATATCTGCTCTTTGGGAACCTGAATCTTGGTTACAGCTAGTTTCCCCAGAGCCCTCCCCTTCTTTGTCTTTCTATACAATCTCACCTGTTTATTTTTTTTAAGTACATAAAATCTGTGTTTAATATTTTACACAGCCTCATTTCGAAAAAGGAGAGGGCCAAAAGTAATGCATTACAATAGGATAAAAAATATTAATAACTGAAATACCTGCATTCAAAATCCTCTTCCTCCTTAAAGCACTACCACCTTCGCCCCTTTCCCCTTCTAAAACTCTTGAAGCTCTGACACCCTTGCAACATCATATATGTTCTTTATCTGTGAGCTATAAGCTGGGGAAAAGGTGTTTGCACTAAAACAGTATTCTGCATAACTCCCTGTCACACACAGCATTAAAACAGAGTAGGGAAAGTGGGTTTCTGTCAAGGGAATGGGTGAGTAGATCAAGCTATTTATTGACAATCCCCCACAGAGTGGTTCCATATTCACCAGAAGCTTGGAAAGAAAAGGTCTCAGAAGCTTTGTCCCGGTCCTACCAAGACTTGACTCTCTTTACTTGAAGAGAGATTTGTAAGTAAGAATTAACTGTTTATCCCAATATCTGCTTTGTCACCCTATCAGTTGTGATTATGTCTCATTCAGGGGCATAAATCCAAAGGTGCCATATGACAGATTCTGTGTCAATGCTGTTATTATGTCATTTATGTAATGGTAATCATGAAGGTTATTTTTTTTTCAATTTTATTGATACATATTTATAAAGCATAAATCCATCCAAAAAGTACAATCAATGGTATTTGGTGTAATCACATGTTTGTGCATTTATCACACCAATCACTCCCAGATCACTTTCATCATTCTAATAGTAAACGAAGAAAAAAAAAAAAAAAAATCACCCCTCGATCTATGCTTTCTCTACCATATATAGCTACTATTGTTTCCTTCTCTCTAGTATATTTGTATTTATATTTCATTAAAAAGTCTCATATATGCAATACCACCCATATTCGTGTTTACGTGAGGTTTTACTATCTTATACAGTCCCAGTTTACAGTTTTTAGCTTTCCTTCTAGTAATATACATGACCTTAGGCTTTCCTTTTCAACCATACAATAACACTGCTAGTTACAAACATCATGATATGCTTTAACCATTTCTATTCATTTCCAAAGACTTACAGTCTTTTTAACAATTCTGCACATATTAAATGAGGGCTATTTTTGAAGGTGACTTGTTGCTCACTGTATTGCTCATTGCCCAAAAAACATCTCAATTCTCTCAAAGAACTGATTGTGTGTGGATTTCAGACCCTGTGACGGTAGTTCTTTTTACCATAGGTAGAGACAAGTAGGAAGTTGTGGGGTCCTCAAAACAAGCTTAAATTATTTGAGAAACTTCCCCCAAAATCATTCTTTCGCTACATAGATTTCCCACAGGCATTTCTCTGGCATCTGAGATCTTCACAATCCACCCCTACCTACCAAACCAACGCTTTCTCCTTCACCCTTGCCCCAGTTAGCTCTCACTCCTATTTCCAAATATGGAAACCACAGGCCTTTCCTCGTTAGCTATCCACCTCCTGCTTCTGACAATGTTAAGAGCCTTCACCCCCATATGAATCCAACCCCAAACTTCCCATGCCCAAGTGATCCTTTGGTTCCTTCCATGCCCTTAACAATTAATTTTCATTCTCTCTTCTTAACAACTCATCATTTATTGTCAAGCATTTAAAGGTGTCACACAGAATAGTTTTGTTCCCCTATCCCCACCTTGCCCTCTTGCTCCTCTCTCCTTCCATTCCAGAATTAGTCTTAAAGCTGACTGAGGCCAACTTAAATGGGTGGGCTTTACTTGGAGGCCACCATGTTTCATGGTACACTTGAATTTCCTCTCATGGTGCTGGTTAATACAGCAAATAGACACAAATTCTTGTTGAATATGAAAGTTCTATTTGCTAATCTTCCTAAAAAAGGTATCTTATCTCTACCTGGCTAACGATCCACCAGTCTTGGGGACAATTTGCATGGCATAGGAGTTACTCAGGGAAGGCCAGAGACTCCCCAGACAGGTTGCAGGTTAGTCCTCAGCCTAGGTAGAAGAGATGAGCTCAGGGAACAAAGGACGTTTAGTATGGCTCATGCATATGAGGTTTTATCCTCCAAGTATGAAACTGATTCCCCAAGGCTGCTTTTGTGGCTTGACAGGTGTTTAAAAGCTGACCCCTTTTCTTGGGTCATATCCAAGGACTCCTCAAAGATTCCTTAGCATCGGGAACATCCCCAGGTGCTATGTCTCCATCTTAAGGCTCTGGGTTTCAGAGTTCTGCAAGGAGTTCCTCTCGGTTGGAACCCCTTTTGTGATCTTGGGCAAAGTCCCTTTTAGACTGCTCATGGGTGGCTTTTCCTCCCTGCCTTTGCTCTGCAGGAAATACACTGTTATCCTTTGCCTGCACATATTCTAGTGCAGACATTTTCTGACCAGACATCTCTCCTTGCCCACCACGAAAGCACCCTGAAAACCACAATTCTTCACCTTGAAAGTCCTCCAGCCTGGGTCAGAGACCAGTCTTTTCAGTTCACACAAACAAATGCAGAGGACAAATGTCAAGCTCCCAGGTTTCCCTTCTCACAAGGCTTGTGTCCAGGGAGAAGTACCTTTGGCAGAAGGCAGAAAGACAGTCAGATTTGCTAAGCCGATTTTAAAAGTGAGAGTGGAGAATAGCTAAGACCAGAGGGAGGGTGGAGTCTTTCAGGAACTATTGTCCTATTATCCCCATTTTATAGATTATCAAATGAGACTCAAGAGGTGAGGCAACTGGCCTAAGGCCATTGAGTTAGGAAGTGGCAAAGCCAGTGTGAAACCATCCCTCTGACTCAACCTGTGCTCATTATTGTGAGTGTGGTACTGTTAATTATTTACATAACACATATAAAGATGAGCCTCAGAAGACAGGCTTGGTAAGAGAGAAGTAGAACTCCCAAAAGCTCACTCCAGCATAGTGACATGCTTCCGCTCAAGTGGAAAGAGACAATTCTCAGTGTAGTGCCTGTAGGTGAAGCAATGAAAGTTGCTGGTTTTCTCCATGGGACTGATGCTTGTCCAGGTGTATATATTACTGTGTTTTGTTAACAGATTATCCACAGGCAGACTTGCTAACTTTCCGTTTTTCTTATGTCCCCATTACATTTAAACATATGTCTTGTGCCTATTTTTGGATCAAAAAGAAAATTTCCTCTTTTCCTTTAGCCAATTAGACAAAAAGGAGAATGAGATGGGAAGGTGAGTCAATATAGGGAAAAGAGAGATGGAGAATTAATTTCAGGGCTTTCCACCCAAATTGGATTTTTAATATAGTCTTTCTGCTAAACTTATGGAGATGTAAAGAGTACAGTATAGACATTAATACACTAAAGCAGCACCATCCAATAGAATTATATGACTAGTCAAATATGTAATTTTAAAATTTTCGATTAGTCACATTTAAAGAGTCAAAAGAAATAGACAGGGAGCCAGTGTAGCTCAGTGGTTGAGTGTCTGCTTCACATGTATGAGGTCCTGGTGTTCAATCCCCAATACCTTCTAAAAATAAAAGAAGAGAGAAAAAGAAAGAAATAGGCAACATTAATTTTAATAATACAGGTATTTAACCCAATATGACCAAAATATTATTATTTCAATATTTTACATACTTTTTAAATCCTAAGTCTTTGAATTCTGGTGTGGACATTATCATTACAGCACAACTCAATTCAGACTAGCCACATTTCAAGTGTTCAATAGTCACATGTGGCCAGTGGCTACCATGTTGGTCAGCACAGCTCAGAGGAAACAAATGCATTTCCAAATTAAAAGAATGAAAAATAATGACAGGAATAAAACAAAAGAAAAGTATAGAGGTAAAAGAGAAAAAGAAAAAAAAAAAAAAAAAAAGACTAAGGACAACTCTGGAAAGACAGACAGCACCCAAAGAGCACTTTGTTGCTAGACAGATGGGAGCATCAGAGGAGCAAAGACACAGAAAGAAAGGGCTGGGGGCTTGAAATCAAAAGATGAGAAAAGAGGGTTTTGAATTATTAAGCTGAAACAATGGAAAGACTAAAGATCTAACCTCATTCATCAGCAAAATGGTGTCTGACACATTTACAAGGGCCACACAAAGTCATTGTAGATAACAGTCACATACTCAACTTTTAAGCTCCAGAATCTTATTTTGCCAGCTTACTCAGAGCTATTCAAGCTCTACAAGGCAGACAAATGTTAAACAAACTCAAGAGTTCATTAGAAAATCAAAATGCTGATTTATTAATACACAGGAATGCATCTTTTCAGGGGCTGAGAAAGGTATATACTATTATTCAGACCACTCCCTTGCTAGTTTTAAAATTTATTGTAAAATCAAATTATAAGCAGAAGTTTGCATGGTGAGCATAAAATTAAAGCAAAAGGAATTGGATAATCTCTGGGAATTTTCACTCAGGCTACTCCCACAGTAGAACTCACCTCCCTTATTACAGGAATGGGACAGATGCCACACCTTGGTCCATTGTTTCCGTTGATGGATACATGGACAAGCTATTGCTGTCCAATCCCTTCATTATTTATCTCATGCCAGAGGCCCCAAACTGGTGGTCTACAAGCATGCTTTTGGTTTTTTTTTCATTTTGTTTTATTTTGGACTTGCACAGTCACTTCTGGAATTCTCTGGGAAAAAAAAAAAATTGCCTATACTGAGTCCACATTCCCAAATGAGATGGGTCTGTTGCAGCTGAGTAGGACCTGCTCCTTTGAGAGTGGCATGTTGTCACAGCCCCGCCTGACCAGCTCTTCCCAGAGGGGTGGCTCACCTGCCTGACTCCTGTAGCATAAGAGAGTGAGATTCCTATAGTATGGAGGCCAGGCTTCAGATTTTCCTGTTAAAAAAGAGAGGAGGAGGAAGAGAGGGAAGATTATTTTTCAGATACACTACAATTGATTAGGTTACAGTGTTCTTGTTTTTACTAGTCCAGGATTCGGTCTTCATCAGCAAGGAAGTTATAGCTCATCTCTTAGAATGGATTACATCTGATGAAAGTTAATCTTATAATTATTAATTATGAAATACTTTGGCTGTCAGAAAATCATTTCTTTTCCCAGTTCCAGGTACATCTTCCTTATGCTTTCTTATATACCCACTATAGGCACTCAGAGTAAGAAAGCACAGAAAATATATTAGATGGCAGAATCTGGATATTACATAAAATATCTTGACAGACTGAAATGATGAACTCAATGTAACAGGATCAAATTTAACGTAAGCATAAACTCTTTTTCTCCCATCTGTTGGACATATCGAAGGTAAAAAATGTTGGATAAAAGTAAAATTTAAATTCTAAGCAATAACAAGTAATTGCTGCCAACTCTATGCCATCAGCATTTGGAGAACAGGAGTACACAAATCAATTGCATGAATCCTTTATATAATACTATTTTTTATAAATGTCATTAAACCATTGCCCAACATTCTCACCACTGTGTATTTTTTCCAGGGCGGTTAATAAATGGTAAAATTTACCAATTTGATTTTCATCTTCCTTAATTTCTTCTGCTTACCCTCTGACAGAGTTCCTGTTAATCAGCTAAAATGGTCAGTAAGAGGATGGAAGAAAAAATAATCAGAATTCCTGTTAAGTCTTCAAACAGGATAACCAGGGCTTGACTCATATAGAATTGACCACACATGATTTGATAAAAGTAATGGCTCAAGCCTCCTTTCTGCCTACTCTCAATTTATTTGAACTTGGTCCTCAGCTCTTCTCCTTCTCTGCCCACTCTTACTCGGTGTGGCAGTTTGAGATTATTTATGAACACCAAAAAAGAGAAGGATTATGTTTGTAAACTGGTCTGTTCCACTGGGCATGATACCCTTTGATTGTATTAGATTCAGCTGAGGTATCTTTGATTAAATTATGTTAAGATTAGGGCTTTGATTGACCCATGTCAGTAGGTGGGCTGATATAAACAGGCACTCACTCAAGAAGTCACAGAAGAAGACACACACAGAAGAGGAGAGAATTTGGTCATTTCAGTCTTGCCATGTGACAGAAAGGAGAACGCTCAAACAGCTAAAGCCCAAGAAAGAGAGACAAGCCCTATGCCAGCCTATAGCTGAGATCGGAGGAAGCTGGGCCCACAGAGCCTTAAGAGGAAGAAGGAGAGACCAGGCAGGGATTGCCCACCATCTTGCTTCAACACATGGCAACAGACTTTGGTGAGAAAATACCTCTTATGGCACCTTGAGTTAGACTCTTTTGGGCCTTGTAACTATAAACTTTTACCCCAAATAAATACCCTTTATAAAAGCCAACAGATTTCTGGTATTTTGCATCAGCACCCCTTTGGCTGACTAATACACTCTGTCAGTCTCAACTCTCACCTTCTGTTTCAGTCTAGGTGGCTCACAGCCTCTACAGCCTCCAGTTCCTGCTGCTCAAGAGAATTCCCTCTGTCTCTTCAAACTCAAGATGCCCCAAATCAACCTTCATGTCTTCCCTGTTCATCCCTAGGGAGGCCCTGTTTCCAGTTAGCAGGACTGGACCAGGTGGCTGAGGTTCCAAGGATCAAGAGAGATAGGGAAGCTTCTTTTTGCCACAGTTGTAGTACATAGAGTTGCAAAGTGAATATAAAAACTATGTCTCAGAGAGAGTGTTGCCAATCAAAACAGAGGGTGAGTCAAACCAGCAAGGGAGCCTGGAGGAGCTGTTGTGCTGTCAGCCCAGGTGAAGGGGGCAGTGGTTGTAATAAACGTGGGAAACAAGGGCATTTCTCCCAACTTTTCAACATAGAATCATTTTAAACTCTAACCACACCTAAAGTCCTTTTCATTCTTTCTTGCCCAAATCTCTTAGATTGATTCAGTCCTCAATAACCCCTCAGGTACAACTTCAGTCCACACACTCGACATTTCTTCCTTTGGATTATCCTTATACCCCACTGGTCTCCCTGCCAGAGTCACTTCTCTTATTAAAATCTAATGCACAAGACTATCATATTAAACTATCAAAAAAGCCTCCTTTTACGATATCACTCTTTGTTAAATCTCTGCTGCTTTAAATATTGAGTTTAAATTCCTCAGTCTGATCATCGAGGTTTTTCATTATGTGCTGAAGGGATAGGGGCTGATGTGGGCTAAGCTTGGGAAGTCAGTTGGGACATCACTCAGGGATGCTTTTACCTCTTCTTTCTTAAAGTTGCACAGGATTCCCTTCCTGAATGGCAAGAACACCGCAGGGGGGAAGCGGCTGTGGCTCAATTGGTTGGGCTCCCGTTTACCATATGGGAGGCTCCGAGTTCGATTCCCGGGGCCTCCTGGTGAAGGCAAGACAGCCCGCTCGGCGAGCTGGCGCAGCAAAATGACTCAACAGAAGGAGAGGAGCAGACGCAGAAAGGAAAAAAAAAACAAAAAAAAAAAAACGCAAAGCAAATGGACACAGCGAGCACAAGCAGCAAGGGGGGATAAATAAATAAACCTTAACAAACAAACAAACAAACAAAATGTCATTCCTTTAAAAAAAAAAAAAAAAAAGAACACTGCAGGGGCATTTGTCAAAAGCGGAACTGCTTAAACCAATCTGGCTGGGAGGTCGTTTCCAACTCCACTTCCTCTGGTACTTGAATGAGACTGAAGGTGCCCCAAAGATGGAGAACTGGGAAGCATTGACTCACTCTAGGGTAAATCAGTAGGTGTGAAGGAGCAGGAGTAAGATGCAGTCACACATCTATACCACAATGAAATCATCATAGTCCTGGCAGAGTCTGAGTTTCCCACTCTTCTCTTGTATAAGGAGCTTGGGAGAGGATTGATGGGCAAAGCTAGCCTTCTGCAGTACTGGCAGGCTGTGACATTTCCAGGGAATGAAGTAATGGAATAAGGAAGTTCAGATGGGCCACAGTGGAACCATTATTGCTCCCTTCTAATAATGAAAGCAGAAAGCAGATGCTCTCCCCTCCCTCCCCCCCCTCTGCCCCCCCTCCAAGAAGCCCCAGTAGCCCATTTAGGAGAATCTACACACAGCCAGGTCCAGAAAGTGAGAAGATGTGGCCTGATAGCTTGTGATGCTTTGACTCCAACTGGATACAAAGTCAATTTAATAGACTTGGCTGCTAGGACCAGTGGTCTGGGCCAGTTTGTCTCTTAAATCTGTAGTGAGGCCTTCCTGGACCTGGATCTGGAGCCTTGGGCATACCATGAACTCCTGGGTAAGCAGGTGGAATCTGATCACATATTGGCCAATGACCTCTACCAGGCCAACCCAGTAGACCTTGGCTGCATGCATTTGGGCAAAGTTGTTGTCAAGAAACTCCATTCATTTGCTTAACATGTTTTTGAGCACCTAATATGCACCAGGTGCTTTAAATGCTGTGGATGCAATAGTAATCTGACACTGAGTTGCTAGCACTTGCAGAATATTAGAAAAGATAATCAAATAGTCACACAAATGAATGTAAAATTACAATTGTGACAAAGGAGAAGGACATGCATTTACGAGATTCTTATTGGGAGATTTCCTACTAAAGCAATGCTCAGCTGAGATCTAAAAAATGAATAGGAATCAATTAGGCACAAGGGCAGAGGGAAGAATATTCTAAACAGCATATGCAAAGATCCTGTGGCTGATAGGACTGAAAGAAGGCCACAGTGCCTGGAGAAAAGAAAGTGAAAGGAAGCCCAGCGTGTGATGAGGCTAGGGAGCAAGTAAGGGCCAGACGTGTAGAATGCCATAGGTTATTAACGAGTTTTGTGTTGATACAATAGGAAATGGGAAGCTATTTCATAGTTTTAAGCAGAGGATGTCACAATCCGAAATACATGATGAAGAGATTACTTTGTCTGCAATGTAGGGCATAGATTCGAGGGAAAGTGGCCAAAGTGGATGGAGGAGGACCAGGCAGTAGATAATTGCAAATCCAAGCAGGAAATGGTGGTTGTTTCTGTCAGGGTGAGAGTGGTAGTGGTAAAGATAAGTGGACAGATTCAAGTGATGTCTGAGAGATAAACCAACAGAATTTAGTGATGATTGGACATGGGGGGTGAAATGAAGAGATGGCCAGAATGACTTGTAGGTTTCTGGGTTGCATAACAGGATTGATAGCGGTGTCAGACACTGAGGTAGAGATATCTGGAGAAGAGCCATGCTTCTGGTTCTGGGGCCAGTGGGGTGAGTAAAGCAAGAGTTTAATTTTGGACATGATAAATGTGAGGTGATGGGGTAGGTGACCTTTAAAATGACTCCCCTTTCCCTCATGTATGGCTGGACCTAGTGTTTTGCTTCTAATTCATAGAATAAGGCAAAGTGATGGGATGTCACTTTGGAGACTGGGTTACAAAGATATCATGACTTATCTCTTCCTTGCTGTCTCATTCTCTCTCTCTCAGAACCCTCACTCTGGGGGAAGCCAGCTGCCATGTTGTGAGAAGCCCACGTGGCAAAGAATTGATGTCTCTGAGCAACAACCAGCAAGGACCTGGGGCCAACAGCTACAGGAGGGGGCTTTGAAGCAGATCCTCCCCGACCTGAGCCTTGATGTAAATGCAGTCCTGGCCAATACCTTGACTGCAGCCTCATGAGAGACTCTGGGCAAGAGGATCCAGCAACCCACACCGGTATTCCCCATACAAAGAAACTATGAGATAAATGTTTGTAGTTTAAAGGACCAAGTTTGGGGGTAATTTGTTACACAGCATTTGATAATTAATACAGGTGACTTTTAGCTATTCAAGAAAATATGTGGGAAGCTGATGCTGCTCAGTCGGGCACCCATCTATCACATGAGAGGTCCCAGCTTTGGTTCCCAGTGCCTCCTAAAGAAGAAGAGCAAGACAGCGAGCCAACACAATGGGCTGGCACGGCAAGCTGACACAACGAGATGATGCAATGAGGAGACACAACAAGGAAATACAATGAGAGACACAACAAGCAGGGAGCAGAGGTGGTTCAAGTGATTGAGCACCTTCTTCCCACATGGAAGGTCCCGGGTTTGGTTCCTGGTGCCTCCTAAAAAAGAAGACAGCAGACCACAAGTGCAAACAAGAAGGGGGGAGGCGGGAGAGGGGATAAATAAATATATAAAATCTTTTTTAAAAAAAAAAGAAAAGAAAATATGTTAATGAAAGAGACTTAGGTCAGGAGCTCAGAGAAGTCTGGACTAAAAATATAAACTTCAGTTCCATGTACGTTTAGGGAGAAATAATTTACTGACCAAGTAGAAATGGATGGGTTTGCACAGGAGATAGAGAAGGAACAGTCAGAGAAGTAAAAGCAAAGACAGGAGAAAACTGAATTAATCAGGGGAAGACTTTCAAAAAGTAGGGAATGGTTAAGTAAGATAAATACTAAAAAATGTTGAAGGTTTTAGTATGAGAATGATTCACGATTCCAGCAATAACTGATATGTTGTGGTCGACTGCAAGCCAGAATGCTGTGGGTGAAGGTTGGGAGATAAGGAAATGGAGATGGCAATTTTATATAGTTCTCTATAGAAATTGACATGTGAAGGTGAGAAGACAGATCAGGTAGTAGTTGGAATTAGATGATGACAAGAGAGAAGTGAGGATATATAAATAAAATGGGCAAGGATTCAGGTGAGAAGAAAAGATGGAATATGCAAGAGAGAGAGAAGAAATAATAGATAATGTTACATTATCTATTATCCCCTGGAAAAGAGGAGGGGATTCCCCCTGGATGGGAGGTGGGACTGCTATGCTATTAGAACAAGAGACAAGAGCTATAACATATCAGGTTGAGAGTCCTATGTGAGCTCCTATTTTCTCTCTAATATAGTGGGAGAAGATCATCTGCTCAGACAGGAGAAAAAGGGAGGTTGGAGGCTTGAGTGAAGGAGAAAAAGATTGAGACAGTCTTTGTGAAAAATGGGAAAATAAGAGATCAGAGAACTGTAAGTTTTTTTTTTTGTACATTTAATAATTGAAAATATAAACAATTAAAAACTAAATAGTAAACACAGATGAATAAATATATACATTTCTCAATTAAATGTACTGGATACATATAATTTTTTTTTGAATCAAACAATATGTTACACAATATGTTTGGTTCATAGTAATGCATTCATACAGTATTTGTCCTTTTGTGTCTGGCTTGCTTCACTCAACATAATGTCCTCCAGGTTCATCCATGTTGTCATATGCTTTATGACTTCATTTCTTCTTACAGCTGCATAATATTCCATCGTCTGAATATACCACAGTTTGTTTATCCATTCTGCTGTTGATGGACACCTGGGTTGTTTCAAGCTTTTGGCAATGGTGAATAATGTCACTATGAACATCAGTGTGCAGATATCTGTTCGTGTCACTGCTCTCAGTTCTTCTGGGTATGTATTAAGTTTTTTGCTTGTTTGCATTTAATGGCCTTGAACTTATACTGGAATCAATCTGCCCCATTGGGTAATGCTCAACTGCTTGGACACAGGCACAGAGAAATAGATAATTGGGTTCGTCCAGGATTAGGACTTAGACAAACAGAGGCAATAGAGAGAAAAAGGAGCCCAGGGAAGTCGAGATGGGACAAGAGAAATGCAGGCACTAGAAAGGAGTATAGATAAACAGTCCACAAATTCCATGCTGGATAATAAGTAAAGAAAGGAGAGGGTTGATGGATTGAGATTTAGTGGAGGACAAGCAATGCCAATGATGCTGAAGAAGAACTGGTGTGAGAGCCGTTGAATTAATAAGATGGAAGAGGAGAGATCGTGGTCAAGCAGAGTAGTGCTTGAATTAGTAATTTTGGAGGAGTAGCATTTTAGGTGGTGACAATGTCCAGAGAATTTCTACAGGAGTCGGTAGCTGAAGTGGAGTGGAAATCACTGAAATGGGAAGAAGGCAAGCACCTGAGTGGCCATGGTGTTGCAGGCACCAAAACTGGTGCAAGCCTTGGCTGTAGGGGCAAACAACTGGCTTGAGGCCAATTGCCAACATAATGAATAATAGGGTCCCCAGTAGATGACAGCAACAATGGGGGGTGGAGAACAATAACTAAAGGGCTTGAGTACAAAAGAGGAAGATTTCAACAAAAGTGGGGGTATAATGGTGGGAGAGCAAAAATAATTTTCTGGCAGGCATTGCTTGTTCTCTGACTGATATTTTACCCCTTTTCTTCCTTACTAACAAGATCCTGATTTTGTTCTGAAGTGCAGTATGCTGGCTAAATATACTCACCTTCCTGGATTCCTTTGTGGCTAGAGATGACTCTGTGACACACTTCCAGACAATAAGACATAAGCTAAAATTCTCTAGGGATTCTGAGAATATTTTGCTTTCCTGGTGTTGGCATCACCCGTTAGCATCTCCTTCTTCCTGCCTGGAATTCAGACATGATGGCTGGCTGCAGCAGCCATGTTGTGACAAAGAGGTTGTAAACGTGGGGTAAAGGCAAAGATAATCATAAGGATGTGAGTCCTGATTTGACTAGTCACTGAATCAGTGCCAATAGACATCCTTGTCCAGATTTTGAATTATGTGAGGAAAGAGGAATCCTGCTTAACTAAGCCAGTATTAGCTGACTTTTCTGTTTGTAATTAAATACATTCCAAAAGAGACATAAACCCTCCTTGTTGGCTTTAAATGCAAGGGATAAAAGAAAATAAATAGCTACCACATGAGAGAGCTAAAGGGGAAGTAGTGTCTTTAGGGAACTTCAGCAAAGCAGAAAGTAGGAGATCAGAGAATACTAGAGAAGAAACTTGCTAGTTATGGAGCAAGGAGTTAAGAGGTCAGAGTGGAAGAGAATGAGAAGGAGAGGAGGGTTGGAAGGCTGGGAAAGAAGGATATACAAAGCTCATGAAAATTATAGCTTTGAAGAGGATCAAGTGGCCTTTTAGGTACATGTGGTATGTGTGTGTGGTGGTGGGGGGGTTAGTGATTATGCTTTGGACCTTAGCTATGCAAACAGAAATGAGGGGCATAATGGATTTGGTTTCCAACTCTCTTTGAGGGAAGAAACCTGTGTCATCTTCCCGGAGGGACTACCAGGTTGCACAAATGGGACCATCGTCTTTCCACATCCTCATTTAGGGAAGAAAAGAGAAATGTCATCCCTTTAGCCTCTCTAGGGTATCAACACACAGGTTCAAAGCTGTATAATGAAACATGCCAATTTCTTTGGATTCCCTCCAAATCTCTCCAGGGGCAGAAGTAGAAGCAGCCCCAGGGAGGGGTAGAGACTGTGGGCCAGAGGACCTGCTAGGAAAGGGTAAAAGAGGTATTTTGCTCTCTCCTCTGATAATTAGCCTGCAAGGACTGTTATCTCCCCAAGGAGGCCGGTGTTCCCCTCCCTGAGCCCTCATAGTCCCAAAGCAGAGTGACAGCTGTGTGGCTGCTAGATCATCCACGTTGCCATAGCAACAGGCTTGCCCCTGGAGCTGAGGGTTCATGGCAAAATGATCAGGGCTCTCTTAAAGGTTGCTGATGTGGATTTGACTAGGGATACAGGCCAGGTAAGGACAAGAAGGCCTGGAGCCAAGAATATTCAGGGTGGGAATGTTACCCAAAATGGCCAAAAGCCTGAAGTTTTAGTACAAGTTAAACCTAACAGGAAGCCAGAGGTCAAAACAGAAGAGGCAGAATTCAGTCATCACATCTAAGGGACAGCCCCTATGATGGATTGCTGGTGGGGGGAGGGCAAATAAGCAAAGAAGCTAAAGCAAAGGGGCTAGGGTTTCTGTGGTTCCTTTTCACTGGCTGCTGACCACATGGTGTACTGGCTGGGTAGCACCATTGGTCGGGCTCTGAGTAGACACTGGCTGCCCACAACCCTATTGGACAGTTTGCCTTTCAGCCTCTCTGCAGGCTATACTCCATTCCCTCTCTGAATCAATGAAAACCAGTTTGATGGTGTGCTAAGACTCTATCTCCGTCAACAGAGAGGGTACTGGAATCATCTCCTGCCTCAATCCTTGTACCAGGATAGAGTTCTGTGTGTCTCTCTGTCGGTGCATAAAACTGCAGGCACCACCCAGGACACGTGACCAGGCTCTGCAACCAGCCCTGGTTCCTGGTTTGTACTATAGTTCTCAGTCAGGACTGGAACCTATAACTCTCTGGGCTGGGACCTATTGGAGTACAAGTTCCATAAAGGAAGGGTCTTTGAGAGTTTATCACTGTATTTCCAACATGTAGCACAGAGCCTGTCACATAATACTGTTGTAATAAATATATATTGAAGGAATGTCATTGACAATCTTCCTAGCCCTTGCTCACTCCAGGTTATTGGACCCTTCTTTGTGTGCCTGCTATTGGCATGGTCCTGCTTCTTCCTGGATGGACCCCCTTAGTACCAAGATTTTCCTGTCATTTGCCACTGAGGGCATCCTGACCAGAGATTCCCAGTGGTAACCACCTGGATGGACTTTTGGATACCAATGCCAGGCTCGACAGGGACAAGATTTCAAATGTCTCCTGAAGCACTGCAATAGTACTTTCTCTCTTCCTTGGTGATGACAGTTGTTTGTTTTTCTGCTTTCTCTGTCTTAAATAATCATTTATTTGAAATAAAAGCAACATATTCACAGAGTAAAAATTCAAATACCACACAAATATAGAATGAAAAAGTCAAACTCTTCTTCTTCCATCCCCTGCAATTCTCATTACACTTTCCCCAAAGTATCCATAGTTAACAGTCTCTTAGGTATTCTAGAAATTTCTAGGACGTGAAAAGGATCAGATTCTATAGTATGATGCTGTGTTGAAATTTAATTTTTTTCACTGAATATTTTTAGAGATTTATTAGCACTTACAGATTTACCTAATTCACTCTTAATATATAATTTTTTTATTAGAGAAATTGTAGGTTTACAGAAAAATCATGCAGAAGGTGCAGAGTTTCCATTTGACCCCATTATTAATGCTTTGCATTAGTGTGGTAAATTTGTTACAATTGGTGAAAGAATATTATTATAATTGTACTATTAACTATGGTTCATAGTTTACATTAAGGGTCACTGTTTGCATTTATATACCCTTATGGTGTTTTGTGTGTTTTTTTTTTAATTTTTATTTTAGTAACATATATATAACCAAAATTTCCCTTTTAACCACATTCAAATATCTATTACAGTGCTGTTAATTACATTCACAATGTTGTGCTACCATCACAACCATTCATTACCAAAACTTTTCCATCAGCCCAAACAGGAATTTAGTACCAATTAAGCATTAACTCCCCACTCCCCACCCATACTCTGGCCTTTGTAAACTGTATTCTAGTTTCTGACTACAGATTTGCTTAATCTAATTATTTCATATCAATGGGATCTTACAATAGTTGTCCTTTTCTGTCTGGCTTATTTCACTCAATATGATGTCTTCATTCCTTTTTATGGCTAAATAATATCCCATTGTATGTATATACTACATTTTATTTATCCATTCATCAGCTGATGAACACTTGGGTTGCTTCCATCTTTTGGCAACCCAGGGCTTAGCATCTTTCACTATCAAGGCCTGTAGAAGCTGTGAGAGCTGCGTCTGTATTGTGGATGGACTTAAAGCTCTCCCAGCTACAACAGCCTAGGAGTGAAAACCAGGGTTATGATAATGTGATTCTATTCTGATTCACAATTGAAGAAAGGTAACATCCCTCTCCTAACACTCATCTAAAATGGTATGTACATGTACAACTGTTTTTATTTTTCCATAGCACTTACCACCCGTTGAAATTATTTATATGTTTGTTAAGTTCTTCTTTTGCCAGTCTCTCCCACTGGGGTGTAAGCTCCATGATGCCAGACACTGTCCAATTTGTTTACTACCTAAATAGTGGTGTCTGGTAAACATGGAATGGATGAATAAGTTACTTTTGGAAGTCCCTAGAGTGGGTCCTCTGTGTTCCTAGGAACTCAATTCTCTGGCCACCTTATAGAATACCCATTTCCTCCCCACCTTTCCATGGTCATGTGTTTAGCCATCACCTCTGACATCTACCACCACTGCCAAGACCTTGCTATCCACCCCCCAAGTGCTGTCTCCCACCCAAAACTGCCAAAACCACTTCTGCACTGAGGCCGTTCAGATGGGCCCAAGCCTGCAGGATCATTGGCCCCAATAACATGCAGTGCGGAGCTGTCTGGCTGCCCTCCCCACTGAAGAAGAGGCATGCTCTTTCCCCCAGACGCTTGTTTTACCCACATTCCAAACAAGGCTGCCTTGAGCTTCCAGATATTTTTTGAGCAAGTAACTCTTTTTGTTCTTTGCAGTTAGTCCCCTTGCCTAGGAATCTGGCTTAAGTTCACTTAAAAGACAGGCACAGTGCTGTACCCCAAACCCCCTTCATCTCCAAGCTAGAGCTTTGATTTGGTCCAAGCTTGAGTGCATGTATTTTTTGACTGTCTGTCTGTTTTGTTTTTGCCTCTTGTCTGACTTTTATCCACTGAGGTCCCTCAATTTCTCTTCTAATAGTCCCTAGGGAGGCCTCTGTTGCCACCTGACTGGACATATTCGAATCCCCCTGTGGCACAGTTTGGATTTTATCCTGTGGATGATAAGGAGCAAATGAAGGCTTTGGATGAGGAGCTTGAAGAAACTAGTGCCTTAGGGATAGATACTTATCATTAATGTGTAGGATGAGACATAGGGAGATGACTATAGGACATTGTAATTCACTCCCCAAAGGTCCTAAACAGAATTAGACTTCCCTCCTGCATCTTTATGTATCACATATACATATAAACATATAATATTACATGTACTAAGGAGTTGGCTCACATGACTGTGGGGGCTGGCAAGTCTCAGACTCATAGGACAGGCAGGCAAGAAACTTAGAGCAGATTTGTTGTTATTGTGAGGCAGAACGTCTTCTCTGGGAAACTTCAGGTTTTTGAGTTTAAGCTCTTCAACTGATTTGTATGAGGCCCAACCACATTGTTGAGGATAATCTCCTAAACTCAGATGATTAGAGATGCTAATCACATCTACAAAATACCTTCCCAGCAACATCTAGGCTAGTGTTAGACCATAACTGGACACTATAGCCTGGCCAAGATGACACAAAATTAATCATCACAATAGGATTTCACTTGCTGACCCTGTGTGGTGGGTGGTGTCATATGACTAGCTGTGGCCAATGAATTGTGATTAGAAGTAACAAGTATCCCTTCTGCACAGCATTTAATTGCAGGTGGGAGATTCTTCAGGGATCGCTTTCTTTCTGTTGTGATGAGTCAACAAGGGAGGGAACTGTTTAACAGAGAAGACATGTGGGCATGTGATCACATGGAGTCATTACTATAACCATCCACCCCAGCAGATATCCTTCAAGGTAGTGGTTGCTGCATCAACCTGGATCCCTGAGAGGCTTTGAGGAATAGAGCCCCCCACCCCCACCCCCGAGTCTGGGAAGGACATGTGGAAAGAACAAGATAGAAATCTTCTGGTTTTGACTACTGAAGTTTTGGGATTGTTACCACCAAAACGGCCTAACCTATCCTGACCAATATACCTCCTCTCCTTTTTTTTTCTATTTTTTCTTAAGAAGTAATTGATAACTTCTAGGAGGCCCTAAATCCTTCCTTCCTGGCCAGGAACCTATGGAGGCTCTAGAGCCTGGAAAACTTTTTTTTTTAAAGGAGGTACTGGGGATTGAACCCAAGACCTCGAACATGGGAAGCAGGTGCTCAACCACTTGAGCTACATCTGCTCCTGAAAATTCCTTTAAATCATAGTCATATGGTTACACTCACACCATTTTATCTGTTAGAGGTTGGAATCATGCCACCATCTATTTGTTTTATTTTATTTTTTTAAGATTTATTTATTTCCCCACCCCCCATTGTTTGGGGCTTGCTGTCTGCTCTCAGTGTGTTCTTCTGTATCTGATTGTCTTCTCTTTAGGTGGCACCGGTAACCAAACTTGGGACCTTCCAGAGTGGGAGAGAGGCGCTCAATCTCTTGCACCACCTCAGCTCCCTGGTCTGCTGCATCTCTCATTGTCTCTCTGTGTCTCTTTTTGTTGCGTCATCTTGCTGAGCCATTTCTCAGAGTACTGTGGGCCAGTACTCTGCTCGGGCCAGCTCACCGCGTGGACCAGCTTGCCACGCAGGCCAGCTTGCCTTTCTCCAGGAGACCCTGGGAATTAAACCCTGGACCTCCTATATGGTATATGGGAGCCCAATCACTTGAGCCACATCTGTTTCTATTTAAAGAGTAGTGATTAACTTTACAGCACAAATAACCTCTAGAAATGTTTGTTTTCCACTATTGTATTGTCATCCCCTGGGGAAGGACAATAATCTGGTCAGCATTCTAAGTCATTCATGGGCCAGTTTTAAAGGTATAGGTATGTATTCCTGCTTACTCTCTTATTTCTTAACTTTTCCACACCGTATTAAGCAGAGCTAGACAAGACCTGGCTCTTAGGGCAGGCTAACTGTCCTCTCAGTTTCCTAGTTCCATGTAACTATGTTAGTACGCTTGGGACCTTTCCTAGTTCCTCTTTTTCTCTCTCTCATTCTTAGGCTCCCAAGATTTGGATTAAGGGATACATGAAAAAGACACAAAGCCCCACCTAGACCCACTTTTTTTACTTGAGCCCCCTTTTGGTGTTGTCTGAACTTGCACAGTGGTGGTTTGTATTGTGCCAAATTAGCTAAACTAGAACTACATCGCCAGAATTTCCCTTCCCTGCATAGTGCTGAGTCTGCACGGACCTCAAGGAGCCATTTTGTGCAATATTTGGATGGTGGAATGAAGCAGCCGATATGTCCTTTCCACACCCAGTGTCCTTTTCATGCTTGCTACAGAGCACCAAGTAGCATTGCGTCTCACGTACAGCCTGGAGCGCAGCTCCTGCAGCCCCGACACAACACACCAGCTTCTCTTGCAGACTCCGCTATCATCAAAGCTGGGAGTTTGGAGGCATTGAGGACCAACCCACATACCAGCCTGTCCATGTGGATTCCAATTTGTTCTTTCTTCCCCAGCTTCAGGTCCAGTTTCCCTTCTGGATTCTCTGTCCTGCTGACCTCAGGGCTGGCACCAGAAGCAGAGCCAACAGCCTCACATAGACTTAGATGGGTGTAGCAGCTCGCACTGTTGTGTCAGGAAGATAAAGACTACATCAACCCTGAGGGACAGCTGGCAGCCAATGATTAAGGGGCAGGGATGAATGGGGTATAAAAAGCCAACCGCTTGCCTCAAGGCGGGACTAACTTTGTGGTATAAGCTTCCGTGGGAAGCTAGACTTCAGCTAAGGCTATATTCCTGCCTAGTTCCTTACCTGGTGCTCTCCTGCTGCCCTCTCTACCTTTCTCCCCAGAGTGCTCCCTCAATAAATCTCATGCCCCCGAAACCCTGTTGCCAGTTCTGATGCAAGGGAACCCAACCAGGAGTGTGTTATCACTATCACCATTGACAAGGAGGAAACACAGGTAAGGAAGATTAGGAAACTCCTGGGACCTTCCCAGACCACACAGAAAACTGTGTAAGCAGGCCCTGAACCAAGGCAGTCTGAGCCCATTTACTTTAGTACTGCTCTTCATATATAAAGAATTTATGTACCAATATGTGTTATATCTCGTTAAATGTTAGTTCTAGCCCCCTTGCTCAAATGTTGAGACTTGAATGTCAGTCAGACTTGATCCTTGTGTTTCCAGGAGGTTATAAGCTCATGCAAGAGACAGCCACAAGTAGGAGGCAGTGGTTATAGGCACACACACACAGATATACACACACATCTACATATACAAACATACACATATACACACTATAAATACAAACACATACACAAGCCCACACACGTAACAGGCACCTGCATACACAAGCAAACTCATAGACACATTCATACACATACTCACAAACCCACATACCTATACACATATACATACCCACATATACACCCATACCACCCCCCTTACAATGGAATTCCTTATAGCTGCTAAAAAGAATGTGATTAACTGAATGTTCTAGGAATACATTTTCTAATGGAAGAACTAAAAGACACTGAACATTTTGGATATTTTAGCCATATACATATATTTCTTTATATAATATCAATGAAATTTTTTTTTGGTTTTCTTCTTTATGCTTCTATATAGTAAAAAGTTTAAAAGCAGATAGATAAATACACAAAACCTGATTCATATTAGTTTTTTTAAATGATATTTATAGAGCTCAGAAAATAATAATGATGCATAAATGAGCCTGACGCATATAGTTTGATGAACAGAAGACAGTATAAAACTGCAGGTCATTTAAGAGAGTGATAATATGAAGCTTAAATCTTTAGATATTCATTTGTTCTCATGTAATTAAGTTTTATTTTCTAATTACTGAATTCCCATAGAGTCTGTTCTAAGGATCTGTCTTCTAACTTTTTAGAACTGCCATGTTTTGCTTCCTGATTCTGCAGAATCTACTGATCGGATGTTAGGCCTGTGAGGTCTGAGCTGGGGTGAAATGAACACTGGACTTGGAGTCCTGGGTTTGAATCACTGCTTTATAATTTACTTACAAGGGCCGTGGGCAAGTCACTTGACCTTTCTGAGCTTCAGTGGTTTCATCTGTTCAAATGGAGGAAATGATATCTACTTCATGGGATTTTTGTGACGATTAAATAAGGTAACATTTGAGGAGCACCTAGCACAGCACCCCAGAGGATGAGAATTACAGGAAGGGATAAGCTAATAAACAGCACAGGTGTAGATTTACTGCAAGATCTGAGATAAAGACCATCTCTGGAGCCCAGGTACCTGACCCAGGGGAAGCAATGTCCTAAATGAGGGGTCTGCAAACTATGGTTTTGCCTGTTTTTGTAAATCACAGCATACTCATCATTTACATATTGTCTATGGCTGCTTTCCTGCAGAGTTGCAGTAGAGTACATACTGAAAATATGTACTCTCTTGCCATTTGCAGCAAAAGTTTGCTGACCTCTGTTCTGATGTTCTAAGATCACCTGGACAAATGCTTATGCCATTTATCATGTCTTGCCAAAGATCATGTCTGGATTCACTCCCCAATATGTTTTCACTTAACTTCTTGGAGCCTTACTGCCTAATAATCAAACACTTTTTTTTTTTTTTGAAAAAAATTTCAAAAAAGGGAAGTTGCAAGGATAATACAATGACCTCCATAGACCCTTTCACCTCGATTGACCAATTAATGTTATGCCACATTTGTTGTAGATTGATTATTATTACTATTGCCTTAGTTTACCAGGGCTGCTATAAAAATACCACACACTGGTTGACTCAAAACAACCGGACTCAAAAATATTAAAAGTCCAAAACCAAGGTATTGACAGGTCATACTTCCTCTGAAGTCTAGCAATTTGGTAGTGGCTTGTTGGCAATCAATCTCCACCTCCATCTCATGGAGATCTGTTTCTTATGTCTCCTCCTCCAGCTTCTACTTCCATGTCCAAACTTCCTTTGATTATAAGGACTCCACTCATATTAGATTAAGGCCCACCCTGATTCAGTTTGGCCTCATGTAAATAGGATCTTTGAAGATCCTATTCACAAATGAGTCACACTCCACCCACAAGATCCAGGATTAGGACTTCAACATGTCATTGAAGGGGACACAATTGAATCTACCACAATTATTATTAAAATTATTATTGTTTGTGGTGACAGTAGCAGTAGTTTTGCTGGAAACATTTGAGAGTTAGTTCCAGACATCATGATCTTTTGCCCCTAAATACTTTAGTATAAGTCTCTGAGATGATTAAGTTCATGTGTCAAGGTGGCCAGGTAATGGTGCCCAGTTGTTTGGTCAAGCAAGCACTGGCCTAATTGTTACTGTGAAGGCATGTCAAGGTCTTAAATCATCAGTAAGTTGATTACATATGGCTGATTATATCTACAATCAACTGAGGAGATTGCCTTCAGCAATGAGAGAAGTCTCATCCAATCAGTTAAAGGCCTTAAAAGGAGAAGTGATGATTTCAACAATCAGAAGAGAGAATTTCCATCTCTACTTCAGCCAGCCAGCTTCTCCTGGGGAATTTGTCAAAAACCTTCATTGGAGTTCCAGCTTGTAGCCAACCCTATGGAATTTAGACTTGTGCATCCCCACGTTCACATGAGACAATTTTATAAAATCTCATAATATTTACAGATATCTCCTGTCGGTTCTGTTTTCCTAGAGAACCCTGACTAACACAGTCTCTAAGAACAAAGACATTAATTTACATAACTGCAGAGAAATGATCACATTCAAGAAATTTATTGATACAATACTATTACCTAATCTACAATCTATATTCAAATTATCCTAATAATGTCCTTTATGGCATTATTTTTTCCAATCCAGAATCATATTTACTTGTCATTTGGTTGCCTTTAGTTGTCATGTTTCTTTACTCTCCTTTAATCTACAAAAGTTCAGTGGCCCTGTTGTTTTGAAAGATATCCTTCAGCTTGAATGTGTCTAATTGTTTCTTCATGATTCAGTTTATGTGATTTTGGCAGGAGTACCACATAAGTAGTGATGTGTCCTTCTCAGTGCACATGGTGTCATTTTGTACTAATAGCGGTTTCATAGTTATATATATATAGCTATTCTTTTTTGTTTTTAGTCTGAGAGTATTTAGTCAAAGAACTGTGTTCAACTGTTACTTGGATTAATTATTTTCTTTTTTTTTCCTATGTGGTCATGCTATAAAAATGAAAAAGTTGATTTCAATTTACATTCAGTTTTAGTTTTTCTTTTTCCCTCATTCTTATTGATTTAATTTAAATGTGTAAAAACATTGCAAGATTCTAAGATCAAAACTATACAATAATGGGAGCAGATGTACCTCAAGCGATTGAATGCCTGCTTTCCACATATGAGGTCCCAGTTTCAATCCCTGCCCCCAGTACCTCAAACAAAACAAAACAAAACAAAACAAAACAAAAAACAAGAAAAGAAAATCTATACAATAAGGTATACTCAGAGAAGAATTGTTTCCTCCCCTTTTCTAACCACCATCTGTAGGTAATTAATGGTTTTTAATTTTTGATTTATCCTTCCTATACTTTTTGAAGAAATACTCCTACTCAATCAGCATCCTTTATATATTATTTTGTACTTTGTTTTTATCACTTAATAATATACTCTAAAAATCATCCATATTAGTTTTCATATGAAAACTAATTCGTTTTCATAACTGCAGATCACTCCATTGTGTGACTATATCCTGGTTTAGTAAACCAGTCTCCATGTTAGGGCCTTTAGGTTGTTTATATTTTTTTAATTACAAGTAATGCTGGAATAAATAACCTTGTGCATAAGTATTTTTGTATTAGAGTTTGAGTCAATCTTGAGACAGAAAGCATACAAAAATTGAAGTGGAAGTATAATATTAAAAATTATTAAACTATGATAGAGTAACTATAAAGACATAAAGAGAATGCTAAAGCAAGGGTTAGCAAACTTTTTCTATAAAGAGACAGATAGTAAATATTTTATACTTTGGAGGCCACATGATCTCCACCACAAGCCTTTCCATGCTGTATAGACAATATGTAAGCAAATGGGTTTGACTGTGTTCTAATAAAATTTTATTTACAAGAACATGTGATGAGATGGATTTAGCCAGCAGGCCATAGTTTGCCAACCTCTGTTCTAAAAAGTACCCAAGGGAGGACAAAATTGGAAGGGGGTCCTCCTCCTCAGGGAGATTCAGACCTAGTTGGAGAAGGTCTGATTCAGACCCACCAGATGGCTGAGACGTTTGCTGGGTCCCCTGGGCCACAGCTTTCCATAGTTGCTGGATGGAAGGGAAACAATCTTCTGGTCGTCAGTGAGTTAATGCTGGTGACAGGCACGCAGAAGTAGACCTGATTGGGGTGGTTGGTGTCTCCAGGAGAACTGCAGCAAGCCGGTCGCTGGGCCTGTCTGCACAGCGAGGTTGCCAAAGGGCCACGAACGTTGGCACCATCTGATTGTCCCCTACCCTCAACCCCTACCCCATGCACACCACTGATGGACTGTGCAGCAGGAGCAAGAAGACACAAAACAGAACACTAGAACCAGAGGTAGAAGCCCCCTTCCTCCTGCAGTGTCCCTCCAGTGCCCTCTACTGACAATACTTAACATCGTGCTCTCTGTAGAGAAGAAATGCTTAAAAGTCCAGTTCTCTATGGAAAGCAGGTACTGAAGGGTAAATGTGAAGCTGAGAGGCTTCTAGTATAAATTCTTAAAAGTTGGATTTGTAAATTGAAGAATAAAAAGCATTTTGCTAGGATTTGCCAAATTTATATCCATAGGGATTGTATTTTTCTGCATTCCCACCAACAATATATGAGTACCCTGTGTTATCTTACAACCTCATCAAGGGTGTTACCAAACTTTTAAAATTTTTGTCGATATAATTGTGAAATATTATCTCATTGTAGTTTTAATTTACACTTATTTAACTATTAGTAAAGTTGAACATCTTTTTGTATGCCGAGTCATTTTACTTTCTTTTTTGTAAATTATCTGCTCATGTTTTTAGTCCATTTTTTTTCTATAGAGTGACAAAGTAAGTTCTTAACTAGGTTAGAGAAAGAAAAAAAAAAATAGAATAGCTACCGTTGCAGATTACTTGTGAAGAAACAGTTTTTGTAGTTAATTTTTTTTTCCTTTAACTTAGAGAAAAAGATCAAATCTAAGTTCATTTTATTTAAGCATTTATTGAGTCCTTTGTGTCAGTCAGGCACCAGAAATACATCAGAAATACAGAAAAAGGCCTTTTTCTGACTGATAAATAAATAAATATTAGTATAAAATGCAAGGCTGTAGAACCCACACATTATTGTTACGCATTGGTAGTTTTAAAGAAGCTCAAAGACTTAGTTCAAGCAGAGAATTAGAGTTCAATCAGTTCATTTATTAATTTTCTTTCAGTTCTCTGTTCATTACTTAATATAAACTGAGAAAAAAAGTTGAATTCAAAGTTTACATTTAATATATAAAATACCAAATGTTTAAATATATTTAATAAAGGAGCTCTATTCACCACGATACAATATAATCTACCTCCTCTGCTTCAACAAAGTCAGCAAAAATATCCTAGGAAACATTATCTGGAGTGCAACTGTGTACATAATTTAAATAAGCAAATACATTTTTTTTAAACCTGATTACAAATGTTACAGATATTACTCAAGGGACATTCATAAAATACAGGAAACCAAAAAGAAGAAGAAAATCCATGTATAATCCTACCACTTAAGAGATTAACTATATTTGGGATGTACTCTAGTCAACAAGTATTTATTGACTTCC
This sequence comes from Tolypeutes matacus, assembly GCA_026826555.1. Lineage (NCBI taxonomy): Eukaryota > Metazoa > Chordata > Mammalia > Cingulata > Chlamyphoridae > Tolypeutes > Tolypeutes matacus. Next base: position 81,728,393 of record JAKSZT010053887.1, read on the forward strand.
TACTATGTACCAATGTAGTTTTATGTACAGGAACTGCTTATTACCTGGCACTACTCTGCATTTGTGCTAGATTGAATAATGTCTTCCACAATGACATGTTCATTGTTATGTCCTGTGGGTGTGAGCTCATTTTGTAAACAAAATCTTCAAAGATCCTATGAAGTTGAGGCCAAATGAACCAGGGTAGGCCTTAATATTATATGACTGGGAGTCCTTCTAATCAAAAGAAATTTGGATACCAAAGTACAAGTCGCAGGAGAAAGATATCTGTGGCAGAGACAGAGATCAGTTGCCAACAAGCCACCACCAAAATGTGGCAGGTTTCTGAGAAGGCATGGCCCACTGGCACCAAACTATAAGTCAATAAATCCCTGTTGTTTAAGCCAGCTTGCGGTATTTGTTATAGTGGCCCTGGCAAACTAAGACATCCTCATTAGTCTCCTCTCTTCTGAATCATTGATGGCCCCTGTTCCCTGGGTTTAAGACTTGGCCTGTAAAATCTCCTCTAGAATACAGAGTTTTAAGACACATGAAATAGCCTTTTTTATGATGTTCAGGACCTAGATGACTACACACAGATCTATTTAGAGCACAGACTGTAAATTAGAAAACATACATGTTAACATAACTTTTCCCAATAGCTTTCATTTTGCTTGTGCAAGGAAGGCCACTGAAATTTTTACAGAACTTATAGCTCTGCCTTGTGTGAAAGAAACCTGATGTACAAAAACCAAACTGACCAAACATGAAATATGGAGTGATTAGTTTTATTAAATAAGGGATCTAATTTACTAAAGGATTTGCTGTAAACACTTTTTAATTCTATTACATTAACTGAGGCGGAGTCTACAGGGGGTATTGGGAGTTCTTTTAATTTGAATCCCCCAATATATGTAAAACTTCAATTTTATTTACCAGAAATTTATTCAAATATCAATTTTTTGGAAATATACTAATTATGTACACCTCTGAATATCTCCAACGTTGGCTCTTTGCTTGGGACCGTGGAGGAATCCAGCTCAGTAATTGAGCCAAGCCTTGCTTCCACCAACATTAGTTCCATTAGAATGCAGCTCAACAGATGGGGCTTCAAAACTTCCTTAAAATTCCATCAGTTTGCAGAATAGCTTTAGTTGTGTTAAGATTCATATCTTCTATAATTGCTTTTAATAATCAACTTTAGAGATCCTAAAGTGATTTAGATTTCTTGATAGGTTCTCTGATGGTTCTTTTCCTTGTCATCCTTGCTCCTGTAGCCCCAAGTCATTACTGGTATCAAAACCTTTATAAAGACTTTTTAAAAAAAGAAAAGAAAAGAACAAACAAGTCTAAAATGTGTCTGACTTTTTTTCTGATATAAATTTAATTAAATAAAAGGCAGAGTCCTCAGCAATTGCCATTTGACATTTTCTATTTAAGTACTGGTTGCATTTTCTAACATTTGTGAATGATATTAATACTCAAAAAAGAATCACAGGGGACCATCTGGAGTAGGATAGAAAACAAGTATTCTATGAAGGAGTCTCAAAAAGAGTGACCAACCGTTTTGTATGTTCCTGGTGAGAGTGTAAATTGGTAGAACTTTTCTGGAAAGCAATTTTGCCTTCTATGATTTGATCTATTAATTCCATCTGGGAATTTATCATAAGGAAATAGTAAGCTATGAAAAGACGTTTATGCAGAGATGCTTACTATGGCAACTGATATAATGGTGAAAAATTGGACAAAAAACTTAACCCACAATATGGGGTTGGTTAAATAAAATATATTGCATCCACAATATGGGATTGATTAAAAAAAAAAAAAATTACATCTGGTGTGGCAGAGCCTGCTGGTTGCCCAATATCCATTCTTTTCTTCTTTATCATTAAGAAGACTCAGCTAACAATGCTACATTTCATGGCCTTCCTTTCAGACCATGAGATATAAGCAGAACTCCTTGCATGGGGTTTCTAAGTGCCTGGATTGTTGCCTGGATTCAGCTGCCTGGATCACAGATGTAAGGGTTTGAGCTTCAGTAACCATTTGCGGACTCTGAGAAAAAAGCCAGGAAAACTGTAGTGACTTCACTTCTGATATCTTTGAGCCACTGCAACAAAAGCAGCAACTGCATACTTCCAGATGTCTCATTATAGGAGAAAAAAACACACATTATGTTTATGCTAGTCAATCTCTGTTGCTAGCACCAAACACAATTTCTGACCAAGATGAAACAATTTTCAAATATTGAGAAAGCAGGAATATAAAACTCTACTTGTGGTATGTCCTATTTTGTTCTTAAAGTACATATATACATTGTATATGAATGACAAAAAAGATGATAAGAAAATATATTAAAATGTTAGTGGCTGTCTCAGGATTGTGGATTATTTATTATTTTTACTTACACTTTTTGTTTTAATGGTTTCTAAGTTTTCAACATTGAGAATTTTTCAAAAATGTTTTTAAGATTTCCCAGAACAGGGAGCTGCTGTGGCTCAGTGATTGAGCACAGGCTTTCCATATATGAGGCACTTGGTTCAATCCCAGGCCCTGTACCTAAAAAAACAAACAAACAAAAAAACATTTCCCAGAACAGACTTCTGGGGAAGATGGTGGAGTAGGCAGCTCCAGGACTGTCCTCCCATCAAAACAACTATTAAACAGACTGGAACTGTTTGAAACAACTATTTCGAAACTCCAGAGGCCAGGGAACACTGTACAGCATCCAGAGAAGAGTGGGAGAAAGAGGCTGATAAATTACAGTAAAGAACTTTAAATTGCTCTCTCCATGTGGTGGCTACTGGTGCCCATTCTCAACTCTGTGGCAGGCCATCCTGGGGTCCAGCCCTTGACTAGCTGCTGGTGACAAGAGGGGATATAAAAATCCTTTCCCCCAAGAACAGGGTTGTGCATGGCCAATCACTAATCATGGCTTTTGATTAGCAAATTCAGATCCACTGGGTTCCAGCTCTGAGGGCAGTCATTGTTTTAACCCTGCCCTGGACCACGGCAGTGGTAGACTTTGTTTTTACCCTTCCCAGATAGTGGCGGAGGTGGTGCAGATTTAAAGATGCAGGGCTTCCTCAGGGCTGTGGGGGGCAGTTAGCTGAAAGGCTGCATTTTCTGGGAAGGCCAGGAAAGCTCAGCTTTGGGGAGCCATTGGTGAAGGATCTGGTACCCATCCTGTTCTGCATCCCCTTCATGAGTCCCTGGCCTTGATTTGGCTGGTAAAGACTGACCTGGGAAAGCCCTCTCCAGGCTGACCCTCCTCCCAGAATTTGCCCTCCAAGCAAAAGCAGCATGAGTCAATGAAGGGAGTATAAAAAAACTGTAGAGGCTGACAATCGGGGACAAAGGTCTGCCAACTTCACATACCCGGAAGAGGAAGGTGTGTCTCCTGGAAAACAGAGGGGACAACCAAACTCCTGTAAACAGCAAAACTAACAAGCAAAAGCTCCAAACAAGACAGAGGCCCAGGAAGATAGAGAAAACCCTGCACATTGCATTTACCTTGGGCAGACCTTCCTCATAGGAAGGTTGAAGCTCAAGAAAATCTTGTCTTATCACTAGCTGGTTACAAAACCAAGAAACAGCTCAGGGAGTAAATTCTAGACTTAACATTTTAAAATATTAAAATGTACAGTGTTGGGGAGTGGATATGGCACAAGCGGTTGAGCACCTGCTTCCCACATGGGAAGTCCCAGGTTCAGAATCTCTGGTGCCTCCTAAAAAACAAAAACAAAAAAACCCCCAAGAAAAACAAATGAAAAAACCAACTCAGGGGAGCCAATGTGGCTCAGTGACTGAGTGGCCTGGGACACATACTAGGTCCCAGGTTCAACTCCCAGCCTCTGGTACCTCAAAAAGCGAAAAACAAAACAAAACAAAACAAAACAAAAATACAGTGTGCAGCAAAAGAGTACAAGACAAAGAAATAAACAGGAAATGATGGCCCATCCAAAGGAAGAGGATAAAGCTACAGAAAACATCAGTGAACCAACAAAGAAGACCAGGCTGTGGCTATACCAAACAAAGCCTTTTAAAAATGATCTTAAAAATGTGCAAGAAGATGAAGGAAAGTACAGAGAAAGAATTAAAGGATATCAGGAAAACAAAGAATGAGCAATATGAGAATTTCAGTAAAGAGATATAAAATTTAAAAAGGAATAAAAAATAACAAATAGAGTTGAAAACCACAAAAACTTAATTGAAAAAATGCCCAGGAGGGGTTCAAGAGCAGATTGGAGCTGGCAAAATAAAAATCAGTGAACTTGAAGACAAGACACTTGAGTCAGACTGAGGAGCAAAAAGAAAAAAGAATTAAAAAACAAAATGACTTTATTATTTATTTATTTATTTACTCCACCACCACCACCACCTTGCTTTACACTCACTGTCTGCTCTCTGTGTGTTCTTCTGTGTCTGCTTGTCTTCTTTTTAGGTGGCACCATGAACTGATCCTGGGACCTTCCAGAGTGGAGAGAGGCTGCTCAATCTCTTGCACTACCTCAGCTCCCTGGTCTGCTGCATCTCTTATTGTCTCTCTTCTGTGTCTCTTTTTGTTGCATCATCTGGCTATGCCAGCTCTCCACATGGGCCAGCACTCCACTTGGGCCAGCTCACCATGCAGGCCAGCTTGCTTTTCACCAGGAATTCCAGGGGATTGAACCCTGGACCTCCTATATGGTAGACAGGAGCCCAGTCACTTGAGCCACATCCGCTTCCCAAAAAAAGAAATATTAACAGTAAAGATAGCCTAAGTCAGCTATGGGACACCATAAAGCATACCAATATGCACATTATAGGAGTTCCAGAAGAAGAAGAAAGAGAGAAAGGGGTAGAAGGAAAAGTCAAAGAAATAATGACAGAGAATTTCCTAAAATTAGCAAATGATGTGAATATGCACATCCAAGAAGCTCAGAGAACACCAAATAGGATAAAGATGGAGAAAAATATACCCACTGTGGCAGTTTGAGATTATTTTATGAATCCTCAAAAGAGAAAGATTATGTTTGTAAACTAAACTAATCTTTTCCTCTCGGTGTGATACCCTTTGATTGCTTTAAATTCAGCTGAGGTATCTTTGATTAGATTACATGTTAAGCTCAGGGCTTTTGATTTGACTATATCAGTGGAAGTGACTCAGTTGAGTCCCTGCCCCCTTTGTGGGTCTGATATAAATGGACACTCACACAGACACATAGGAAGAGAGAGCTCTGTCATTTTTGATCCTGCCATATGACAGAAAGGAGAAAGCTCAAACAGCTGAATCCCCATGGAAAGATGAGACATTTTGCCTGATAGCATACAGCTAAGATTCAGAAGAAACTAGAACAACAAAGACTGATACAGGGAGGCTCAGAAAGAAACAAGCCCTATGCCAGGAGAGAGAGGACTTCACTTAAGCATGAAGTCACAAGAGTCTGGGCCCATGGAGCCTTAAGAGAAGAAGAAAGCCCAGAGGGGAAGGCAGAGACCAGGTAGAGATTGGTGTCCATCTTAGTTGAACACATGGCAACTGACTTTGGTGAGAAAGCAACCTTGAGTTGAACTCTTTAGGGCCTTGTAACTGTAGGTTTTTACCCCAAATAAATACCCTTTATAAAAGCCAATGGATTTCTGGTACTTTGCATCAGCAGCCCTTTGGCAGACTAATTCACCCTGTCATATATTGATTACACTATCAAATACAAAGGACAAGGAGAGAGTTCCAAAACTGTAGGAGAAAAGTAATGTGCTATATACAAGGCAGTCCCAATTAAACTGAGTACCAATTTCTCATCGGAAATCATGGAGGCAAGAAGGCAGTGGGTTGAAATACTTAAAGTGCTGAAAGGAAACAACTTCCAGCCATGAATTTCATATGTGGTGAGACTATCTTTCAAACATGAGGGCGAGATTAAGACATTCTCAGATAAACAAAGGCTGAGAGTGTACATTACCACTAGACCTAACCTGCAAGCAATGCAAAAGGGGGTTCTTCAGCTTGAAAGGAAAGGACACTAGACAGTGGTTCAAAACAGCATAAAGAGGGAAGCGGCCGTGGCTCAATCAGTAGGGCTCCCGTTTACCATATGGGAGGCCCCGGGTTCGGTTCCCGGGGCCTCCTGGTGGGGGCAAGCCTGCCCGCACGGCATGGTTAGCTGACCCAGTGAGCACAAGCAGCAAGGGGGGGATAAATGAATAAATAAATAAAATCTTAAAAAAAAAAAAAAACAGCATAAAGAAATAAAGACCTGCTGTAAAGGTAACCATCTGGGGATTATAAATGCCAGTATTATTGTAGAGTATTGTTTGGTATATAATTCCACTTCTTACTTCCTATAGGTGCTAAAATGCAAATGCATTAAAAGTAATGCTAAATCTAGGTCTTTGGACATAGAATATACAAAGATAAAAGTGGTCACAAGTATAAAATATTGGTGGGGGTACAGGGGGTATAGGAATAACATATGTGAATGCTGTTGAAATTGAGTTGGTATCAAACTAAATATGATCTTGTTTTATATTTAGGATGTTAAATTTTAATCCCATAATAATCATAAGGAAAATAGATGAAAAATATATCCAGATAGTAATGAGAAGGCACTCAATATGGTACAACATAAAAAGCAAATAAATATAACAGTAGGCTTTAACAGAAATGAGGGACAAAAAATGTATGAGACTTACAATGGCTAAATAGTAAAATGTCAGAAGAAAGTCCATATTATCAGTAGTGATGTTAAATGTAAATGGATTAAACTTTCCAGTCAAAAGGCTGAGATTGACAGAATGGATAAAAAAGCATGACCCAACTACATGCTGTGTTTGACCTTAAAATCAAAGATACAAGTATGTTGAGGGTGAAGGGATGGAAAAATTTATTGTGGCAAAAGGACAGATATATAGACCAATCGAATAGAATTGAGTGCACAGAAATCAACCCTCACATTTATGTCAAACTGATTTTTGATAAGGGGGGGAAGACCACTCAATTGGGAAAGAATATTCTCTTCAACAAATGGTGCATGAAAACTGGATCTCCATTTGCAAACAAAAGAAGGAAGACACCTACCTCACACCGTGTACAAAAATCAACTCAAAATAAATCAAAGAGATGGAGAGGGGCAAGATGGCGTTGGTGTAGGAGGGCGCACACTGCAAGCTCCCAGAGCAAGGCGGATTGGGGACGGGGTCCTGCCCGGGGGTCTGTGCTGTGCACGCGTGGAGTGAGAAGCTTGGGACATCTATCTGCGCGGATCGGCGGCGTGGACCGAACGGTGGAGATTCGTGAGTTTTGAGGCTGCCGGTGGAGGTTGGCACAGGCGGCTGAGCCCCGCGGTTACGGAAATAAAAAATAAAACGGCCATTTGGAGCCGCGGGCGGGGGCGAAAAAGTTTTATTTTCTGGGGAGCTGGCTGCCTGGCGCCCCTTGGACCTTGTGTGAGCAGAGCAAACAAGCTAATCAGCACCCGGTGGACCGGAGGGGGGATTTTGGTCGGGGAACGCAGCTGATTTCCCTAGCCACCCAGGGATAAGACCCGGGCCGCTGGGGAGCCAGGAGGAAGGGACACTTCCCAAAGAAGGGAGGGTTCGGTTGGAAGACAGGGAAGGGTATTTTATATTTTTAGACATCGATCTGGCTGCCTGCACCGCCCCATAGCTTTGGGGAGCAGATAAGCCGAACTGAAGCAGCACCAGGCTGAGAGCAGACGTGAATCTGCACTCAAACTGATTTACTGAGCAGCCCAGTGACGCTGGAGCTCGGCGCCAGAAGGGGCGGAATCCGCCGTCTTTAGCAATCACTGACTAACATCAGAGTTTCAGCTAACCTGGGGAGTCCGGAAAGAGGAACGTGCTTGATTAATTTCCACGGGCCCAGCTAGGGTCCCTTCCGTAAGGGGGTTGGTCTAGAAGATGAATTATTTTGGGTCCTGCATTTGGCTAAAAAAAAAAAAAAAAAAGTGAGGTCACCTCAACAATTGAAAAATAAATTCTTTTTAATTTAGTTTAATAGCTAAAAGCTGCTTCAGGACCTGCATATAGAACCCTGTGGGGAAATTCATTGATAAACACAAGTAGGCAGGAAGGATCCACATGGACCCTAGGGGAATCATTGACCCCCCTTGTTTCCTTCTTTTTTCTTTCTTTTTTTTTTTTTTTTATTAGTATTAACTTTTTCCTTTCAGACCTTTCTCTACTATTTCTCTACCTCCTCATAATTCTAGCCTTCTAAATCACTATATATATATATTCCTCCATTTGTTTTCCCAGTCCATTATAGGAACTCCATATTTTTTCCTAGTACTCTACACTGCCTACACAAATTAAATATTCATCTCATTGAGTCACATTTTGCCCCTCTTCTAACTTTTATCAACATTTCTATTATCCTTCTGCCTTCCTTACATCTTTTGATTCCTCTGGCCCTAACCTTTTGCCTTCAAGGGAACATAGAAAGAAGTAAGGAAATAAAATAAGAAGAAAAACTGCCAAAGAGAAAACTTAACTCACACGCAGAACCAACAGCTAAATAAAATTCTAGAGCATAGAGAAAAGCTAATCAACTGAACAAACCCATTAAGATAATATGATGACCAGAGGGCAACAGAAAAATAAAAATGACTCTGAAAAACTGGAAAACATGGACCAGTCCAGTGCACAAAATAAAAACCAGGAAGCAATGCAGTACATCGAACAACTAATCAAAGCTATCCAAACAAATATCATGGACCAACTTAAAGAACTGAAGGAAGAGATTAAGGATATAAAGAAGACACTGGGAGAACATACTGAAAAAATAGCTAACACACCTAAGAAGGTAATGGATATGATGGCGAACAAAGACACAAGTCAAGAAATGAAAAAGATGCTGGACTCACATGGCAGCAGAATTGAACAGGCAGAGGAAAGAATTAGTGATATGGAAGACAACACAGTTGAAATCAAAGAGATTGTAGAAAAGATAGACAAAAAGATAGAAAAAATCCAGTATGGTCTCAGGGAATTAACCGATAATGCAAGACGCACAAACATACGCATTATGGGCATCCCAGAAGGAGAAGAGAAGGGAAAGGGAACAGAAGGAGTGTTGAAGGAAGTTATGGCTGAAAACTTCCCAACTCTATTGAGAGAGAAGGATGTGCAGATCCAGGAAGCACAGCGCACCCCAAATAGTATAAATCCCAACAGGCCAACTCCAAGACATATACTTGTCAAACTGTCCAATGCTCAAGACAAAGAGAAAATACTCAAGGCAGCAAGAGAAAAGAGAACCATCACATACAAGGGAAGCACAATAAGATTAAGTGCTGATTTCTCAGCTGAAACCACGGAGGCAAGAAGACAGTGGTATGACATAGTCAAAACACTAAAAGAAAAAAACTTCCAGCCACGAATTCTCTACCCAGCAAAATTGGCATTCAAAAATGATGGAGAGTTCAAAATATTCACAGATAAACAGCAATTAAGAGAGTATGTCAAGAAGAAACCAGCACTTCAAGAAATACTAAAGGAATCTCTACAAATTGAAAGGAAAAAACAAAGGAGAGAGAGTTGGAGGAGAGTTTAAAAACAACTGAAAACTCAAAAAGAGAAACAAAACAACATATGACATACATTAACCCAAAGAAAAAATGACTGAAGTAAGAAATTCGTTACGAGTAATAACACTGAATGTTAATGGATTAAATTCACCAATCAAAAGACACAGATTGGCAGAATGGATAAGAAAATATGATCCATCTATATGCTGTCTACAAGAAACCCACCTTCGGCCCAGGGATTCAAGGAGGCTGAAAGTGAATGGCTGGAAAACCATTTTACAAGCTAACAATAGCCAAAAAAGGGCAGGAGTAGCTATTCTAATATCAGACAAAATAGACTTTAAATGCAAAACTATTGTAAGAGACAAAGATGGACACTACATATTAGTAAAAGGAGTAATCTCTCAAAAAGAGAGAACAATCATCAACATTTACACACCTAATCGAGGTGCCTCAAAATACATGCAGCAAACTCTGGAAAAACTAAGAGGAGAAATAAATACCTCTACAATTATAGCAGGGGACTTCAACACACCACTATCATCATTAGACAGAACATCTAGGCAGAGAATCAATAAAGAAACAAAGGCACTCAACAATACATTAGAAGATTTGGACTTAATAGACATATACAGAACACTACACCCAAATACAGCGGGATTTACATTCTTCTCCAGTGCACATGGAACATACTCCAAAATAGACCACATGCTAGGCCCCAAAACAACACTCAATGAATTCAGAAAGATTGAGATTATACAAAGTAATTTCTCTGACCACAACGGAATGAAGTTGGAAATCAATAAGGGCCAGAGAAACAGGTTAGGCACAAAGATATGGAAGTTAAACAACACACTCTTAGACAAACAGTGGGTCAAAGAGGAAATTTCAAAAGAAATCAGTAACTACCTTGAAACTAATGAAAACAACAACACAACATATCAAAACCTATGGGATGCAGCGAAAGCAGTCCTGAGAGGGAAGTTCATAGCCATAAATTCATATATTAAAAAAGAAGAAAGAGCTAAAATTGAAGACCTAACTGCACAGTTGGAGGAACTGGAAAAACAACAACAAACTAAACCTAAAGGAAGTAGAAAACAGGAAATAACCAAGATTAGAGCAGAACTAAATGAAATAGAGAATAAGAAAGCACTGGAAACAATAAACAAAACCAAAAGCTGGTTCTTCGAGAATATCAACAAAATTGACAAACCCTTAGCCAGACTAACAAAGAAAAAGAGAGAACAGATGCAAATACATAAAATAAGGAATGAGCAAGGTGATATCACTACTGACCCCACAGAAATAAAGAGTATCATAAGAGGATACTTTGAAAAATTATATGCCAACAAGAATGACAATTTAGAGGAAATGGACAAGTTTCTAGAAACCCACAAACAGCCGACATTGATGAAAGAAGAAATAGATGAACTCAACAGCCCAATTACAAGTAAAGAGATAGACTCAGTCATTAAAAACCTCCCAACTAAGAAGAGTCCAGGACCAGATGGCTTCACAGCTGAATTCTACCAAACATTCCGGAAAGAGCTAACACCAATTCTACTTAAGCTCTTCCAAAAAATAGAAGTAGAAGGAATACTACCTAACTCATTCTATGATGCCAACATTACCCTAATACCAAAACCAAATAAAGATACCACAAGAAAGGAAAATTACAGACCAATTTCTCTAATGAACCTAGATGCTAAAATCCTTAACAAAATACTTGCTAATCGCATTCAACAACATATCAAAAGGATTATACACCATGACCAAGTGGGTTTCATCCCAGGTATGCAAGGATGGTTCAATATAAGAAAATCAATCAATGTAATACACCACATAAACAAACTGAAAGAATAAAATCACATGATCTTCTCTATAGATGCAGAAAAAGCATTCGACAAAATACAGCACTACAAAAGATAGGAATAGATGGAAACTTTCTGAAAATGATAAAGGGTATATATGAAAAACCCAAAGCTAACATCATTTTCAACGGTGAAATCCTAAAAGCCTTCCCTCTGAGATCGGGAACAAGACAAGGATGCCCACTATCACCGCTCCTATTTAACATTGTCTTAGAAGTACTTGCACGAGCACTGAGACAAGAAAAGGACATAAAAGGCATCCAGATTGGAAAAGAAGAAGTAAAAATTTCATTATTTGCAGATGACATGATCCTATACATAGAAAGCCCTGAGAAATCGACAACAAGGCTTCTAGAACTTATAAAGGAGTTCAGTAATGTTGCAGGCTATAAGATCAATGCTCAAAAATCAGTAGCATTTCTGTACACCAATAACCAGCAAACTGAGGAGGAAATCAGGAAAAAAATACCATTTACAATAGTAAACAAAAGAATCAAATACCTAGGAATAAATTTAACTAAAGATGTAAAGGACTTATATACAGAAAACTACACAACACTGTTAAAGGAAATCAAAGAAGACTTAAATAAATGGAAAAATATTCCCTGTTCATGGATGGGAAGACTAAACATCATCAAGATGTCTATCCTACCCAAACTAATCTACAGATTTAATGCAATCCCAATAAAAGTCAACACTATATTTTTTAAGGAACTGGAAAAACTAACCACAAAATATATTTGGAGAGGTAAGAGGCCCCGAATTGCCAAAGATATATTGAAAAAGAAAAATGAAGTTGGAGGTATCACATTACCTGACTTTAAAACATACTACAAAGCTACAGTGATCAAAACTGCATGGTATTGGCACAAGGATAGACCTACTGACCAATGGAACCGGATTGAGAGTTCTGATATAGATCCTCGCATATACAGTCATCTGATATTTGACAAGGCCACGAAACCCACTCAGATGGGAGAGAGTGGCCTCTTTAACAAGTGGTGCTTGGAGAACTGGATATCCATATCCAAAAGAATGAGAGAAGAATACCATCTCACACCTTATACAAAAATCAACTCAAGATGGATCAAAGATCTAAATATAAGAGCCAAAACCATAAAAACCTTGGAAGATAATGTAGGGAAGCATCTACAGGACCTTGTAATAGGAAATGGTTTCATGAATTTCACACCCAAAGCACGAGCAGCAAGAGAAAAAATTGATAAATGGGATCTCCTCAAAATTAAAAACTTCTGCACCTCTAAGGATGTTATTAAGAAAATAAAAAGGCAACCTACCCAATGGGAAAAAATATTCGGCAACCATATATCTGATAGGAGCCTAATATCCTGCATATATAAAGAAATCCTTCACCTCGAAAATAAAAGGACAAACAACCCATATAAAAAATGGGCAAGTGACCTGAAAAGACACTTCTCCAAGGAAGAAATACAAATGGCTAAAAAGCACATGAAAAAATGCTCAACATCACTTGCTATCAGGGAAATGCAAATCAAAACTACAATGAGATACCATCTTACACCCATCAGAATGGCAGCTATTAAAAAAACAGGAGACACTAAATGTTGGAGAGGATGTGGAGGAATAGGAACCCTCATCCACTGCTGGTGGGACTGCGGTATGGTCCAGCCACTGTGGAGGACAGTTTGGCGGTTCCTCAGAAAACTAGCAATAGATCTTCCATATGATCCAGCAATTCCACTGCTGGGTATATACCCAGAAGAACTGAAAACAAAAATACAAACAGATATATGCACACCAATGTTCATAGCGGCATTGTTCACCATTGCCAAAAGTTGGAATCAGCCCCGGTGCCCATCAACAGACGAATGGATAAGCAAAATGTGGTACATACATACAATGGAATATTACTCAGCTGTAAGAAGGAACAAAGTGCTAACACATGGAATAACGTGGATGAATCTTGAAGACCTTATGTTGAGTGAAGCAAGCCAGGCACTGAAGGATGAACAGTATATGACCTCACTGATCTGAACTGAGGAAAGTGAGCAGTCTCTGAGAACCATTGTCTGAAAGATAGGTTAACAAAGGAGAGTAAGAGAAGAGCAGGCT
>JAKSZT010053887.1:81751869-81802848 GCA_026826555.1 Tolypeutes matacus
AAAAAAAAAAAAAGTAGCCAGTACAAGCTATTTCTTAAAAAAAAAAAGAGAGTATCATAAGGGTCCAAGAAACCCCATCTCTGATGCAGTAAACTCACCTAATGATTTATGAAATTAAAAAAATTTATGAACTATTATCAGGATTAGGGTCTGGGAGTTTTAGGAAAAATATTACAAAATGTTATATACAGTATGACTTCACCTATGTAAAGGAAAAACTGAAATAAAAGACCAGAGTCATTCACTCATTTCCAGCTTAACCCAATGGGTAAATTCCTAAAACACCATGAGTAATTAAAGGGCACTTGAATCAAAATGAATGTTCACACATGCAATAAGAGGAAAGCATGAGATACATTTTAATAGGCTGAAGAAAAATGTTATTCATGTTTTTTTCCCCCTGGCTTTTCACATTAATATGAAGAATAATTAATGCTTGGGTTTATGAGGGAATGAGGAAGTCCCCCGAAATATCTATTCCTGAAGCCAACGAACAAAAGAAGACTGCTAGTGTTCAGTCGATCACAGATGACTGAGCCTCCCACTTTCAGCCATTCTCCATCTTCCCCATGAGAAGAGTTCTTCCCCTGGAAGCCAGCCTTGTGCACACTCAGCACTGGATACCTGGCTATCCACTGAGGATTGTTCTGTGTTTGTACTGGCTAGGGCTCTGGCTGATGGCCTCTGTGTGGACTTTGAGGTTAAGAGGCTTCCACTTCTCACCAATCTAAAGGTTTGCCCTTTCCCATTCATTGCTGAATTTCAGATCCCTTTAAGGGCAGGTGGTCTGTGGGTCTTACTTCACAGTGCCTTGTATCGTGTTTGGTACACAGAAGACAAGATATATTTTTTTGTTTGGGAAGCGGATGTGACTCAAGCGATTGAGCTCCTGCCTACCACATGGGAGGCCCAGGTTCAGTTCCCAGTGCCTCATAAAGACAACGAGCAAGACAGGAGCTGATGCAACAAGATATGGAGGGGGAGGATGTGGCTCAAATGGTTGGGCGTCCACCTCCCATATGGAGGGATCTGGGTTTGATCCCTGGGACTTCTCAGTAAAAATAAAGAAAAATATAGAAGGTGCTTGGGCTGCCAGGCCCCACGCGCCAGTGCACCATCAGGCCCCATGAGCGGGTGAGCCCCCCAGGCCCTGCGTGTGGGTGCGCAGCCATGCAGCAAGATGATGATATAACAGGAGAGTGACACAAGGGAGAGCCAAGACAGGAATGCTGAAAAGCCAGGAACAGGCGGTAGGACACCTCTCTCCCACGTCGGAGGTTCCCAGGATCGAATCCTGGTGGAGATAGGAGGAGAAGGGTGAGAAGAGAGGGCAGGAAACAGACACAGAGAATTGCCCAGTGAATGGACACAAAAAGAGCAAAAATGGGGGTGGGGGGGCTGTAAAAATGGATGAGTAAATAAATAAATAAATAAAAATAAATCTTAAAAAAAAAAAGAGAGACACACATGGAGGAAAACATAATGAGAGACACAACAAAGCAGGGAGCAGAGGTGGCTCAAGTGATTAGGTGCCTCCCTCCTTACATAGGAGGTCCCAGATTCAGTTCCCAGTGCTTCCTAAAAAAAAAAAAAAGACCAGCACACAACAAACATACACAGCAACTGCAACCAATGAGGGGGTAGGGAGAAAATAAATAATAAATAAATCTTTAAAAAAAAAAAACAAATATATATATATATATATATATTTGTTGGATGAAAGAGTGAAAGTTAAGGGGACACATGTTCACGGATCCTAATCTTAAAATCGCACAGCCTTGCACAGCTCCCAGGGAGGATGATGCTGGCTGGGAGATGGTCCTGCTTCACGTGACTAGACCAGTGTGTATCCTTACAGTACTTGTTGTGCCTTCCCCAGCACTTCAGACATTGCAGTTGCCACAAATCCTCCCACTGTCATTACATTTAGGGAAGAATTCTGTGTGTCTGCTTTGAAAAAGGTGTTAATTTTTTCACCGCTTTATTGCAGAGCATGCAAATTAATTGTTAATAAATTAAGCAGAAGACATATATGACAAAATGTTAATCATGGTTTCTTCTGAATAATGGGGTTATGGGAGGCAGCAAGATTGGTGGGGATTTAAGGACCTATATTTTATTTTCACCACCACTCAATAAAACAGGCACTGTTATCCCTATATCACAGAGGAGGAAAATGCTTGATGTTAATAATAGCTAATAGTTATTGGGCAAAATTTTCTATGTACCAAAATTAATGCTGAAAGCATTATATGTATTTATTCCTCCCATCAGTTAATCCTCACAAAAGCCCTCTGAGGGAAGTACATATATTTTCCCATATTACAGATGATAGAAAGGAGGGCTTTAGAGAGGGTACCTATGAGGAAAAGAGTGGACACAGAATGTCTGATTGCTTACTCTTTGCTATCATCAAGGGAACCATGATGGACCCTTGGCCGATCCCTGGGGATGTGGCTGTCACAGTGTCCTTTACATTAGAGATTGATAGTTTTCTTATGTACACCTGGGCAGGAGCCGTGAACCACGTCGTACTGACCTGTCAGGGTGCTTTGCACTGACATCAAGATTCCTGATGTGCACCCGGCTTCATTGTTGGGTCCTGCATTTCAGTGGCCATGGCAGCTGGCATAGCAGAGTATGCCTAAGTGACCAGCCCCCACATAAAATCCTTGGACCCTGAGACTCAGAGTCTTCCCTGGGCAGAGACATTCCACAGAGAGCAAGCCTGCCCCACGTGGCCTTGGATGCGGAAGAGCACCAGAAGCCTGTGCCTGGTCTCTCTAACCTCTGCAGAAGCATATCTTTTTCCTGATGCTTTAGAGTTCTGTATCCTTTGCTGCAATCAATTTTATTATGACCTGCTATTGGGTCTTGGGACTTCTTCACGAATGACACACTATCAAAGATCATGCAACTAAGAGGGTGTTAGAAATGGAATTCAAGACCAGGCAGCTTGACTTCTGGGCCGGCCCTGTTAGCCATCATGTCCTACCACCACATAGCAAGCACATGGCAGGTTCTGTACTTAGAATTTACATTATTATCAGTAATTATCAGTAATTATTATCAGTAATTTACATTATTACTTCACTTCCTGTGCTTTCTAAATCTTCCTTGATAAACATATATTTTTTGATAATGAAAGAGAGAAAAGGCTGGGAAGTGACCCTAAATAAGAAATAGGAAGAAGAGGAGCCAGAAAAGGAAACATTAAAAGGAAGTAAACTAGGATGGTACAATAAAGAAGTGAAGGAGCAGCAAGTTTAAATTGTAAGGCAGTTTTATAGGACAAAATCTTCCCAATCTTGGGGTAAGCAAAAGTTTATTAGATAGGACACATAAAACACATCTCTTAAAAGGAAAAGCTAATAAATTGGACCTCATCAAAGGAAAAAAAGATTTCTGCCTTGTTAAGACATTGTTAAGAAAATGAAAAGGCAACCCAGATATTGCAAGAAAATATTTGTAATATTTTGTAAAGGGCTGGTATCCAGTATATATAAAGAATTCATACAACTCAATAATAAGAAAATATTAGAAATGGACAAAAGGTTTGAACAGACACTTCATAAGAGAAGATATAGGTAGGGAAAAGCAGAAAAAAAATTTCTCAATATGATTATAGTTTATTTCATTCAACACAATGCCTCTTCTCCACTAAACTGAGAAGACTTCTTATACTAGCATAAGGTCCCTCACCTACCTTCCTCATTCTCTGCAGGCCCTCTTCTCCTATACCAAGAAGATGGAACCTCCTCAAATTAAAGGCTCTCCTCTACCTTTCCTGTGACCTGTGAATTCTACCACTTCCCAATGCCAAAAGGATTGTTCTTTTTTAAAAAAGATTTATTTATCTGCCCCGGCCCCATTGTTTACATTTTCTGTGTTTGTTTTGTGCTGGTCTTTTTTTTTTAGGAGGCACTGAGAACTGAACCTGGGACTTTCCATGTGGGAGGGAGGCACATAACCACTTGAGCCACCTCCACTCCCTGATTTGTTGTGTGTTTCTCATTATGTTTTCCTCCTTGTGTCTCTTGTTGTGTCATCTTGTTGCATCAGCTCGCCGAGCCTGCCCATCACGTCAACTCGCTGTCTTGCTCATCTTCTTTAGGAGGCAGCAGGAACCGAATCCAGGATCTCCCATGTGGTGGGTGGGAGCTCAATTGCTTGAGCCACATCCACGTCCCAAAAGGATTGTTCTTAAACACATATCTTTCACTGCCAAAGCTGTCAAAATTCTCAAGTAATTCAAACTCTTTGTACTCTATTTCCTGATCATATGTTCCCACAATCTGTCTTTCTCCCTCGCCCTAAGGATTGCCCTCATGCCAAATCCAGTGCAATTCTTCAGACTTACTCTCCCTAAACTTTCCATGGTATTTGGCATTGGTGTCTAACCCTCTTTCTTGAATGAGACATTCCCTTCCCATTTGAATACTACAGTCCTTCCTTCCTTCTCCTTCTCCACTAAATCTCCCTACCAGTTAGGTTAGGTATTCCCTCAAATATTCCACAACATTCTTGCCACCCCACCTTACAGCAGTGCTTCTCAACCTCTAATGTGCATATGGTTTATCTGGAAATCCTGTTAGAAAGCAGATTCTGACTCAATAGGTCTGGAGTGGGGCCTGAGATCCTAAGTGTTTAACCAGCCCTCAGCAGAAACTGATGCCACTGGTCCAGGGACTACTCCATAAAACAAGGTATCGGAGAACAGAGTCCACATTCAGACTCAAACGCTTTCAAATTCAACAACTCCAAATGTGACTAGTCCAATGTGAAATGCTTGTGAATCAAAATGTAAAGACCCAGAAAGAGGAACTTTCCATGAGGATTACCCATAACTTTATTATGTAGTTTTTTAAAAGAAAGACCGTCTCTTTAATATATTGGGGACTGATGGGAAGTGCAAGCCCCCAACATTGCAGATAATTCGAGGGCTAGTTGGCCATTAGAAAGAGATGGAATGAGGAGGTGAAATAACAGGAGGAGGAGCATGTTCTGCCAAACCCTCAGGCCATAAGTCACTGAAGCAGGAGACTTTTTCCTAGAATATTTATAGATCACTGAGAGACAAGAAAACGTCCAATCATACTCAATTCTAAATTTGTATCCCCTCACAAATGATTGTCCAATTGCATCCACCTCCTTCCTTCACAGATTGTGCTGTTGAACGGGCCATTTGATTTTAGATTCATCCTGGCAGAGCTATTCAGCTAAGCCATTAATTCAATGGGATGCCAGTGTTCGCCTAGGAAGATAACAGGCATTGTCCTTCCTTGGTACAAAGTTTTGAAAGTCTGGTCTCTTCACCTTCTTTCCCACTGTTTATTAGAAAGATTGCTCCCAGAGTTGGAGAATTCATTCAATAGCATGATTTGGGCCTGCTGATTATGCGATGCCTCAGCTGCACTTTGTCATTTAATCATGTACAAAAGAAAAAAAAAAAAAAGGCCATTTATTGCTCCTGGTACTTCAGCAGTAGAAGGACATAGGATTTCAAATATTCGATATGCTCACTAGAATCCTAGTCTGAAGAATATAAGATGGCATTGGAACACAGAATATTTGGGAGCAATTTTGTGATGAAAGACCTCACCTACTGAGGATATTATTTCAGGCAACCAGAAAATAAAGACTGAATTATAAAGCTATTTGTGTCAAGATGCAAGTAATAGCTACTGGAATAACAAACGAATGCTGTATTATCACTACTGCTGAAATGAGTCAAAATTAATTCACAGAAAACCATTTTTCTAAAGATGGAAAGAACTTGTGGGTCTACCACCATGAACACCCAATAGTAGAAGCTAGCATTTGTCAAATACTAAATGCAAATATTCAGGTAATTAAATAAAGTCACAAGACGATAGGGAACAGTTTTGAGTTCATCAAGCAAAAACCTGACGACTTTCTGAATTATCTGATTGAGTATAACAGGACAGAGATGAAGTCAGATTTGATCTTACAATAACAGACTGAGTAATTTATCCTAGGAGAGGTTCCAGGCTTGAAGAAGCTACTGTTTAAATCACATAAAAAGAGGAAAACATCTCTCTCTTCATCACTAAATCTCTGCTTGAGTCACACAATGACAAATCTGAATTTTAGACTTTTAGAGACCCAATGTAAGAGCTGCAAATGGTCCAAGTATTGTCCCATCAGTCCTGTCACCACCAAATGAATCCCAAATGAATCCCCGAGAAAGGCACTGTGGGAGGCATTAGAATTGAAGTAAAACACACTCGGGTTCAAGTCCTGTCTAGGCTATTTGCTAACTGTGATTTTACATGATTTCCTTAGCCTTTTAGTGTTTCAGTTAACACAAAAATGATCCCTAGAATGTTGAGGGTTATACTTTGTAATTACCCCACTGAAAATCCACCATGCTTCTCCCTTATCTGTGGAATAAGGTCTGAACTCTGTAGACTGGCAGTCAATAACCTCCAGATTAGTTCCATCTCCACTCCAAACTAGTTAGGAACATCTTCTGGGTGTTCTTATTTGTTTATTCATTCATTCCATCTTTCATTAATTTATCAAATATTTTAAAGTACCCAAGTGTTGGGGGTTCATAGGTAAATAGGACATACTCCCTACCCTCAGAGTGGGTCTAGTAAGAGACAGCTATCTACACAATTTATAATGCAAAGAAAGTTGCTGTAAAAGACAATATGCTGGGAGAACACAAAAGGAGGAAGCATTTAATTCTGATCTTATCTTCTCCTTATCTCAAATCTCCTCTTTCATCTCTATTATTTAAATCTTATTCAACTTTCAAAATCCAAGTCCAAACACTGACTCAATAGACATTTGAGTGCTTACTGTATGCTCAGCCCCTTGCTTAGAAAGTGTGTTTTCACAACTCTTAATTGCTACTAATTTGTCATCTATCATACATTGTCTTGTATTCTCAATTATGCCATCATGTATCTCTATCCCAACTTGATTTTGAGTTCCTTGAAATCAAGGATTTGGGTCTTCTTAGGTAAATGGTCACAGACCTCAACAAAGTAGAAGCAAATAGTATTTGCTTCTTATCACTTATTATCAATAAGTGTTTGTTTATTGCTTCTCAGTCTAAATGTCAAATTAAGTTTGAGGTTCAAATGTAAATTCTACAAAATGCTTATAAGAACTAAATATCCCCTCTTGATTAAAAATGCTGTGTAACAGAGAGTATTGGCAGTGGATATATGAACCAAAAAGGGGAATGGATTCTGAGTAGACAACCAACAATCTCAGCCATATCTCTGCCATTATATTTTTAATATAGGATGATTGGGCTCCACTATTTGACACTGAGAATGTTTATCTTAGTATGTACGAATAAGATATTGTTATCAGAATGACATTCATATTAGTGAATTATCATCTTGAAAGAAGTGGGAATGCCATTATGACGATTTAATTCCTTGATCAATTTTCTGTGTATTACAGTGAAACCATTTCTAATTTTGTTTTATACTTCATTTTTATTTTACTGAAATTATTTTTCACTGGAATCAGTTCTCATCTGTGTAAAACAAGGGTTTGATTCACCATTCAAGCTTTTGTTCATATCAGACTTTACCAATTATATTTTTAGCACCTTGGATTATATTTTGTTGCCCTCATTTTCACTAATTCCAGTTTTTCTGGGTCAAATTTGACAGATCTAAATATTATTAAGAAGGCTTAATTTCTGGAGTTTTATTTTGTGTTGATAATTTCTATAAGTCTAATATTCATTGTCAATTCTTAGTTTTCAAAATCACCAAGATATCATTCCTCAGCCAGGTTTGTGCTTTTGTCATAAATTTTATTTGTGAGTAGCATTAGCCATTGTTAGGTGATAATTTCTCACAAGTCTAATATTTCCTAGTGATTTAGTCAAATTGTGCTGGGGGTAAAACAGCAGAGCAAAATGGTACGGACAATGGGGAAGGATCAAAATGTCCTGCTTCAGAAATCACATATTAGAGATGCAATTTTATTTCCTCTCTACCATTAAAATACAAACACCCTCTGGAAGAATAAGACATTCAAATATCAGGTGGTGAGATCCAAGTAATTAAGAGTATATAATTTGCAGGACTGCCTGGGCTCAGATCTTATCTCTACCTTTTGCTACCTGTGTGACTATAGACAGGTTACTTACCAACTGTGCCTCAGTTTCCTCATTTGTGAAATAAGATTGTTGTGAGGATTAAATGAGCTAATAAACTCAGAACTGTACTTGATACATAATGACCCAAGAATTAGGTTCCAATAATATTATTAGTCAGAACAATTGCTCCAATGTCCTCCAAATATATTAAGTCTCATATCTTTGTTCAGCTGTGCCTCAATTTCCTCTTCTGAAAAATGGGGTTATTGGGTAGCGGGTGTAGTTCAATGTTGAGCACCTGCTTCCCACGTACAAGGTCCTGGGTTCAATCTCCCCGGTACCTCATAAAAAAGCGGGAGGACTATTAATAATCTCTACCTCATGGGATTGTTGTGCAATCCAAATGTGTAATACAAGTGTTTAGAACAATGCCTGGTACATGGCTAAATGCTATAAAAGTGCTATGTTAGCTGCTATTATATTTTTTACTTTAGAGCAAGTTTACAGCATCCTTCTGAGAGCTAGTTTTCAAAGAGAGTATTATAAAGACAACACAAGGACGCTAGGGCCCTGATGCCAAATGATACCACCGAAGAGAATGAAAATATATTAAAAGCAAAAGAGGACTATGCAGCTATTAAAAATGGTAATCCATTAGAATGTAAGCTCTACAAGGTTAGGGATTTTTTTTTTTTTTTTTTTAAAGATTTTATTTATTTATTCATTTATCCCCCCCTTGCTGCTTGTGCTCGCTGGGTCACCTAACCACGCTGTGCAGGCAGGCCTGCCTTCACCAGGAGGCCCCGGGAACCCAACCCGGGGCCTCCCATATGGCAAACAGGAGCCCCACCAATTGAGCCACAGCCTCTTCCCAAGGTTAGGGATTTTTGTACACTTTTGTATTCTTATGTTCCCAGCATGTCTTATGTAGTCAATAAATGTTTGTTGGATGGATGGATGGATGGATAGATGGATGGATGGATGGATGGATGGATGGATGGATGGATGGATGTTTGGATGGGCAGATGGATGAATGAATGATTGAATATAAAGACTGCACAGGGGGCGGATGTGGCTCAAATGGTTGGGCATCCGTCTGCCATATGGAGAGACCTGGGTTTGATCCCGGGACCTCCCGGTAAAATAAAAAAAATATATATAGAAGGCACATGGGCTGCCAGGCTCTGTGTGCCGGTGAGCCGCCAGGCACCCGGAGCCGTGCAGCAAGATGATGACCTAACAGGAGAGAGACGCAGGGGAGAGTCAAGACGAGATGCTCCGAAAGCTCCAAAAACCAGGAGGTGGCGCAGTTGGCAGAACACCTCTCTCCTACATCGGAGGTCTTCAGGATCGAATCCTGGTGAAGACTGGATGAGAAGAGATGGCAGGAAACAGACACAGCGAATGGACACAAAACAACAAATGGGGAAGGGGGTTTTAAAACGGATAAAGTAAATAAATAAATCTTAAAAAAAAAAAAAAAAAGACTGCACATCAACAGTGAGAGTGCCTCCTTATATGGTAGTAATTAAATAAGGCAAGATATAAAATTACACTAAGATCAATACTTTGTAAAATATTACATGCAAAGGGAAGGAGACTAGTAATGTATAGAAATGAATATAGTTGTATTGTTCTATTGTCTGCAACATTGTCATTTTGTATTATTATAAGATTAAAGAAAGTTAAGATAAAAAGTTCCTAAAGAAAAACTGACAGTCATGCCATAACTTTATATAATATGGAGCACCACACCCATATCCTTTAAGAGCTGGTCTTCAGAAATCTAATTAAGATTACGCAGGAAAAAAAATTCACTTAAACTCAACTTAAACTCAATTAATTGTAACCCTTGATTTTTGGATTATTTTTTATTTCTGATTTCAAGCGAAAAGTAAGCAAAGACAAAGGTACACGCCATAAATGGAATATATATGTGTGAAGTACATACACATACACACACTTTAAGATTATCTCTTGAGCTGATTATCCAATCAACCCAGTCTCCTAGGCCCTCTACATCCCTCATAGAACACAATGAGTATTTATGTTCCTAATGATCTTTCTAGGGCACTGCAAGGACTTCAATCATCAAACAAATTTGCAATTACATTCACGCCTTATACTTCCTAAGGCATTAAAGGGGGTAATGCACGTTAGAAAAATTTTTCTATGGGAAGGCTTGAACAAAGGGTGTTGGGTTAATTTCTAGTTAACCAAAACTTAATTAACCAGAACGACTTATTCCCTGACTCATCATCATTAAAGGAGGTTTGATCATACCTTGATTTCTGAAACCCTTGTCCAGTTTCTTCCTATTAATAGTGCCCAGAGGAAAAGATGTAGTTCTAAAGTCAAATTGCTTAGGGAAGATAAGATTGACTTCAGACTTTGAAAAAAAAAAACAAAACAACACATCCTCTTCTTGAATGGTTCTCTGTGTATGACTTTGACCCTTAGATATGCTGAATGAAGGATTTAGCCCACTTAGAGAAAAAAACAAGAGTTTGTGGTTTTATAATTTCTACTTAAGGCTATATAAATGGTATAAGTCTCATTTTGACAAAGTATATATTAGCCATTGAAATTATTTTTATTTGTTTTCCAGATTAATGGTCCTGTTAAAATAGAAAATTGAATTAGCATTTAGTTATTTCATTTGCAAAAGCTAATTGAAGCACATATTTATGAAATTAGACGTGGGGAAGTGAACCACCACCTGCTCAACCACAACGAGAATGATTTTTTTACTTCTGAGACAGGATAAAAGAAGAAAAATTAATATGCCTATAGTAATTCCTTCACCTTCCTTCCCAAGCCCACTGGGGCCTCTGAAGATGGTAGGTCTTTTGTGTTGATAATGACAAGAAGGAGCAGGGAAGCCTATGAGTAGAGAGGCCCCTGGACTGGATTTTTTTTTTTTTTCCAAATATTCATTTTTATTTTATCAAAGTTTGTATGCAAATAGATTAAAAATATTATTATTTTTAAAGAGTTTATAACAAACCAGCAGCCTCTGAGGTCTTCTCTCCCTCCATCCAGCCAGCTCCCTGGAGGTAACCACTTTCAACTCTGTTAACTGTCCTGTGGTACAGCCTGTTTTTAATTGCCCACCATCCTTATACTATAATTATACCTCAATTTTTATTAATGCCACATTCAGTAATTTTTAATGTTCATAAATCTTTTTGCTTGTTATTTTTATTATTTTTATAAGAGCAGTTATAGGTTTACAGAAAAATCATGCAAAAAGTACAGAGCACATTCGCTGTTTTTATTTATATTGTCAGCTCTTGAGCCAAGTCATATACTGAGTCTGCATTTCCTTTCTTTTACTACTTTTTTCCTGAAATTTCCATTGCCTCATTTAAAAATTAATTTAGTTTTTAAAATATTTGATGTCTTCCTACACTCCACCACCACTCTATAAAACATCTCTTGTTTTCTACAATCAACTCTGTCAGAAAATGTGTCATTCCCCATCCCCTGTTCGTTTTGTTTTGATGTTTACTGAAGGCATTCTCCCAGGAGCTCTCTGTTCTGCCTGAGATTGGACTGGTTGCTCTTCAGGCATATTGTCAAACTATAGACCCGGAGCCTCCCCTTGCCAACATCTTGGGATTTCTCTTTGCTTCTCTGTTGCATTTTCTGTTCTCTGGGTCCCTCTTTCCTTGCTTACTTCCTGATTGCACCGGACGCCTGGGGTAGAGGTGGAGGTACTGTGTGTGTGTGTGGAGATACACTCCAATAACCTTCTGAGAAAAGTGAACAAGACACTATTGTTTTCAAAAGTCTGCATGCACAAAAATGTCCCTATATTAGATTGATAGTCTGAGTGTAGAATTCTAGATTGAAAATTATTTTCCCCTCAGTAATTTGAAGGCATTGCTCTGTTCTTCCTTAGCTTCCACTCTTGCTGTTGAGAGGAAGGATAATGTTCTGATTCCTGATTCTTTGAATGTGGGCCATTTTTTCTCTCTTGAAGTTTCTAGAATCTTTTTTTTATCCTAGTGTTCTGAAATTTCATAATAATTTGCATCTATATGGGTCTTTTTCATTTGCTGTCCTAGGGCACATGGGTGAGGCTCTTCAAGTCCTTAAGTTTAGAAAACTTGCATTCTTCTTTTGATAAATCCACCCTCATCACTTTTTCCACTCTCCCTTTCTGGAACTCCTATGATTCAGATACTGGATGTTTTATAATGATTTTTGAATGTTCTTATCTTCTCTTTCCTATTGCACCACTTGCTTATTTAGGCTTCTTTTGGGGTGATTTCCTAGACTTTAACTTTCTATTAACTTTTTTTTTTTTTAAGATTTATTTATTTACTTTTATCCACTTTTACCCCACTCCCCTGTTTTTGCTGTTTCGTGTCCATTTGCTGGGCAATTTTCTGTGTCCATTTCCTGACCTCTCTTCTCATCCTTCTCCTCCTGTCTTCACTGGGATTTGATCCTGGGAACCTCCAATGTGGGAGAGAGACGTCCTACTACCTGTGCCACCTTATTTCCTGTTTTTTTGGCATGTCTTGTCTTGCTCTTCCTTGTGTCTCTCTCCTGTTACATCATCATCTTGCTGCGTGGCTCGGTGGGGCCTGGCACGCCCACACGTTGGGCCTGGCGGCATACCCGCTCGTGGGGTCTGGCAGCCCGTGTGCCTTCTATATTTTTATTTTTTTTCCAGGAGGTCCCAGGGATCGAACCCAGGTCCCTCCATATGGAAGATGGACGTTCAACCATTTGAGCCACATCCGTCCCCCTTTCTATTAACTTTTTATTTCTGTTAATATATTCTTAATAAGTTTTTCTTTTGCATCTTCTTCTGCTCCCTGAATTGTATTTCCTCTGGGTTCTTTCTTTTTTTTTTTTTTGGCTTGGTTTGTTTTGGTCTTTGTATTTGCAAGTGTCCTTTTCTCCCTATTTAGATTAAAAGCTGACTGGAACCTTGTTTGCATGAGGGACATAACCACTGGTGGGTTTCCCATTGATGGTTCAGGAGGTGAGCTGGAGTTTTCATTGGGGATTCTAATTATCAGTTACTGGAGAATTTCCCTTTCTGGCACCTTGAATTCTCAAGCATCTCTGGAAGCTCTGTTAAGCAAATTGGCTTGCTTCTCATCAGCATTGTTTGAATTTCCTCCTCTTTGCTAAGTAATTTATAGTTCTTCCATCTGCTTTCTGTATCCATACCTTGTGGTGTTATTAAAAAGATTTTTTGGGAAGCGGCTGTGGCTCAATTGGTTGGGCTCCCGTTTACCATATGGGAGGCCCTGGGTTCGATTCCGGGGGCCTCCTGGTGAAGGCAAGCTGGCCCACGCGGTGTGGTGTGTTGATGGCCCGCACAGTGTGGTGATGGCGCAGCAACATGAGGCACCAAAAGAGAGACAAGCAGACACAGAGAAACACAAAGCAAATAGACACAGCAAACACAAGCAGCAAGGGGGGCACAAGTAAATCTTTAAAAAAAAAGATTTTTTCTAGTTTAATAAAAATGGAATTTGTATTTTAATGTATTATTCCTCTTATAATGTTTGGGGTATGTCTTTTCTTTCTTTATTTTTTTTTTTTTTTAAGATTTATTTATTTATCTCTCCCCCAACCCCCACCGCTTGCTCTCACTGTCTGTTCTCTATGTCCACTTGCTGCGCATTCTTCTGTGTCTGCTTGTCTTCTGTTTTCATCTTTGCTTTAGGAGGCACCAGGAATCAATCCTGGGAACTTCCAAAATGGGAGAGAGGCACTCAATCGCTTGAGTCACCTTAGCTCCCTGGTTTGTTGTGTCTCTACTGTCTCTCCTCTGTGTCTCTTTTTTGTTGTGTCATCTTGTTGCACCAACTCTCCACATGGGCCTGCTTGCCTTCACCAGGAGGCCCCAGGAATTAAACCTGGGACATCCCATATGGTAGACAGGAACCCAATCGCTTAAGCCACATCTGCTTCCCTGGGGTATTTCTTAAAGAGAAAAGGAGGGCAGAAATATCTTTATTCCACCATCTAAGACTGTATTTTAGACAGTTTTGTAAGACAGGAGAAAGACATTGGGGGCGTGGTACACAGAATTCTAAAGATATCCTCCTAAGATTCTTTTTTTTTTTAAAGATTTTATTTATTCATTCATTTATCCCCCCACCCCCCCCGCGCTCGCCGGGTCAGCCAACCACGCCACGCGGGCAGGCCCGCCCCCACCAGGAGGCCCCGGGAACCGAACCCGGGGCTCCCCACATGGCAAACGGGAGCCCCACCGATCGAGCCACAGCCGCCTCCCCCTCCTAAGATTCTTATACCTTGGATATTCAATCAAACACTAACCTAAGTATTGCTGTGAAGGAATTTTGTGAATGTAATTAAGGCTACTAATCAGATGACCTTCAATTAGGGAGTTAACCTGGATTATCTGGGTGGGCCCAATGTAATCACCTGAACCTTTGAAAGCAGAAGAGGAAGGCAGAAGAGTTAGTCAGAGAGATGTGGCAGAAGAAAAGGCAGGACAGATGTGGCATCAGTGGAGTTCAGAGAGACATGAAGTATGAGAAGGACTTGTCTGACTATTGTCAGCTTTGAAGACAAGGGGAACTATGAGCCAAGGAATGTGATCTGCCTCTAGAAGCTGAGAACAACCTGTAGCCAATACCCAGCCAGGCAACACAAACCTGCCTCCTATGGCCTCTGAAACTGAATTCTGCCAACAACCTGAATGTGCCTTGTAGCAGATTCTCCTACAGAACCTCTAGATAAGAGCCCAGGTCAGTGGACTCCGACTTTAGCCTGGTGAGGCCCTAAGCAGAACATCCAGCCAAGCCTGCTGGACTTTGGCCCTACAGATAATAAGTGGTATTGTTTTTAAGGGGATACATTTGTGGTAATTTATTCTGTCAACAGTAGAAAACAAAGACAGGGAGACTGCTGTAGTGCACCTGAGAGGTGCAGAGGTAACGATGGAAGGCAGACTCTAAGTACTTTTGCTGTGCGTTATAAATGGAGACTCCTTGGCCATTCCTCAGAATTCTTTCATTAAGATGAGATGGGGCCATGAAATTACTCAGTTTTGTGAACTTCACCTTTGAATTAGGACAGTAGATATTATTACCAAAAAGAGATAGCTATGTTGTTATGCTCTAGCCATTATTATGCTAATAGTCCCCAATGAACCATACTTCTCAATATTCCTGCCCTGAGCGGTCTTTTCCATGTTCTCTGGGCTTGACCATGTATGTGGCTTGCTTTGGCCAATGACATACCAGCAAACATGACATAGGCATAGCCTTGATAAGCACTTGTGCATTTGAGTTTGCCTTTTTGGAATGCTGCTGACAACCTGGGAGGAAGCCTGCTGCCTTCTCAAGGTTGAAAGACCACACGGAGAAGAGGACAAGCCACTCCAGCTAAGCCCAGCCCCCGCTGACCCACCAGCTAAATGCAACCTCATGAAGATCCTTCGTGAAACACAGAACTGCCCAGCCAACCCACAGAATGATGAGAAATAATAGGTGGTTGTTGCTTTAAGCCACTTGGTTTTGGGGTGGTTTGCTTTGCAGCAATAGGAAAGTGATACAAATAACTAAAGCCAGTAGATTGTTCTTCCATGTGTACACATCAGTAAAAAGCCTGTTGCATACTGGCTGTGTAGATTCCAGAAACGGGCACTTACTAGCCATTTCTACCTGTGCGGCCTTGGGTGGATTACTTAGTTCTCATTTTTCTCATCTGTAAAATGAGGAAAATAATAATGAATTCGGTCATGGGTTGATGTGAGAATTAAATGAGTTAATTCATGTAAAGCACTCAGAAGCATGCAGAAGCCCAGAGCACAATCTCAATGTTAGCTATAATTTTATCATTACTTTTTAAGCAGACAAAATACTTAAAATTTAACTATTTTGATTATAAGTCTGGGCAGCAGTAAGTCCTGGAGGCAAAAGTCCTAGGAATAAGAAGTCTGAGACTCTAGACCTGACTTTTATACAAACTAGTCAGGCAGGTTTTTTCCCACCTTTTCTTTTTGTATTGTTCGTTTTTGTTTGTTTTTGTGTTTTTGTTTCTTTCTGTTGTTCTTTCTCCTTTAACTTTTTTAAAAAAAGATTTATCTATTTATTTCCTCCCCCCCCATCCCCCATTGTTTTGGGCTTGCTGTCTGCTCTCTGTGTGTTCTTCTGTGTCTGCTTGTCTTTTCTTTAGACAGCACTGGGAACCGATCCTGGGACCTTCCAGAGTAGAGAGAGACGCTCAAGCTCTTGCACCACCTCAGCTCCCTGGTCTGCTGCATTTCTTATGAGCTCTCCTCCGTGTCTCTTTTTGCTGCGTCATCTTGCTGCGCCAGCTCTCTGCATGGGCCAGCACTCCTGCGTGGTCCAGCACTCCTGCGTGGGCCAGCTTGCCATGTGCGCCAGCTTGCTTTTCACCAGGAGGCCCCGGGAATCGAACCCTGGATCTCCTATGTGTAGACAGGAGCCCAATTGCTTGAGCCACATCCACTCTCCCCCTCCTTAACTTTTCATAATGGAAGATTTTAAAAACATACAAAGTAAAGAAATAGTTTAATAAGCTCCTACATACTCAGCTTCAACAGTTATCAATTCGTGGCCAATCTTGTTTCATCTGAATTCCCCCTTTTTGCCCCAAACCAGATAATTCAAAGCAAATATCAGATTTCTTACTTCATCTTTAAATATGCTAGTATATATCTCTAAAAGATGAAACATTATTTGTAAACATAGCCAAATATCAGTGCTACTACAAAAAATTCAATAACTGTTTAATGTCATCGAATATTAGAGTCAGAACGAAAAATTGCTCAAATTTTTGCTCAAACTTGCTAAGCAAGTTTCATATGTTGCAATTGACTTATAGATATACCTGAAATATTGTTTGTAAGATAAAAGCAGGATAAATGCTTGTTTCTTTCCCTTTATTTAACAGTTTTCAGAATAATATTTGGTGTCCCGGATCTTCAAAAGATGGGCAAGTTCTTCATCCTCTCTGGTCCTTATTTAAAATCAGAGGATTGGATTAGGTAATATCTAAGTTTCTTCTACCTCTTTGATTCTGGTATTATGTTTCCATCATTCCTCAAAATTTTGATAGCTTTTACATCTAGGCGGCCTTTTCTTGAGCCACTTCTTCCCCTTTGAGTGCTTTTTCTCCTCTTCTCTGCCCAGCCAAACTCTATACGTCCTATAAAGCCCAGCTAGGATGTCACCTCAAGCAACATATATTTCATGCAATAAACTTTAGTCATGAGTGCATGTGAGAATTCTCAGCTCTCTCTTTAGAACGCTCACTCCTCTGTTCACTCTCTTACCATAGCATCTTGTACTCACCTCTTTCAAAGAACTTATTATGTTGTATCTTAATTATTTGACCACATATGTTTCCTATGATCACATGTTGGTTGCCTGGGCCAGTGAGATCACAGATAAAACATGGATCTTATTGGAAATAAATTTCCAGAACTCACCAGGTCAGTGAACTCTGAGAGGCCTTTTGGCTTTTTGTTACCTCCATTCAACTTCCTGTGTGTAGGATAATAAATGTGTTCAGGTTCACTTCTGAATTGTCTATAAGGGTAGTCTTTATCTGAGTCCATGTACCCTGGCTAAAAATGGTGGCCATAATCTCCCAGCAGTTCTTATCAGCCTCTCAAGCAGGCAGAGCTTAAAATATGGCATTTGGATATTTGATCAGGGACATAATGTTTTCAGTGTTCAACCATACTTAGCTCAAGGGAAGTGGAATTCAATTTTCCTCACGTGTACATGTGCTTCTGTCATTTGTTCTCAGCTCATATGATTTCAGAGCATGGGCTGCCAGTCAAATAACAAATAAGAAACAAATTAATAGCTTATTCACAAACTTTGCAAAGGTTTGCAGGGTGGGAACCACCATGGATGGGTTTCCAATGCTCTCCTAAAGAACAAAACTCATCCTCTTTGAAATTCATCTTGCTCAGTGGAAAAACAATGACAAAGGATCAAAATGAATTGGTGAAAATATGTATGATGTTTTAAGCATTTTTGTGCTTCTATGCAAAAAAAAAAAAAAAAAAAAAGGCAGTGAAAGATGGACCCAGCATGTATTTTGAAGTGCTCCTTAAAAGTGTCTTGGAAGTTACTTTGACAACAGTTTGAAACAATAACATAACTGTGACCCACAAAGAGTTAGATACTCTAAAGTGCTATAAATATTACAATGTCAAGATGTTCAGAAAAAAAATGTTATTGACAATGTAAAGAAATCTTGGCTAATCCAGGTTAGGGCCATTCTTTTTTTTTTTTTTAAAGATTTTATTTATTTATTCATTTATCCCCCCCTTGCTGCTTGTGCTCGCTGGGTCAGCTAACCACACCGTGCGGGCGGGCTTGCCCCCACCAGGAGGCCCCGGGAACCGAACCCGGGGCCTCCCATATGGTAAACGGGAGCCCTACTGATTGAGCCACAGCCGCTTCCCAGAGCCATTCTTTATTCCTCATCTTTGTATATACATCCTAAGAGTCCAAGATAATAACACAAAAATGACATCACTGGTGATGGTATGAGGCTAATATTTCTTATTTTCAGGAGCCACATGAGCATTGTGATTCAATGAATATTTTTTCCCCCAGAGTCCACAAATGTGTTCTATACCCTTTGGGAAGTTATTTCCAATTCCAAAGAGTATGCCCCAGGACCAGGGCAGAGTAGACAGAGACGGCAGGCACAGAAGCCTCATATTATATCATTTCACACCTATCAGAATGGCCACCACTAAGAAGACAGAGAACTATAAGTGTTAGAGAGGATGTGGAGAGATAGGAACACTTCTTCACTGTTGGTGGGAATGCAGAATGGTACAGCCACTGTGGAGGACTGTTTGGCAGTTCCTAAAGAAGTTGAATATAGACTTGCCACGTGACCCGGCAATACCATTATTGGGTATATACCCAGAAGAACTGAGAGCAGTGACATGAACAGACATCTGCACACTGATGTTCATAGCAACATTATTCACTATTGCCAAAAGTTGGAAACAACCCAGGTGTCCATCAACAGAGGAATAGATAAACAAACTGTGGTCTATTCACACGGTGGACTATTATGCAGCGGTAAGAAGAAATGAAGTCGTAAAGCATATGACAACATGGATGAACCTGGAAGACATTATGTTGAGTGAAGCAAGCCAGACACAAAAGAACAAATACTGTATGACTGCGTTACTATGACCCAAATATATTGTGTATGGGGGGGCGGATGTGGCTCAAATGGTTGGGCGTCCGTCTGCCATATGGAGGGACCTGGGTTCGATCCCCGGGACCTCCCGGTAAAAAAAAAAAAAAAAAAAAAATATCGGGAAGCGGCTGTGGCTCAATCAGTAGGGCTCCCGTTTACCATATGGGAGGCCCCGGGAACCGAACCCGGGGCCTCCTGGTGAAGGCAAGCCCGCCCGCACGGCGTGGTTAGCTGACCCAGCGAGCACAAGCAGCAAGGGGGGGATAAATGAATAGATAAATAAAATCTTTAAAAAATATATATATATATATTGTGTAACATATTGTATGATTAAAAATAAAATGTATATGTATCCAGTACATTTAATTGAGAAATGTTTGTTTTTATTCAACTGTGTTTTCTTATTATTTTTTAATTGTTTATATTTTCAATTATTAAATGTACAAAATAAAGTTAAAAAAAAAAAAAAAAGAAGCTTCATATTAGGAAGCAAAAGTTTCTGAATTACTCTTCTGCTCTCTATCCCTCCTCCACCCCAAAATGCCACACAGTTTACCTTTTTAATCAATGTTTTAAAAATGTATTTTATATCAGAGCTAGAGAGGACTTAAAATGTATGTAATATACTGTTAAAAATTCAGCCTTATACCTGCTGCCCCCCCCCCAGTCAAACGACATTTCAACATAGGATGGAAGATCTGATTGTTCCACTCCCCATTCACTGAGTACCATGGCTCTACTTGACAGCAGA
This sequence comes from Tolypeutes matacus, assembly GCA_026826555.1. Classification (NCBI taxonomy): domain Eukaryota; kingdom Metazoa; phylum Chordata; class Mammalia; order Cingulata; family Chlamyphoridae; genus Tolypeutes; species Tolypeutes matacus. The sequence continues at coordinate 81,771,915 of JAKSZT010053887.1, forward strand.
AGGAAGTCTGGACACTTTGCAAACACTATCCTGTTCACCTCCCAATAACAGGTAGTATAGATAACTCCCTCCACCCAGAGGTGGTAAGACCTTTGGGAACGGTCTATCCAAATTCTCACAGGACTTACACATAAGCTTACCTGTTAATATGTTTATTTGACTGAGAACTAAAACTATCAGGGGGAGCGGATGTGGCTCAAATGGTTGAGCACCTGCCTCCCACATGGGAGGTCCCGGGTTCAGTTCCCCATGCTTCCTGATAAAAACAGAAACAAACAACAAGCAAAACAAATGAGAAAGCCAACTCAGGGAAGCTAATGTGGCTCAGTGGCTGAGCACTGGCTTCCCACATACGAAGCCCCGGTTTCAATCCCTGGTCCCCCTCCCCCCACCCCCCAAAAAAAACATCAAAAAACCAACTATCAGGAAGCTGAGCTGGTCAGCCTATCCTCTCCCTCCTGAAGTAAAGTATCTGGAGGAAAGCCAGGTTACTTGCAGAGGATTGCTTGGTGTAGAGCCATCACCAAGGGAAACAAAGGCTCTTTATGGGGAGTCTCAGGAAGCTACAAGAGCCATGTGTACCTGGACAGAGGCTGCCCACCCTCCAACATTCTCATTCTTTGGATACTCCTATTCAAGAATCAACTCATTCAACTAAAAATATAACTGAAGACATGCTCTGTCCTAGGCCCTACAAATAGGTGATGACCCAAGTTGTCCAGCAAATTCCTGTTTAGTAAGGTAGCATGAGAGTGAAAAATCACCACTTGGGCAAGTTAGCAAATAGAGGCATGTTAGTGAATCCATCCATTGGTTACAGAGGTACTTCTCAAAGTGGAATCCACATATGCATTCTTTAGGGTAGGACACTTCTCTATGAAACTTTTACATGTGTGTTTTCATTTCGATGATAATCTAAAAAAAATGAATATGCTGATTCATCTTATAAGTGAGAACTGCAGAAGAACTGAATCATATACAAAAAATAAAGGCAGACCAAACACTCAGGAGGCTATGCTTCAGCAGGCAGTGTGTTAGTCACGTGATGAGAAGTAACTTAATTTTAGCCACCATATTAAATGAATGTGTTTACTTGAATTTTATTGGTTTGTAATTTTATTTGATTCCATTTGTTAATTTGTTTGAGTTTATAATAACACAAGATCTACACCTAGTTTTGTATGCATTCAAAAAACATTTTCGGTTAATCCTGGGACACATTAGAAAGATTTTATTTCTTAAAGGGATCCATTTATTAAGTTCGAGAAACACTGGGTATAGCTGACATCAACTGCATTCATCTTATTCAGATTCTTCATTAGCAACATATTTGGGTTACCTATGCCAATGGATAAATCATCCCTTTTGTAATGAATTTTTCTAGTTCAACTCTTAGGGTGCTGGGATGGTTAAGTTCGTGTGTCAACTTGACCAGGTTATGGTATACAGATGTCAAGCAAACACTGGTCTGATTGTTACTGTGAGGGTATTTTATAAACCTAAGTCATTAGTCACATGATTGCATCTATGGCTGATTACATCTAGATAAACATAGGAGGTTGCCATCAGCAATGAGAGAAGTCTCATCCAATCAAGTGAAAGCCTTAAAGGGAGAACTGATGATTCCAGCAGTCAGAAAGAATAATTTCCATCTCTACTTCAGCCAGCTAGCTTCTCCTGGGGAACTCATAGAAACCTTCATCAGAGTTCCCAATTTGCAGTCTGCCCCACGGAATTCGGACTTGCAAATTCCCACAGTTGTGTGAGCCAATTCCTATCATAAATCTCATAATATTTACATATATAAATATATATACATCTTGTTGGTTCTGTTTTTCTGAAGAATGCTTATTAAACAGATTTTGTTACCAAGAGTGGTTCTGGAGAAACAGAATCTTTTTTATAAATTTTAAATTAGAGAACAATCATGGATAAAATATAAGATTGCCATTGTTGTGATACTTTTGTTACAAGTGATGAAAGCACAGTTTTATAATTGTACTATTAACTATAGTATGTGGTTTAACTTACAGTTCACTGTGTTGTACAGTTCCATGGGTTTTAAAATTTTTTTTTTTAATTCTATTCTCATATATAAAACCTAAAATTTTCCTTTTAACCACATTTAAATATATTATTTAGTGCTGTTAATTATGTTCATAACGTTATGCTACTAACACTACCAACCATTACCAAAACTTTTCCATCATCCCAAATAGACACTCTGTATTTTTTAAAACTTAACTTCCTATTCCCTATCCCACCCTGTCTCCTGGTAACCTATATTCTAGATTCTGACTCTATGAGTTTGCTTATTATAATTGTTTCATATAAGTGAGCTCATACAATATTCTTTTTATGTCTGGCTTATTTCACTCAACATTTTTTTTTCAAGATTCATGCATGTTGTTGCATTTATCAGAATTTCATTCCTCTACATTTATAGCTGAATAATATTTCATTGTTTGTATATTCCACATTTTATCCAGTCATTGGTTGATGGACACTTGGGTTGCTTCCATCTTTTGGCAATTGTGAATAATACCACTATAAACATTAGTGTGCAAGTATCTGTTTGAGTCTCTGATTTCAATTCTTTGTAGCATATAATCTAGAAGTAGGATTGCCAGGTCATATGGTAATTCCATACTTAACTTGTGAGGAACTGCCAAACTGTCTTCCACAGTAGCCTTACCATTTTACATTGCCACCAGCATTGAATTAATGTTCCTATTTCTCCACATCCCCCCCCCAACACTTGTTGTTTTCCATTAAAAAAAAAAATAGTAGCCATTCTAATGGATGTAAAATGGGATTTCATTGTGGTTTTGATTCGCATTTCCCTAATGGCTATTGATGTTGAGCATCTTTTCATGTGCTTTTGGACCATTTGTATATCTTCTTTGGAGAAATGTCTATTCAAGTCTTTTGCCCATTTTAAAAAATTGGGTCATGCGACTTTTTGTTGTTGAGCTGAAGGATTTCTTTATATATTCTAGGTATTGGATATGTAGTTTCCAAATATTTCCCCCCAATTGTGTAGGTTGTCATTTTACTTTCATGATAAAGTCCTTTGCAGCACACATTTTTGAATTTTGATGAGGTCCCATTTATCTTTTTTTTCTTTTATTGCTTATGCTTTGAGTGTAATGTCTAAGAAACCATTGCCTAACATAAGGTCCTGAGGATACTTCCTACATTTTATATTAGGAGTTTTATAGCTATAGCTTTTATATTTAAATTTTTTAAAATCCATTTTGAGGTGATTTTTAAATATGGTATGATGTAGGAAGAAACAGAATTTTAAGGATAAGATTTCTGAGTTGGTTCTGGGATTTGGGGAATTGGTTCTTTAACACAATTAGATTAAAAGCTATGAATTACTCTATATCTAATGATCAAATGGCACTGATAATCCATGATGGGAATGGGCAACAGAGATAATGCAAAATATTACCATTGGATAGTGCTGCTCAAAAGCTTATAAGAGGCAAGGCTTTGGGGAGCAGTGTATTTGATACAATTAACAGAATTTTGTGGAGTTAAAAAGTATAATGACAAATGGCAAAAAGACACATGAAGAAATGCTCAACATCACTCATGATTAGGGAAATGCAAATCAAAACTACAATGAGGTATCAATTCACAGCTAACAGAATGGCCACTATTAAAAAGACAGAGAACTACAAGTGTTGGAGAGGATGTGGAGAGATAGGAACACTTCTTCACTGTTGGTGGGAATGCAGAATGGTACAACCACTATGGAGGACTGTTTGGCAGTTCCTAAGGAAATTGAATATAGACTTGTCATGTGACCCTGCAATACCACTACTGGGTATATACCCAGAAGAACTGAGAGCAGTGGCAAGAACAGACATCTGCACACCGATGTTCATAGCAACATTATTCACCATTGCTAAAAGTTGGAAACAACCCAGGTGTCCATCAACAGATGAATGGATAAACAAACTGTGGTCTAGTTACTCGATGGAATATTATGCAGCTGTAAGAAGATATGAAGTCATAAAGCATATGACAACATGGATGAACCTGGAGGACATTATGTTGAGTGAAGCAAGCCAGACACAAAAGGACAAATACTGTATGACTGTGTTACTATAAACCAAATATATTGTGTAATATATTGTTTGATTCAAAAAAAATTTATATGTATCCATTAGATTTAGTTGAGAAATGTAAAAAAAAAAAAAAAAGTATAATGATGTTGACTGGCTTTTCCTAAATATGCTGCATACAGTTGTTAAAGGGATGAGTTCAAGGCTTCAAATTCCCTGCTCAAGCACTGCAGGAAAGACATGAAGATTTCTATATAGCCCTTAAAAAGTCTTATTTCTTGTAGACACAGACTTCATTGATTGGAAGGAATGGGATCCTGAAAATTGGAATGGGGACAAATGATAATGATGATAATAATGATGATGGTGGAGCCATTGAAACCCTAGATTCTGTTGAGTCTTTTTTGCCAGATTAAACTATGATGGTCTGCCCTGAAGAATATGCCATTTCACCTCTACCTAAAAGATCAACCCTGCTGTACATGATAAACCTGTAATTGCCTCCCCTGAGGAGATAGCCCTCACATCCCTGTCTGAAGAGAATAACCTTGCCTCACCATATGAAACTGCAATGGAATGCCCTAAGGTAGTTGGCTTGCAAGACACTGCTAATTTCTTTCATGACCCACCCCCACCATCCTTTTTTTCTTCCAGACTTATAATAGGAAACATGAGGTACAAAGTGTGACCCATGAAGAGGTGTGTTACACTCCAAAAGAACTGCATGAATTTTGTAATTTATATAGACAGAAATCAGGGCAATATGTGGAAGAATGGATATAAAAGGTGTGGTATAATTGTGAAAAGAACATAAAGTTGGATCAGGCTGAATTTATTGATATGGGCCCACTAAGCAGACATTCTGGATTCAATATTTTAGCTCAAGGTGTTATAAAGAGCTCTAATAGTTTGTTAGGGTGGTTGGCTGAAGCATCTACCAAAAGGTGGCCATGCTACTGCCTGAAGTAGAAATGCCACAACTATCCTGGTATAATGTAGATGAGGGGATATAAAGGCTTAGAATGTTAGAATGGATTTATCATGTAAGACCAGCTCATCCACCTCAGGAATGTCTAGTTCAGCAGGACCATGCAGAATAAATTTGTGACATCAGCCCTATCACTGGTACTACATCATAAATTCCAATGAATTGGCTATTATACAAAAGTTATGTTCATTTCATATATTTTTCATTTTCTTCTTTCTTCTCTTCTTTCTCTCCTCACATACAGCCATTGACCAATTGTAATGGAAGGAGCAAGAATGATCCTTGCCTTGGAAGGAGCTTACAGACAAGAATAGTATTTTCCAGATCATTCTGATGATAAACAGCACATGGGGGACTTGTTAAAATACACATTTCTTGGCTCTATGTTGAGTTGACTGAACTAGATTTTCCAGAGGAGGATTCTAAGGAGCTAAAAATTTAGCGAGCTCCCCAGGTAAGTGTTATCATCAAGAGACATTTATGAACTTCTCTGGTAGATTCTGTTTCTATAAGTCTTGGGTGAGGTCCAGGAACCTTACCATGATCCTAAGGGCAAAAGGAAGTTAGCAAAGTGTTTTAAGCAGGAATGGAATCACTCTGTGTAGACAATGGATGAGTAAGGGACAAAATGAGAGCCTGGAGTCTAGTTAGGAAGCTGCTGTGCTACTCAAGGCAGGAAATGATGGTCTGGACTAGGGCAGTGACAGTGGGAGATGAAATAGGGGGACAGATTTGAGAGGCAATTAGGAGAACAACATAGAGATCTACTGATGGGTTGGTTGTGGGAGTTGAGGGAGAGAGAGGAGTCAAGGTGGACTACTGAGTGGATGGAAAGACCTTTTGCTAGGATAGAAACTGTAGAAGAGGGTTTTTTGGGGGGCATTATGAGGGTAGATTATGAGGTCAGCTCTGAAAATTTTGAGATTAAAGGGCCATAGGTACATCTAAGTGGAGACAGATGTTCCATATGAAGCTGTATATATGAATCCCTAGCTCAGAAGAGGGATTAGGAAAGGATATTTTTAAACGTCAATAAAATAATCATTGAAAACATGACAGTGAATAAGATTGCCCAGGTAGTGTATCTATATAGAATGCCTAAGGCAAAAAGAACTCTAAGGAAAATTTAATGAAAGAAGATGCTAATTTAGATGCTAAAGATAGATGTTAAATGGAGACAGAAACAGAGATGGTATAACCAGAGATGTAGGAGGAAAGCCAAAAGAGTAAGGAGTCACTGAAACAAAGGGAAAAGATTGTTTCAAAGAGAGGAAATGGCCAGCACTGTGAAATGCTGCTGAGCATGTCAAATAAGATAAAAACTAAAAAGTGTCCATTGGATTTATCAAGTAAGTAATTGGTTCTCTTGATGAGAAGTTTCAATGGCACAATGGAGCCAGCTGTCAGCAGGCGGAGGAGTGGGAAGTAAGGAAGGGGAGGTGGTGAGGGAGGGCAATCTTTCAGGAAGTTTTTCTGTGAAGGGAAGGAAAAGGTGATAAAGAGAGACATGGTAAGACTGAGGATGGGAGAGATGTGAGCAGGTTTAATGCTAACAGGGAGAAAGAAGGGCCACTGTAGAAAAAAAAGTGCCTTAAAGGCTGAAGGGGAAAGGAAATAGAGCATCAGTGGAGGGATTGGCCTTAGATGGGAGGCAGTACAACTCTTCCAATGAGTCAAGGGTGGAGGGGAGAAGTAAAGGTAGGCAGAAGAGCTGTGTGAGTTTGTAGCACAAGTCGAAGGAGTATTTGCCTGATGGCTTCTTTAGGAGACAAGACTTCTGCTGGGGTGGGGTGGGGTGGGGCATGGAGTGAAAGGTTTGAGGAGAGGGAAGCACAGGAGAGCTGACTAATAAAGCATAGCAAGACTCTGTAGCAGCACTGAAGACTGCTCAGGTTATTTCCCATGAAGCAATTTGCATGAGGGCATGACTTCCTTCAGCAGCACTAGCACTCCAGATAGGGAGGCAGACAAGGCAATAGCTGGACTCAAACAGAGTGGAGGATTTGCCAGATGAGTTTAGAGGTAAAACAATGGACCAACGGGTTGAAGATGTTGGTAAAAGAGTGGTTGAGGTAAAGAGGGAAGAGAGGGGAGACAAACACAAGTGGCAGAAGAACAGTGTTGTATGGTGTGAAGTAGGGTTTCAGTATGAATTTCTGATAGGATATACCATTTCTCAGTACCATTTATTGAATAGTCTGTCTCCACTAGTCTGTAATACCTGCTATTTATATAGTTTCCCCATATACATGAGTTAGTTTCTTGGACTCCACTTTGTCCACTGCTCTAATTGTCTACCTCTACATCAATACTAAAGAGGTTTAAGAACTAGTATGTGAAGGCAAGGAGGGAGAGTAACATGAAGAAAGAATTGGAAGGAACGTATTTTGTGATCAGAAAGTAAGATAACTGAGTTGGTGATGTCAGTTGTTGAGTGTATAGCTGTGGAGTAGGTGCTGAAGTGGAGTCAAAGAGGTCATTTGAGATGAGGAGGGATATCAGTTAAGGCAATGACTAGCTTCGTAACAGATCAATTCCAAAACCTCAGGGCTTAATACAATAAAAATTTATTTTTCACTCATGTAATAGGCTGATGTGGGCATTCCTCATTGGGCAGCTCTTTTCCAAGTGATAATTCAAGAATGCATACACTTTTCATTGTGTGTCTATGACATTTTCTACAAGTGGGTCCTAAGACCATCTGTGATTCTCCACTCAAGTTGGCAGAAGGGGGAAAAGGAATGGGGATCATGTATGAAAGGTTTGATGGCCCAGGCCAGAAGGTGGCATATATCACTTATGCCCACACGCCATTGGCTAGAACTCAGTCACCTGGCCACACCCACATGCCAGGGAGGCTGGGAAATGGAGTGCTGCTGAGTGCCCAGGAAGACCAAGAAGAATGCTTGGTGATCAATCAGAAGACCTTGTACAAGGTGATCAGAGTGTTATACAGTCATCTGCTTGGATATGAAGGCACCTTGGCTGAAGGGTGGAAATAAAACCCTGTCCAGGTGAAACATTCTTCAGTGAGAGGCGTAGTGATAAGGTAGCGGTGGGGAGATGGGGCCACGGGATGAGCGGCAAGAGGCTTCCTGAGGGTGTAGGAAGAATGGTGTGGAGGTGGCAGTGTGAACCTCACTAGACAAAGCCCCCTTTCCAGACCTGGGGCCCTGGAGGGTGAGTGGCCCCCACCAAAGGAACTGCAGCTTGTGGGGAAGTAGCATCCTCTATGGCAAACTAAGAGATGAAATAGTCTTGAGGGAAACTCTGAGAAGATGGAGTGTTTTTAATAAGTGTGGTACAATTTATTTTTCCACAGGGCCAGGGTGAAGGACACAGGGAAGAAGCGTGAGGGAGAAGTCCAGAGCAGGATGTACAGAAGAGAGATGATTGTGAGAACAGTGGGCAAGGATTACAGAGGTATGTGAAAAGGTGGATTTAGCTGGTCCCAAAGTTGCTAAGGGAACCGATGTCTGCTATTCATAATTGAGGGCACTCCAAGTCTCTTGGTTACAACCTGGGCAGATTATTCTTCCCAAAGAATCAAAGTCTGTGGTGGTGAGAAGATGCTAGTTCCTGTGGAAGGAGTTAGTAGAGATATGGCATTGTGTGTGACAGGACAGAAGAGACCCTCAGGGCTCAAGTTTGAGGCAACAGAAAGTTCTGCAAGGAAGGGAGTTTCCCAAGGTGGGTGTGAGACCAAAGGCTGGGGTGGGGAAGTTCTCGAGCTCTTCCTGGAGGACTGGATGAGAATCCCTGGCACAGAGCAGACAAATTGGTTGACTTGAATGCCAATGTGAAAAAAATCTGATCATTTGTGAGGAATAGAAAGCTACCAAACTATTGTACTATATTAATTGTTCAAGAAGTGGGAGGGTTCTGAGGATACAATTCCAATATGGAATTGGCATGTTCACATCTCAATAGCATAGAAAGCAGATCACACAGGCTTTCTAAGATATGTGATGAGGTAGTTCAGTTTAAGGAAAAATATGCTGGCAGTGGAGCAAAAAAAAAAAAAAAAAAAAAAATCAAAGCTGTAAAGACCATATGATCTGTGGCAGCAGTTTCTCTTCAAAGACAAGTTTTATAAGTAATCAGAGTAGGAGGCCTTGTTCGGTAAGGCATGAATCTTTTCAAATGCTATACACTGGTGTAAAATGATGCCAACTTTATTCTACTTTAACTCTTACTCCATTGCCATAATATGAATGAAAGAATTACAGCAATTGTGATTACTGCAATGCTTTAAAATTCCATACACCCAAGTGAATTATTTCCTTTTCCTATATTTCACAGAGATATTCCCTGATCTATACCAGATATTCAGTGGAATGTGCATAAGCCAGAAACTGTAGTAATAATAAGAAGGTAGAGGAAAGAGAGTTAGAGATGCAGGAAGAGAGGACAGAGAAATGATCAAAATTTATATTTTACCAAATGAATAATGCCACTTCGCTTCTTCTTTAACAATATTATCATTGAGATGAATAGAGTATGTTAAGAGATATACTGGTAACTCGTGCTTCTATTTTCTTAGAGCTATAAACACTGATAGAGTTTGATCTGGAAGTAATTTTATTATTTAGCATTTATATATAAACCTCAAGAAGAGGTGTGGATTTTATTGTGACTTTGACTTGCAAAAAACAAGGACCATGCCATACCTCACTACTTTTGAACCATCTATATAAATAACTCCCTGCACTTTATAGTGAAAGTGGATTTGACCTTTAGGGAAAGACCTTTTTTTACAAGGCAATCGATTTTTGCCATTCCCTGGAGTGTTTGCTTAAGAAAGGTTTTCCTGTGCTTGAGTGTCCCTGGGAAAGACATTATTCCTAATAAACACCAGTTCCTATGTCAAAATTGTATGGTCTAAAATCCGTGCTTCGAGTGCTCTGTGATATTCTCTTACGGTAGAGAGGCATCATGACTTGAATGGATAATTTTAGATTAGGTTGCCGAAAACTGTATGGAGACATTGTGCTCTAAAAAGGAGCTTTTCCTATCATAATTTGTGTTGACAGTTCTACCATTCATCCCAGACCTCTTGATGTTGCAAAAAGGAATTTATATATATAAAAAGAACATGGCCCTCTTCATCTTCAGACCTGGAGATGTTTTGGGAATGAGAGACCTTAGTCAGGCTGGGAGGAAAGGTAGTAACAGAATATTTCTTATTCTCGCTACTTCCTTTCTTCAAAGTATTATAATTGAGGTCATTATAAATCTTTGAAAGCAACACTTCTCTCTGGTAGAGAGTTATACCCACTACCAGAAGATATTTATAGAAATATAACAGCATCTCTCATCCTTTCAGTAAAGTTCCATGATGCTGGTTCCAAATAAAAATGAATAAATAATGTTTTTTCTAGGCCTTGCAGATAATGCTAAAAAGGAAAAAATTGATTAGTCCATCAGTTCTGTTATGTGCTGACACTAACACCCTAGCATTAGGAAGTTTGGCTTATTTTAAGAGAAAATGGTTTGGAAGATGCAAGGGAAAAGAAAAAAAGAAAAACTCATTAATAGATATTGATTTTATTTTAAAATTAATTTGATAACTTTGCAATTACATACTTCAAAAGTGGTGACCTAGTTGAGTTAGTATGACTTGATGGAAAAATAATATAAATATACATATATATCAAGTTTCTTATTTCTATTTTAGGATCAGAGAAAAGATTTGAGATTTGAAAACCAACTGCAATGATGTTAACTTGCATTAGAAATCAACTCAACCATGACAATTCAGACTCCTTATTCATGATAGCCAAAGAGTAAATATGAATCCTGACCAAGGTATAAGAACCATCTTTCAAATTCTCCTGTTATTTCAAAGGAGAGAATTCCTCTATATTGAAGATATATGTTTGAAGTAATAAGGCTCTAAATATAGTACTTACTTTATTTTTTTTTAACTTTATTTTGTACATTTAATAACTGAAAACATAAGCAATAAAAAACTGAAAAATAAACACAGATGAATAAATATATACATTTCTCAATTAAATGTAATGGATACATGTAAATTTTTTTTGTTTTGTTTTTTGTTTGTTTTCTTGTTTTTTTGTGTGTGTGAATCAAACAATATATTACACAATATATTTGGTTCATAATAATGCATTCATACAGTATTTGTCCTTTTGTATCTGGCTTGCTTCACTCAACATAATGTCCTCCAGGTTCATCCATGTTGCCATATGTTTTATGACTTCATTTCTTCTTACAGCTGCATAATATTCCATCGTGTGAATAGACCACAGTTTGTTTATCCATTCATCTGTTGATGGACATCTGGGTTGTTTCCAACTCTTGGCAATGATGAATAATGTGGCTATGAACATCGGTGTGCAGATGTCTGTTCGTGTCACTTCTCTCAGGACTTCTGGGTATATACCCAGTAGTGGAATTGCAGGGTCATGTGGCAAGTCTATATATTCAACTCCTTTAGGAACTGCCAAACAGTCCTCCATAGTGGTTGTACCATTCTGCATTCCCACCAACAGTGAAGAAGTGTTCCTATCTCTCCACATCCTCTCCAACACTTGTAGTTCTCTGTCTTTTTAATAGTGGCCATTCTGATAGGTGTGAAATGATATCTCATTGTAGTTTTGATTTGCATTTCCCTAATCATGAGTGATGTTGAGCATTTCTTCATGTGTTTTTTTGCCATTTGTATTTCTTCTTCAGAGAAATGTCTATTCAAGTCTTTGGCCCATTTTTTAATTGGGTCATTTGTCTTTTTATTGTTGAGCTGTAACATCTCTTTATATATCCTGGATATTAAACCCTAATCAGATATGTGATTTGAAATATTTTTTCCCATTGAGTCAGCTGCCTTTTCACCCTTCTGACAAAGTCCTGTGAGGTGCAAAAGTGTTGCATTTTGAGGAGGTCCCATTTATCTACTTTTTCTTTTGTTGCACGTGCTTTGGGTGTGAAGTCCAAGAAACCACCACCTACTACAAGGTCTTGAAGATGTTTCCCTACATTTTCTTCTAGTAGTTTTATGGTCCTGGCTTTTATATTTAGATCTTTGATCCATTTTGAGTTGATTCTTGTATAGGGGGTAAGATAGGGGTCCTCTTTCATTCTTTTGGTTATAGATATCCAGTTCTCCCAACACCATTTGTTGAAGAGACTGTTTTTTCCCATCAGCGTGGGCTTGGTAGGTTTCTCAAAAACCAGTTGACTGTATAGGTGAGGGTTTATTTCTGGATTCTCAATTCTATTCCACTGATCGATATGTCTATCTTTATGCCAGTACCATGCTGTTTTGACCACTGTAGCTTTGTAATATATTTCAAGGTCAGGCAGTGAAATTCCTCCCACATTGCTTTTCTTTTTTAGAATACTTTTGGCTATTCGGTTGCACTTACCCTTCCAGATGAATTTGGTAATTGCCTTCTCTAATTCTGTAAAGTAAGCTGTTGGGATTTTGATTGGTATTGCATTGAATCTATAAATCAGTTTGGGCAAGATTGACATCTTCACGATATTTATTCTTCCAATCCATGAACCTGGAATGTCTTTCCATTTGTTTAGGTCTTTTTAAATTTCTTTTAGCATTGTTTTGTAGTTTTCTGCTATAGGTCCTGTACTTCCTTGGTTAAATTAACTCCTAAGTATTTGAGTCTTTTTGTTGCTATTGAAAATGGAATTTTCTTCCTGATTTCCTCCTCAGATTGTTCAGTACTAGTGTACAAAAACATTACTGATTTTTGTGTGTCGATCTTATATCCTGCCACTTTGCTGAACTCATTTATTAGTTCAAGTAGCTTTGTTGTGGATACTTCAGGATTTTCTAAATACAGGATCATGTCATCCGCAAACAGTGAGAGTTTTACTTCCTCTTTTCCTATTTGGACGCCTTTAATTTTTTTGTCTTGTCTAATTGCCCTCGCTAGAACTTCTAGTACAATGTTGAATAACAATGGTGACAGTGGGCATCCTTGTCTTGTTCCTGATCTTAGGGGGAAAGCTTTCAACCTTTCCCCATTGAGTATGATGTTGGCTGTGGGTTTTTCATATATGCCTTTTATCATATTGAGGAATTTTCCTTTTATTCCTATCTTTTGAAGTATTTTTATCAGAAAAGGATGTTGGGTTTTGTCGAATGCCTTTTCTGCATCTATTGAGATGATCATGTGGGTTTTTTTCCTTCAATTTGTTAATGTGGTGTATTACATTGATTGATTTTCTTATGTTGAACCAGCCTTGCATGCCAGGAATAAATCCCACTTGGTCGTGATGTATAAGTCTTTTGATATGCTGTTGGATTCGATTTGCAAGTATTTTGTTGAGAATTTTTGCATCTATGTTCATGAGAGAAATTGGTCTGTAATTTTCTTTTCTTGTGGAATCTTTATCTGGCTTTGGTATTAGGATGATGTTGGCTTCATAAAATGTGTTGGGTAATTTTCCCTCCTCTTCAGTTTTTTGGAAGAGTTTAAACAGGATTGGTGTTAATTCTTTTAGAAATGCTTGGTAGAATTCACGTGTGAAGCCATCCGGTCCTGGTCTTTTCTTTGCTGGGAGATTTTTGATGACGGATTCAATCTCCTTAATTGTGATTGGTTTGTTAAGTTCTTGTATTTCTTGTTGTGTCAGTGTAGGTTGGTTATGAGTTCCTAGAAATTTGTCCATTTCATCCAGGTTGTCTAGTTTGTTGGCATATAGTTTCTCATAATATCCTCTTATGATTCTTTTTATTTCTGTGAGGTCATTTGTAATTTCCCCCCTTTCATTTCTGATTGTATTTATTTGCATCTTCTCTTTTTTTTTCTTTGTTAGTCTAGCGAGGGGTTTGTCAATTTTATTGATCTTCTCAAAGAACCAGCTTTTGGTTTTGTTGATTTTCTCTATTGCTTTTTTGTTCTCATTTTCATTTATTTCCGCTCTAATCTTTATTATTTCTTTCCTTCTTTTTGCTTTGGGATTGGTTTGCTGTTCTTTCTCTAGTTTCTCAAGTTGTTCAGTTAAATCTTTGAGTTTAGCTCTTTCTTGTTTCTTAATAAAGGCATTTAGGGCTATAAATTTCCCTCTCAAGACTGCCTTTGCTGTATCCCATAAGTTTTGATATGTTGTGTTCTCATTTTCATTTGTCTCAATATATTTACTGATTTCACTTGCAATTTCTTCTTTGACCCACTGAATATTTAGGAGTGTGTTGTTCAGTCTCTACACATTTGCAAATTTCCTTTTTTCCTGTTTGTTATTGATTTCTAGTTTCATTCCATTATGATCTGAGAAGGTGCTTTGTACAATTTCAATCTTTTTATATTTATTGAGAGCTGTATTGTGACCTAACATGTGGTCTATCCTGGGGAAAGATCCATGGGCACTTGAGAAGAATGTATAATCCGCTGAGTTTGGATGCAGTGTTCTGTATATGTCTGTTAGGTCTAACTTGTTTATCATATTGTTCAAGTTCTCTGTTTCCTTGTTGATCTTGTCTAGTTGTTCTATCTAATGATGTGAGAGGGGTGTTGAAGTCCCTGACGATTATTGTAGAAATGTCTATTTCTCCCTTCAGTTTTGCCAGAGTTTGTCTCATATATTTTGGGGCACCCTGGTTAGGTGCATAGATATTTATGACTGTTATATCTTCCTGGAGGATCGTCCCTTTTATTAATATATAATGGCCTTCCGCATCTCTTATCACCCTTTTGCATTTGAAGTCTGTTTTGTCTGATATTAGTATAGCTACCCCTGCTCTTTTCTGTTTACTATTCGCATGGAGTATCTTTTTCCAACCTTTTACTTTCAGCCGGCTTGTATCCTTGTGTCTGAGATGAGTTTCTTGTAAGCAGCATATGGATGGCTCATGTTTTTTTATCCATTCTGTCAGCCTGTATCTTTTGATTGGGGAATTTAATCCATTCACATTCAATGATATTACTGAAAATGCACTATTTATTTCCTCCATTTTATTCTTTGGTTTTCACATGTCATCTTATTTTTGTCTCTCTTTTTACTCTTTTGGTTATCCTTTCTGCTTTTCTTTCTTCTATACTCTCCTCCAAGCCTCTCTCTCCTGTCTTTTTCTTTCAGGTTCTAAGGCTTCCTTTAATATTTCCTGCAAACGTGGATTCTTTTTTGCAAACTCTCTTAGTTTCTGTTTGTTTGTGAATACTTTATATTCACCTTCATATGTGAAGGACAGTTTTGCTGGGTAAAGAATTCTCGGCTGGCAGTTTTTCTCTTTCAGTTTCCTAATTGTATCATACCACTGTCTTCTCACCTCCATGGTTTCTGAAGAGAAATCTGCACAAAGTCTTACTGGACGTCCTTTGTACGTGATCGCTTGCTTCTCTCTTGCTGCTCTGAGCATTTTCTCTTTATCTTTTACATTTGACATTCTGATTAATATATGTCTTGGCGTAGGTCTATTTGGATTTATTCTTATTGGGGTACGGTGTGCTTCTTGGACATGAAAGTTCATTTCTTTTGTGAGAGTTGGGAAATTTTCAGCTATTATTTCCTCAAATACTCTTTCTGCCCCTTTTCCTTTCTCTTCTCCTTCTGGAACTCCAATGACATGTATGTTCTTGCGTTTTGTGTTGTCATTGAACTCTCTGAGCCCCTGCTCAATTTTTTCCATTCTTTTCTCTTTCTGTTCTTTTCTGTCTTCAATTTTAGCTGCTCTGTCTTCAGTATCACTTATTCTTTCTTCTATCATTTCGAGTCTGCTGTTGTATGCTTCAAATGTTTTTTTTTTTTTTTTTTTTACCGGGAGGTCCCGGGGATCGAACCCGGGTCCCTCCATATGGGAGACGGACGCCCAACCAGTTGAGCCACATCCGACCCTCAAATGTATTTTTTACTTCACCTATTGTGTCTTTCATTCCCATGAACTCCGTTACTTTCAAATTCTTCTTTACGTTCGCGCAATGACTTCTTGATGTCATTGATCTCTTTAACTATATTCTCTTTCATCTCATTAATTTGATTTTGGAAATGTATGCTCATCTCACTGATTAGTTCTCTCAAATTCTGCATCTCTTCTGGGACTTTGCTGAATTCCTTTTCTTGGGCCATGTCTTCTATTTTCTTAGTATGGCCCGTAATTTTATGCTGGTGCTTAGGCATCTGGTTAGTTTGTATTTTACTTAGATGCTCTATCTCTTTCTCTTTTATGGGGTTTTAGTGACAGGAGGCTGTGAGTTACCACCGCTCTTTGATTT
This sequence comes from Tolypeutes matacus, assembly GCA_026826555.1. NCBI lineage: Eukaryota > Metazoa > Chordata > Mammalia > Cingulata > Chlamyphoridae > Tolypeutes > Tolypeutes matacus. Next base: position 81,788,174 of record JAKSZT010053887.1, read on the forward strand.
TGGGCTAAACCTTGATTGTTAGGATTGTTCTGCTGGTTGCTCAAAACTGGGCACTGGGCCCAGTAATTGGTTGTAGAGTCGTTTCCTAGGGCCTTGGGGCAGGGAGGCTATAGAGGCCAGGAAAAGCCTCTCTTACTTATTAATTTTCTTATGTGCACTTCCTTGGTCTGCCAGGAGATGGCGCTTGTTGGCTGCTCTCAATTCAATGCCTGGTTGGAGCGTATTTGTTGTGACACAGACCAGATCAATGTGATAGAGCTTCCTGTCTGGGGGCTAGGAGCCCTGTGATTCAAACTTTCTGAGACAGTTCTCCAGACTTCTCTCGTAGCGCCCCCCTTTTCCCAGCTAGGAAATATTTCCACTCCCTTCTGAATCCTCAACAATCAGTCCCTGTTAGTAGAGGAGGAGATTGGGAGGTTTGTATATCTTTAGCCCCTTGCAGGCTCCAAGGCAAACAATGGCGCAGCCCCACCCATCCTGGAAGGGCTCTCGGGACAGGGCACACCAAACCTGGGAGTCCAAAGCAGGGTCAGCCCCAGGCTCTCTCTCCCCGCTCCCATGTTGTCCTCAACAATTAGTCCAGGCTAGAAGAGTGGGAGGTTGCGAGGATCGGATTTCTCCAGTCCTTTCTGGGCTCCCAGGGCAAACTGCCGTGTGGAAGGGTCTGTTGGGCTCTGTAGCCCAAATTTCAGGTTAGAACCTGACTCAGCCTAAGGCTGTGTCCCTCTCTCTCCCCTTTCCGGGAGTGGCAGATCCCTGAAGCCCCCTTTGTCTGTGGTCGCAGGCCCAGGGGCCCGAGAATTCTGAAGAGTGTGGGGGAGGGTGCTGGCAGCAGCAGAAGCTGCTACTTGCAACTCACAGTTCTGTAGTCACGATTTCCCTCTTCTGTCCCTCTCTCCTCTGGGTGGTGTGCAGCCTTCACCTGGTGACCTAAAACCTAGAAGATCTTTTTCGGGGCTGTTTCAGCTTGTCCTCTAGCTATTTTTCTGGAGAAGAGATTCCTGTGTCTTACTAGTCCGCCATCTTCCCGTAAGTGAGTACTTACTTTAAATACCTTCTTTAAGTTATCACATTTAAGTTTTGACCATTCCTAAGATTTCTTTAAAATGCACACATATTAAAGGCCCAAAAAAGATGTCAACTTTTATTTCTTTAATTCCTGAGTTTTGAGGCAGCAATCTTGCTGTCTTCATAATATATCCCTGGTTCCATGCATGATATCATGCACATAGTGGGTCCTCTATAAATATCTTTTGGATGAAAGAGTAAATGAATGAGGGAAACGGCTGTGGCTCAATCAGTAGGGCTCCCGTTTACCATATGGGAGGCCCCAGGTTCGGTTCCCGGGGCCTCCTGGTGAAGGCAGGCCCGCCCGCATGGTGTGGTTGGCTGACCCAGCGAGCGCAAGCAGCAAGGGGGGGATAAATGAATGAATAAATAAAATCTTTAAAAAAAAAAAAAAAAAAAGAGTAAATGAATGACTGAATGAGGCTTTAGTGTGAGGGGAAACCCTGTAACAAGTCATTTCCCATCAATTATGAATCAAGTTGAAGCAATCTGCAGTCTCTTTAGCCTGAATCAATTGATTTTCACATTCATATTCCAGTGCAGATGCAGCCTTTGGCTCTTAAATTTCTTCAACAGGAGGAATATTAGCACACATCACATCATATTATGGCTTGTTGCATGTGTTTACCTCTCCTAGAAGATTCTGAAGTCTATACTTTCTCCAGTTCTATTCCCCGTGAAATCATCGCATGTGATACATGTTAAGTCTTCATTAAGTATTCCATGAATGAATTGGAAGACTTCTGGAATTGTGTACTAGTCTTCCATGGTTTACCCTGGACAAGTCACTGTACTCCTGTGGGTCTCAGTTTCTTCATTCATAAAATAAACATTTTATTATTCTGTGACTCCTGCTTAACAGACTGGAAAGAAAAATTTGACTGTAGAGTAGTAACAAAGATTGGGTAACTCATGGGAAATTTTTACCTGCACAGAATTTCTTGAGAAGGAAAAGGGTACAGGAACTTGCATTCATTACACGACTAAATTATCAGAATTGCAGCCACCTTTTGAGATGGGATATTATTGTTCCAGTTTTATAGAAGAGAAAAAATTGTTTCAGAGAAGTGTATCATTTGCCTGATATCACACAATCAGTGAGTGGTTGGGCCAGGATTAAAATCCAGCTCTGCTAACTCCAAAACCTATATATTTTCCTTTATGTGCATAATTCTACCTGCTGATATTATGTCAAGAAAAGAAAGCCAGTTTGCAATGAGGGTAGAATATATTATTTTTATGCTTCTTCCCTTTACAACCTGAGTGGAACAAAAATATGGGAGATTCTGGCTGGGAATATATTTCCTAATTCTAATTCGTCCACTTAAATTCCTTGAAAGAAGTAGAAGCCAAGGGCATATCAAAATAAAGGCAATAGGTTGCACGGCAAATCGTAGATAAAGTAAAAAAATGACTGAAAAACCCTGGTTGAAGGAGGAGGGAGAGGAAAGAGTGTTTGCATGATTGGAGAAAAAGGAGCAGGTTATATGAAAAGGAAGACTATTAGGATCAATATAAGAAATGACAAGTTCATGGTGGTTTCGCAGGACAAGTCTCATAAGGATCTCTGTACCCTGTGGTCTGTTAGTTGTTGCACACCATGGCATACCCCATTATGGGCACAGCCACTGCAAAGGAGCTTTCATTTCTGATCTAATAAGAGACCTCTCATAGTTTTAAGGACTCTTCTTGAAACATTTTAGTGCTTGACTTTGCTTTAACTAGTTAACATTCAATAAAACATTTTTTAAGTGTTGTAAATCGATTAATTCTAGTTATGTTTGTTGATGAGGCCACACAGCCCCACACAAATGCATAAGCAAGGCGGGATGAATTTGTATCTGTTCTCTATAGGAAATCTGAAGCAAGTTGATTTATTTGATAGGAAAGGCAAATGGATTTCTGTAATGTACAATTTGCTTCCCCAAAGCCTTAGCTTTTCTCTAAAGTTATTCATTAATTCACTATATTCAGGTTTTAAATTAAGGAGAGTTCTTCAAATGGCAGTTTAAAAAATCTATGTTTGATGGGAAGAAAGAGAAAGGAAAAAGCTCCTATAAGTATATATGTGTGAGAAGCGAGGTGGCTGAGGGTGAGCTAACCATCATTGGCAAGTGACAGCTGACTCAGGCTGGGATAAACCAAGTTAAGCCAGGGAATTTTTCTTTACACATTAAAAAAGAACATTTGTTGCCCTGATCTTGGTATCTAACATCATTCCCCAATAAAAATAAAATAAAGATCTTGGAGAAATGGGTGATTCTAAGACTGAGGCAGGAAATATACAAGATAATTCTGGATGTAAGGAAGTAGAAAAAAAAAAAATCCCTACTGATAGGGGTATGTCAAAGGGATACGAAAGAGTTCCCAATGGGCAAAAGTGGAACACTCTGAGTCAAAAATTAAAGTAGTATTGGATTATAACCCAAAGTATAAAATAAATATCCATGAGCTTATATAATATAAATGATATATATTTATAAATATAAATCAATACATAAGTGGGAGCAAAGAGACAAATCTGTGCAGAAGAATTCCACATAATTTATGTAGACACTGCTCCATCAAGGAGGGGGATCCTTAAGTGGGGGCTGTGTGTAGTGTCTTCTTTCCAAAGGCTACAGTATGGAAAGGGGGAATAAAAGTAACTTTTTGGTGGAGATACCTGAAAAACACTATCTCAGCCAGGTGATCAAAGTCAACATCAACACTGATATGTCATGTTGACAGTATGTATCCCTGAAATGATGTGATGAAAATGGCACTTTTTCTCTATGGTCTTTCTCCCCAAAACCCATAACCCAGTCTAATCATGAGAAAAATATCAGACAAATTCCAGTAGAGGGGCATCCTACAAAATACCTGACCAGTACTCTTCAAAGCTGTCAAAGTTATCATAACCAAGAAAAAATCTGAGAACCTGTCACAGTCTAGAGGAGCCTCAGGAGACATGACAACAAAATGCAAAATGATACCCTAAATGAGATCCTGAAACAGAAGAAAGGACATTAGGCAAAAATTAAGGAAACCTGAATAAAATATGGACTTTATTTAATGATAATCTATCAATATTCACTAACTGTACCAAATGTACTAAACTAATGTTAGATGTTAATAATAGGGAAAACTAGGTGAGAAGCATATGGTAGGAAAATGAACATGTGTGCGTTTTATGAGCTCTTTTCTTGAAAAGTAGTGGTAGGTTGTGGGATCAGCAATGGGATAAGGAGGGACAAGAAGGAAATGAATGTTACAAAGATCTTTCTGCATAAGTCCATACTGCTTGAAATCTCTTACATTGAAAAGCTTGCAATTTGTGTGATTAAAATGTAAATCAAAAAGGTAATTTTTCTAGATTTTTTATAAGTATTTGATAGGTAACTAATAATCTGAAGGTGTGGGATATTTTCCCAGACATTAGAAGCAAGACACTTTTGTCATGAGTTGGAACCTAAACAGTGACATCACCAATGTAGAGTATTTATGGAATGTCCACAAGGTCCCAACCCTTGTACGGGTGTGGTGGCTAGTCCTCAAATACTGCGGCTATCAAACTCCTCTCCTATGCATGTGCTGTTCCTCATAGCCTGAGGTGGAACTTATTTCCCCTACTCCTGAATCCAGGCTGCATTTGCTATTCACTTTAACCATAGAATATAGTGGAAGTGATGCCCTGGGACTTCCAAGTCTAGGCTTTAGGCAGTCTATTTCCTGTCTTTTGGAAACCAGCCTCTAAGCTGTGAGAAGACCAAACCACATGGAGAAACTATGTGGAGTAGAATCGAGGCTTTTGGCTGATAGCCCAGCTGAGCTATCAGATAGCAGCCAGCACCAACAGCCAGCCATGTGAGTGAGCTGTCTTTGACTTCAGTCGAGCTGAACCCTTGGAGGACTGCAGTTCCAGGTGACATCACATGGAGCAGAAAAATCACCCTACCGAGTCCACTCAATTCACAGAATCATGAGAGATAACAAAAAAAAGTTGCCACTATGTTTTGGGCAACAGAAATGAAACAATGGGCATAACATTTTACTCCATAAAGTACTTTTACATCTATTACCTCATTCTCCATGGGGTCTCATTACTACCATATGTATGGATGGCAGATTGAAGGGGAAGAGAAAGTAGTGACTAATATCCCCATTTTATAGATAAGGAAGTAGAGGGTAGAGCCAGGTGTTTTGGCTCTAAATTCAATGACATTTCTTCTATACCACATTGCTAACTAGTAAGGATTATCTATTGTTTGGGATGGGTCAGTGTCCTACTCCTCTACCTAGAAGAGATGAGGAAGACTGGAAGCTTAGCAGTACCATCAGACCCTGCCTGGGGAAATTTATGTCTGTGGGTTGGTGTTGAGTATATTCCTCTATGATTGGAAGAAATGTAGAGTAAGGCTGAAAAAGATTCTGTTTTCTACAAACTTTTTTTTAAACCCACCCCCCACCCCCACCGTTGGTTTTTGCGCTCATTGTCTGCTTTCTGTGTGTTTTTCTTTGTCTGCTTGTCTTTTCTTCAGGTGGCACCGGGAACTGATCCTGGGACCTTCCAGAGTGGAGAGAGGCTGACCAATCTCTTGCACCACCTCAGCTCCCTGGTCTGCTACATCTCTTATTGTCTCTCTTCTGTGTCTCCTTTTGTTGCATCATCTTGCTGCACCAGCTCTCTGTGCAGGCCAGCCCTCCATGTGGGCCAGCTCTCCACTCAGGCCACCTTGTTGCACAGGCCAGCTTGCTTTTCACCAAGAGGCCCCAGGAATCGAACCCTGGACCTCCTATATGGTAGATGGTAGCCTAGTTACTTGAGCCACATCTGCTTCCCTACAGTCAAACTTTAGATAATTGTAGAGGCTAAGAATATCTTTCTTCCTCCCTCCCTCCCTTCCTTTCTTCCTTTCCTTATCTTTAATAATATTCACTATAAAAAATTATAAGGAAATGAAAGTATGTCAAGAAAAAGAGAAAAATGCTGATGCTCCCATCTTTTCTACCCATCTATTCCCACACTTTTAGAAGTAGCAGTTTAATGGGTATTCAGATCTGTGTGTGTCTGTATGTTTATAAATTGCTATGGACTCCAAGATATATGGAGATATGTCTATGGAAAGTCTTTCTAATCTATATATTCCCTACCCATCTTGAACATGGCTGATTGATCCAGGAATGGACACCTGAACAAGCCAAGACAATCAGATTCTCTCTCTCCAATGGAGAGTCAGAGAGATTTGGAGTTGGGAGGTGAGCCACTTCAGTGGTAGTACTCTGTAAAGAGAAGGTATGTGACCAGCTGCTGCTGCAGCCTAGATGTTGCCCTCGTTCCTTTCCTTCCCATTCCTGAATCTTCATGGTCCAACATTTGCCCCAATTCATCACCTATCTCAGTATTCATCCACAATTTTTTTCCCTCAAGCTAACCAAAACTAATTTTTGGTGCTTGAAATAAAAAAAGCCTTAATGCATAGAATATTTCTAAAATGATATGATAGAATTCATTATATTCTACAATTTATTTTTCTTTGCACTATGTATCACGGACATCTTTTAATATCAGTGCATAATAGATTTATTTTATTCTTTTAGTGTCTGTATAGTATTTTATGAATAGATTTTCTGTGATATATTTAGCCACACCCTTTGATAAGTTATTTTCCGTTATTTTTGCTATGAAAAACAATGTTTAGTGGGTAAAGGAATTACAGGAAGTTGAAGAGGAGGACGTGGCTCCTTTCTTCTCCACTCCTAACTCCAACCTGTCTGCCTGTCCCAAGACAAATAGCTTTATGCGGTTTTAGGCTCCTGAAAGTTCCAGCAAGGTGATCTTTGTACTCTGTGGGCTGGGGAAGCCAGCTGGAGAATCCTTTCTGTTTCTAGTCCCCATCCTGGGAGCAAGGGAATCCTGTGCACATCTTGGTCTCAGAGATTTGTGGCCCGCAGGATCAAGGGTCTCAGCCCCCAAATGAGTGTGCACATCGCCTGGGCTCCCAGGAGGCCTGAAGAAAGCTGACCCAGTGGGCAGAGTTCTTCCTGCCTCTGAAGCTGGGAGACTCCAGGAGGCTGTGGAATAATAAAGCTTCCTCCAGGTGCCCTAGAAGGGGCCTGGCATTCTGCCTGCTTCTATGCTATGGCCTCAGGGGAGGACAGACTGCTCTGTCATCCAACATCTGCAGGAATGCTGCCTCAAAGACTACTCCGGCAGGCAGATTTGAGTCCCAGGGAGCAAAGCATACCTCTAAGGAGGTCCAGCCTTCAGAGAAAGGAAGATTGCTCAGGTCATCCAGAACAAACACCAAGTGAAGTCAAGCTGCTGGAGGAGACAGATGAAAAATTGAAAAAAAAAAGAAAGAAAGAAAGAGAGCACTTAAGGGGCGCAAGTAATCAACATACACAAACACACACACACAGACATATACACACTTTCTGGAGCTAACAATGTGATTTCCCATCTAAACAATTCAGTAGATAAATTGAAGCAGATTTGCTAATGGTCGGTAAATCAAATTGAAGAGTCATTTCAAAACACAGAGCAAAAATTAAAGAGAGGGAAGTCATCTGGGAACAGGTAAGAGATTTGGAGGCTCCATCAAGGATACCTAATGTGCAAATAATAGAAGTTCCACAGGAGCTAAAGGAACAACAGATGGAATAATTAAACAAATTAGAAAAAAATTTTCCCTGCAATGAAGAGAAATCTGAGTTTGCAAACTGAAAGGGCTCAACCAAGTTCCTGGAATGATTGATGAGAAAACACACACATTTAAGCATATCCTAGTAAAAGTCCTGAATACTAATTTAAATTCTCACATGCTTCTAGAACAGAAAAAAATTTTACGGACAAAAGAAGAATCAGACTCTCATAGTACTTCTCACTGGCAATATAGACAACTAAGAAAAGGAACTGCAGCCCAAGAACCCTATCGAAGCCAAGCTCTCACTCCTAGTCGGGCATTCTGATCACCTGAGGATCTTGTAAAATGCAGATTCTAATTCGGCAGGTCTGGGATGAGGTCTGAGAGTCTGTGTTTCTAACAAGTTCCCAGGTGAACTCATGCTGCTGGTACATGGGCCACACACATGGACTTTTGGGGTGACCCTTTGGGTTTGAATCTTGACTTTACTTTCTGATTGTGTGAATTTGTACTTTACCCTTTCTATGCTTCTGTTTCTCTAAAGTGGGATAACGACTGTATCTATCTCACAGAGTTGTAAACATTAAACGAGATAATATATGTTACCTTCTTAGTGCCTGGCACATAATAAGTATTCAATAAATATTTGCTATTAACATAATGATAGACCCACTGGAATTGTGAAATATGAATGTTAAACAAGGGCTTTTAGAACAGAAATGTTATGCTGCAAGGGCTATTTTATTATTTTAACTAAAAGAATCAAATCATCTCAGCAAGTCCTGGATGGTGGCAAGTGGGAGGGGCTGGAGTGTAACTGCTCCCAAGGGCTCATCTGGGAAAGGCAGAGGGGAGCTGGAGGAAACAAATGTATTCTTTTATTCGGAACTAGGTGGGAATAATTGCAAGCTTGTTTCCAAATAGTAGAGAAAAAAATGTGTCATATCATGAGCATAGGAGTAGAGAAGGTGACCATTAACAGGATCCAAAGGAATCGTAGAAATTCCAGATTAGCACAAGGAAATAAAATGGAGTGAACAGAAAAATGGAAAGAATAAAACCAGGTATTAATTTTAAGAATATTACAAGAAAATCTAGGGAATTATAAGTACAATCTAGGGGCAAGGGAGTCCTCCCTGACCAATCCTGTTAAGCCAGCTCTTTTCAGATTAGACCTATCTGACTATATAAAAATAGAAAATTTGGAAAAATATTCATAAATATATATATAACTGAAAGAGGCTGGCTAGTTATCTGTTCATAAAACTGATTACTTCTCTTCCTGGGACACATTGCTTTCTCATTTTATTTTTTATAGCTTTATTGAGGTACAATAAACTGCACATATTTAAAGTTTACGTTTGGATGACTTTTGCCATCTGTATAATACCTATGAACCATCACCATGATCAAGAAGAACATAGCTATCGCCCCCAAAGCTTTCCTGTGGCTTTTGGTAATCCTTCCAACTCCTTCTCCATCCACCCCCATGTGGACTACATTTCTCAGTCTTCCTGTTGGGTATGACTAAGTGCCTAAGTGAAATGTGAGAGATGTGAATGGACATCAGAGCATTCCTTTAGGCCTAGTCCAAGAAAACCTCCTACATGTGATGTTTCCTCTTTTGCCCTATGTCCTGGCAGGATGTTGACAGCAAGGTGACCTAGGAAACTACTGTTGAAGGGCACTCATCAGCCTGTGTCTCTGACTGTGTGAACCAGAGTGTTCCCATCCTATTGCCAATAAAATCCTACTGTGTGAAACCACTGAAATTTGGGGGGTTTGTTATAGCGACTAGTATCACCTTAGATAATATAATAATATTCAAAGAGCTCTTACAAATTGACAAGAAGTGGTCAAACAACACAAAGGAAAAAGGTTAGAAAGAGTCAGTTCACAAAGAGCAAATCCAAATTATCAACACTTGAAACATATGAAAAGACGCTCACATAATAGTAGGTAAGGAAATTCAAATGAAAGTAAAATATCAGACTGGCAACAATTAAAGAGACCAATAATACAGAGATGAAGGAGAAAGGATCTCAAACTGCGAGCAAAAATGTAAGTCGTTACAGAGTTTTTGGAAAATTAAACTGGCAACATTTATTTAAATTAAAAATACAAAATACCTTTTGTTTTAGTAATTCTACTCCTGGAACTTCTCCTATGGAAATAAAGGCACTAAGACACAAGGATCTATTTGTAAGAGGATATTCATTACACATTGTGTATATGGCAAAAAGAAAAACAATTAAAACAGAACTGGTAATAAAAGGAATACCCATCAGTAGAGGAATGGTTGAATAAATGATGAAATATCCGCTCTATGGAAAGTTATGCTACAATGTGAAAAAAATTGAATTAGAGCTAAATCAGATAACATGGAGGGATTTCCATGAGGTTTTATTGAGTTAGGAAAGCAAAACACAGAAAAGTGAATATAAAACAAATCCATTCTCACTAAACAATGACCAAACCTTCCTGTATATGTAGATGTGTATATAAATATGTGTGTGTGTGTGAGAGAGAGAAATTAAATGAGCAAGGAAAATCATTTAAGGATAACATAGGAACTATAATAAAATTAATTATAAACAATTAAAAAAAAAAAGGATAACATAGGTTATCTAGTAAGGTTGGGATGTGTGTGTGGGGGGTAGGTTGAATAATGGCACCTCTTGTGAATCTCTGAAACTTGTGAATGTTACCTTATATGACAAAAGAGACTTTGCAGACACTATTAAATTAAGGATCTTGAGATGGGGACATTATTCTGGATTATCTAGGTGGGCCTGATATACTCATAGGAGTCCTTGAAAGAGAGAGGCAGGCTGTCAGAGACAAGAGGGAACGGCCATGTGGTCGTGATTGAGAGAAGCAGAGGTTGGAATGATTCAGCCGGCCACAATCCTAGAACACTGGAAGACACCTGAAGCCGGAAGAGGCAAGGAATAACTCTCCCCTAGAGCCTCTGGAAGGAACTAGCTCTGCTCTCACCTTGATCTTTATCTCTGAGACTCATTTCAGACTTCTAGCCTCCAGAACTGTAAGAGAATAAATGTCCGTTGTTTCAAGCCACATTTGCAGTAATTTGTTACAGCCACAATAGGAAAGGACTACAGAGGATGAGGCTGATGATGGATGTGATAGGCAGTACTCTAAGGTGGCCCACACTCTTGTATAATGCCCTCCTTTGAATTTAGGCCTGGCCTGTGACTATGACAGGGTATCACTCTCATGATTATGTTATGTAAAATGGCAAAGGTGAAGGGGGTTTTGCAGATATAATTAAGGGCCCTAATCAGTTTGACTTGGAGTTAATCAAAAGGGAAATTATCCTGGGTGGGCCCAACCTAACCAAGTGGGTTCTTTAAAAGAGGGTGTAGGCTTTCTCTGAGACTGGAGATTCTTTCTCTCCTGCTGGCTTTAAAGATACAAGCCTCCATGGTTCCATGGCTACAAGGAAATGAATTCTGCCAATAGCCAGGTGAGTTAGAAGAGGACCCTGTGCCTCTGATGAGACTGCAGTTCCAGTAGATACCTTGAGTGCAGGCTTGTGAGACGCTGAGCAGAGGACCCCACTAAGCTGTGCTGGGCATGGAAACTATGAGACAACAAATGGGTGTTATTTTAAGCTGCTGTTTCTTATACAACAAAAGAAAACTAATATTGAAGGTGAAAAGAGAAGCCCAAGGGAAAGAGACATCACTGCATGCACTAAAATATAAAGTCAAATAAGTGTATATGAAATAAAAAGTGAAAAGTAAATCTAATACATGGTGGGAATTTTTAAGAGTAATTGCAATCTGAATTCAGAAGACTTTCAGGGAGTTGAGTGTGAGAGAAGCATAGAGGCATTTGTGCTGCTGTAATGTGAGAGATGAGAAAGATATATAGGAGGAAAGGATTTTAAGAATTTTAACTGTGTAGTATAAATGGAATTCTCTTTGGTGCATATTTGAGAGGTTTCAGTCAAGGTTTTCATTGTATTCAGTGATTTGGGGCTGTCGGGGTGATATTTCTTTTGGATATAAGACAGTGCTGGGAAGTGGATGTGGCTCAAGTGATTAGGCTCATGTCTACCATATAGGAGGGTCAGGGTTTGATTCCCAGGGCCTCCTGGTGAAAAGCAAGCTGGCCCACGTAGGAGTGCTGGCCTACATGAAGTGCTGCCGCACCAAGATGATGCAACAAAGAGAGACGCAGAAGAGAGACAATAAGAGACGCAGCAGACCAGGGAGCACCTCTCTCCACTCCGGAAGGTTCCAGGATGGATTCCCGGTACCACCTAAGAGAAGACAAGCAGACACAGAAGAACATAGAGAGCAGACAGCAAGTGCAAAACAACAGTGAGGTTGGGGGGAATAAATAAATAAATCTTTGGGAAAAAAAAAAAACAGACAGTGCTAAGGCTGTCCAGGAGGTGGCTCCTCTTTCTACAGGTTATGCTTCTTAAAGCCCCAGCTGGCCCTCCCCAGCCCTAGGTGAAAGCCCAGACTTCTTGGGCAGGGTTTCCAAGTCCCTTATCTTTGTCCTAAACTGTCTGAGTCCAAGCTCTTTCCATTTGAATCACAAAATCCCATTACTTCCCTTAAAAAAAGTTGCAACAATAAGTATTTGTATACATACACGGCTCATCTGCTCTGGGCACATCAGGAGGAAAGATTCTTATGAATGGAATTCCAGGGTCAAAGAGTATGTGTTAGAGGAAAACATAACCCACCTGATCGATTGAGCAAGCCATCCCGGCCCATCCCCCCAAAAAATAAGCAAAGTGGAGCAGATAAGGGCCATCACCCCCCACCCCAGGCCCAGGCATCACCAACCCCTCCCACATTCCAAGACCTCCTAGCCCACTTCCCCCTGGCCATTTGGCCCCAGGCTGTACTCAGTTTCCCACCTATTGATGTACTATATAAAGTCATATCCACTCTCCTGGGGCAGGCTGAAGTCTCCCTTCAGATCCCCTCTGTTGGGAGAGCTTGGGAGAGCTTCCCAATAAACTTACTGCCTACAATCGTCAGTCTCTGCATCACAGTGAGCACCGTTTTTCTCTAACAATAGTATAGATATTTAGAACACTGCACATTATAAATCTTTAAATTTTTTGTCAGTTAGGTAAAAAAAAACTGGTATGAGCACATTTTTTCCTGATATGCATTTAGCCCTGTGTATTATTTCTCTGAATTGCCTGTTCATAACCTTCCAGTCTGAAATGATTGTTGCCAAATGAAAGGCAAACTATCTTCTGTGGGACATAGGGATAGAAAAACTTTTCCCTTCCAGCAATATCACTGCAGAGCAGTGAAGAGCTGAGTTTCACCCCCTCTAAGCTATTCTCTACTCTCAGAAAGCTGCTTTGGGAAAGCATTCTGGTGAGTAAAACAGTAAAAACACTAGATACAACACAAATGAGTCATTAAAATCAGTGTAAGAAGAGCTCTCATTTAAGTATATAAAAGTCTGCAGGGAAATTTTTCAGGGTTTGCTACAAAAATCTACATTGACTTAAGTTTTCTCTCTTACAAGGCTCTAAAAGCTTTGCCAAATTCATCTTGTTCATTTGAGTTGCTCCACTAATTATAAAAGGAGCTGGATCTATATTGGTGGAACTACATAGGTAATATTGTAACCGAGGGTTAAAAATTAACAAATAATTATGATTATTAAATCATTACATAGATGCCTTTATATTATAAAATAGCAAAAGGTAAATACCTGAGATTACTGAAGCTGGCTAGAGTGGTCCCGCCCCTATTTATGATTACTCAAGATTTAACCTCACTTGGTATGTATTGTGAAATTTTTTATTTTTACCCACAATAAAAAATAAATAAATTAAAAAAAAAAAAAAAAAGATTTAACCTCACTTCACCCTGGTGTAAGCTTACTATTGTGATGATAATTCTAGACTGAGCTCACCCTTGTATATACTTACTATAGGATAGTAACCACTCCATCTACTTCTGTTTAAATATCCACATAAAAGACCTTCTAAATGACCTTTGTTCTGTATATGCCTATCCCAAATCCTTGTGCCTGACCCAGGTTTGCTATCCCAGCCCCTGACCATCCTGGAGTTCGGCCCCTTAATGTTTACTAATCAAAGAAACTGTGTTCTGCTCCACCCAATTATACATTGGCATCCGGATGTTATAAAATATTAGAATTTCTGCAGATCGTGGAGGCAGTTTTGGGCATGAGGCCACTGTGTTCCATTGCTTGACCAACCAATGAAACTCTTTCTATCTTTGAAACCTTGATGTCTCAGGAATTGGCTTTAAAGATTCATTGGAAGGAAGGGACCCACTTTTGCTTGGTATCAATATTTTATTACACTGGTTTTTAAGAGCCCTACCTTCATTCATTCACTCATTCAAAAAATATTTAGCACTGGGAAGTAGCTGTAGCTCAGTGGTTGAGCACCTGCTTCCCAGGTATGAGGTTCCAGGTTCAATCCCTTGAACCTCCTTTAAAAAAAAATAATAAAAACAAAATATTTAGCACTGATTATGTACCAAGCATCCTGCAAGACAGGAAGATACAGGGATGACTATCCTTTACAGATTTACAGTTTAGTGGGAGAAATCAGGTAAGTACAGAGACCATTATTTTACAATGCAATTGAGGCAGGTTAGTATAGGGAACTAGGGAAGGCAGCTGGTCAGAATAAAGCCATAACAGCTGGGGACCCCCCTATCCCACCCCCATCAGAACATGGCCGTGAGACCTGCACAGAAACCCCCTGAGGGAAAGCTCAGAACACAGCTGTAATTGTTACAGCCGAAAAGCCCACCAAAGACCCTGGTCATAAAGTCCCGTTTGAAACTTCCAGGCTCAAAAGAAGTCCCGGATAACTCCAAACAGAAAGGCCTCCCAGGGTTGGGTGGGTGGGTGCTGCGGAATAAATCTTGTATGAGAACAATCTTAGAAAGAAAAAAAAAATAGAAAGTCCTGCCTATTGGTTTCCTGAGAGCTGTC
>JAKSZT010053887.1:81802858-82094857 GCA_026826555.1 Tolypeutes matacus
GAAAAAAAAAATAGAAAGTCCTGCCTATTGGTTTCCTGAGAGCTGTCAGGTGAAGGTAGAAAGGCAACCAATCGGAACAGCAGATAGCTGAGATTCCTTCCCAACATGGAGAAGGGGAAGGAGGAAAGGCCTTAATGAGGCAAGTTAGTATAGGGAAAGGGAAGACTGGGGTCACAGCTGAGGCCTGGCAGACAACATGGCCAGCAGACAACATGGCCAACAGACAACATGGCCAGCAAACCACATGGCCATGAGACCCTGCCCAGAAACCTCCTGAGAGATTCTGCGAGATCCTAGCCACAAGAATCTCATTTGGAATGAGAATCCCATTCAGGGTCAAGGGAAGGCCCTGGATACCCTCAAAAGGCCCCACCACTGGCCCCCTGAGGTGGGGCAACCAATCAGAATAGCAAACAGCTGGACCCCCTCCCATAACATTATGAAGGGGGGAGGAGGAAAGACTTTAAAAAGCCCTGACCTGGGGCCCCACACACTGCTCATTCTGCAGCACACCCACGGTCCATGCCTCAGACCGTGTACTTTTCTCATTTTCTCATCTCCTAATAAATTCTTTCCTCCCTTACCTACCCTATAGTGTGTCCTTAAATTCTTTTATGCGACTTAGCCAAGATCCTAGAAGCCCAGAAACGAGAGCCATCCGCTAACATTAGGGCCTACCCCAGGGCCCCACGCACACGTCTCACTCTGTAGCACTCCCGCATCTATGTCTGGGGTGTGTACTATCTCTTGTTTCTTAATAAACTCTTTACTCCCTTGCCTATCCTATGGTATGCCCTTAAATTCCTTTATGCCAAGGACCTAGAACCCAGAGCATTCCGCTAACACAATGACTGAAGAACTCAGAGGACAGAGCATTAAAACCTGAAAGGTAAGGGGGAGGTGATTGGCTTGAGGTGGGGATAGGGAAGAGTCCTCCAAGTGGAGGAAACTGCATGACTTTTATCAAAAGACGATCATGATCACATATTTCCTAAGCATGCACATCTAGGCATGGAATCAGTGACATATTCTTGATGCAAAATCTCAGGATTATTTTCAAGGTTTCTATTCAATTCACCAGGATCTCTGCCCCTGCTGGCCAGGAAAAAATTTTTACTAGGGCTGCTGGAAGCTCTTGCCTGCCCTATCTTAATTCATTTGACATTTATAGAGTATCTTCTTCATATCTGCCTATGCGTTGGGCATTGGGATTACTAGCTGAATAAGACACCATTGCTACCCTCAAAGGGCAATAGTCTCATTGAAGGGGAGTAGACACATAATTATAATTGAACTTGGTAAGTATTATATAGAAGAGGAGGTATGTATGTTATAAGGTGAGAGTGAAATGAGGGAATGAATTCACTCCACGAGGGAATTGGGGTAGGACTCACAGAGATCCTGACGAGTAGATTGCTACCCAGAAGTCAAGTTGGGAAAGGAACATAATGGCTGAAAAGACATAAATGTATGCAGGAAGAGTCAAGAAGGTGGCTGTGGTTGGAGAACAGGGTGCATGGTGGTCAGTAAATGGTGATAGAAAGATAAGCAGCACCCATTGGTGGGGGCCTTGACTGGTTACATTGTGATGAAGCAATAATGCCTGAATTTTTCTCACCAAGAGAGGATGGTTAATGGTGTCACACAGGAAGTGTCACAGCAATTAGGCATGTGCACAATAGGGGAATTATTTCCAGACTCCAAAAAGAGGAAGTAATCCTTCACATCATCCTCCATTACAGCTTCAATATGCAAAACCCACAGCAGGGATTCCTGGAAATGCATATCCCAGAAATTCCAGAGACAGAGTTGCCCAAGACCAACTACTCTTGAGGCTAATATTCAGGAGCTAAGATGCTTGTAGGAGAGAAGACCTGGGACCTCCACACTGGGACAAAGAAGGCAAATTAGCAGGGAGGATTGAGAACAGAAAGGTGAAGTCTTCATCCTCAAATTACTCTTTGAGATGCAATTATGCAAAAGATAGTGAATAGCTGCTATCCTTCCCTTCTTTGAAATGAAATGGAACTGGGTTTAAACTGCAGCCTGAAGAATTAGTTTTAGATAAAAGGAGGCACCTGGACCTCTTCCATGTTCCTGAGGCACTTACATTTGAACCATGATAGGTCTACCTGTGTGCCAATCACATTCCACTTTGATTTAGAGTCACCAATGTAATGTCTGCCATGATCAATATTTTTTTTCTCATTCATTTTTTAAAAAAGATTTATTTATTTATTTACTCCCACCTCCCCCTTGCCACTTGTGCTCGCTGTCTGCTTTCTGTGTCCATTAGCTGCGGGTTTCCTCTGTGTCTGCTTGTCTCCCTTTGTTGCATCATCTTGCTGTGTCAGCTCTCCATGGGCGCCGACCAGCTTGCCCTCACTAGGAAACGGAACCCAGGGCCTCCCATATGGCAGATGGGAGCCCAACCACTTGAGCCACATCCATTTCCCTTCTCATTCATTTTTTGTTTGTTTGTTTGTTTGTTTGTTTTTTCTCATTCATTTTTGTATCCTCATACAGAGTGGGCTCTCAATAAATGTTTGGTTGAATTAATTTGCTAAGTGATGGTGATCAGGAGAGACAGGCTAATGTTCTCCAAAAGTCATTAAATACAGGACATGTTATTCTCACTGGGAATGTCTTAGAAATCACAGACCACAGAGGCATGATGTGTACTTCTGTTACACCTCTTATCTCTTACATCTATGTTTCCCAAGGTCTAAACTGAGCAACTCATACTTCCATCCATTGAAATAGATGACTTGCTGAATTTTCAAGAGCTAACTTTATGTTACTTTGGAGCTTAAAATCTATGAGGCAACCTGTAGTATAAATTCATTCTAGAGTTGAAGATTTGCCATTCTGTTTGCTATATGTTATTAATTCATTTTACAATTCCTGTTTCTTCCACTGCAAGTTTTCTGCGTTCCTGGACTGTCATTTTTCTGCCTCTCTTACTATGCACCCTGCCTGGGCTGAACAAAGCACCAAATGATGTTCTTTTTTTTCCCCTTCTGCTCTGTGAGCTTTACTTCTCTCTCTAGCATTTTTTTTCTTTATTTTTAAAGGAGCTTCATATTACATAAATGTTACATCAAAAAAATAGGGGATTCTCATACACCCCACCCCTTCCCCAGCTTTACTTGCCTTGAGAGAGGAAAGGAAGAAAAAAGGTTACATGTTTTCATTTTGTTTATTTGTACTTAAACAATCTCATAGCTTTACAAAGACATTTAAAAAATGAATCATTGGTGGCAAATAAAACTCCAATCTGCATATTAATGCCACAAGTCTTAAAACCCACTATAGCAGTCAGGTTCCTGACAGGGAACAGATGACACACTCTAGGGGTAATTGAGAGAGTTTGATAAAGGGATTATTTCACAAAAGTGGGGCAGGGTTATGAGAACCAGCAAAGGGTGGTGAAATACCCAGAGATGAGCACAGTGGGGAGTTGTTACCACCCACCTGATGGAAAGGGCAAAGTGAAGGGCCAGGGGCTCTTAAGTAGAGGAACACAACTGCTGGACTGAAGCCTGAAGGTGGATAAAATAACCCATTTTCTCTCTCCTCCCACCGTCTGATCTCCTGAGGTGATTCCCATCAGCCAAATCCAATTGGAAATCTGCAGAGATCCACCTCCTGGCACACAGAGCCGGCAGGGAGAAGGGTAAAGAGTATTTCTGGAGCGTCAAACAAAGAATACACAGCCACTCTCTGTATCAGTCAGGGTCCCAAATGGCAATCCTGAGTTAGACGAATTCATTGAAAAGTATGGGAAGGACTCGAGGAACCACAGGGAGAGTGCAGTAACCTGGATTTAAGAGCAGTGTAGTGGTTACCATCCCAGCCCCAAAGGGACAAGGGGAGAATGTGCTCACGGAAGCCAGAAGCAGAGCACCTGTAGAGGAGGTTGCCTGGAGAAGAGCAGTGAGCTTTGATGAAGGAACACAATAAGGCTGAGAGAGGTGCCAGGGGTATAAATACCTTGACTTCTTCTTCATCTTGCCCTCCAATCACCTAGCAGGGCTCTCTACAGCCTAAACTAACTTAACAGAGGTAAGAGATTTGGTGAGGACCAAATCAAGAAAAAGAAATCTTAGAAACCATAGGATCTTACAGCCGTCTAGCTGGCCCCTCCCCCCACCTCTCATCCATTTGGTGCGGAGCTGGCCTGCACTCCCAGTAAGGATCCGTGGTCCCGGTTCCAGAGGGAGCAGAGTGGACTTCATGCACATGCTGGTCCAATCTGTCTGGTGGTGGCCTGAGGCACTCACTGTCCCAGAATGTGCCCTGCATGTAGAAGGCAGTTTAAAAAGCACTCCTAAAGAATGCTGTGAGAGAGCAGTCAAGTCGTACTGCCTGTGGCGAGGGACTGCTGGCTCTACAACATACAGTGCAGTGCCTGGGACCCTGAAGAAACTGTTTCCTTGGGAAAGGGGACATTTGTAAACAGGGGAATTCCTAGGGTCACATGTGCAGGTTGCATTCAAGAAAGGACTGGGGGAGAGGGGGGTAGTCCACGGCTTGGTCTGGAGTGATTCTGAGCAAAAGTTGGTTCCTTCCTCCCAATGCATCTTTTTTTTTTTTTTTTTTTTTTAAGATTTTATTTATTTATTCATCTATCCCCCCCTTGCTGCTTGTGCTCGCTGGGTCAGCTAACCACGCCATGCTGGCGGGCTTGCCTTCACCAGGAGGCCCTGGGAACTGAACCTGGGGCCTCCCATATGGTAAACGGGAGCCCTACTGATTGAGCCACAGCCGCTTCCCTCCCAATGCATCTTTAAAGCCAATTCCTGAGACAGCAGCTTTCAAAGAGAGAAAGAGTTTCATTGGTTGCCTCAAGCATTGGAGCACAGTGGCCTCAGGGCCCAAAACTGCCTCCCTGATCTGCAAAAATTCTGGTATTTTATATCACCAGGGTGCCAATGAATAATTGGGGTGGAGCTGAACAGAGGTTCCTTCATTAGTAAACATTAAGGGGCTGAACAGGATGGTCAGGGGGTGGGGTAGCAAACCTGGGTCAGTCACAAGGATTTGGGATAGGGATATACAGAACAAAAGTCAGTTAGTAGGTCTTTCATATAGATATTAAACAGAGGTAGATGGAGTGGTTACTATCCTATAGTAAGTATACACAAGGTTGAGCTCAATCTAGAATTACCATCACAATTGTAAGCATACACCAGGGTGAGGTTAATTTTAGAGTAATCATAAACAGGGGGTGGGCCCACTCTAGCCAACTTCAGTAATTTCAGATATTTACCTTTTGCTATTTTATAATATAAAGGCATCTATGTAATGATTTACTAATCATAATTATTTTTGAATTCTTAACCCTACGTTACTAAAGCTATTCTCATATATCCCATTGTATGGATAAGCCCTGAAAGAGAGCACTTGTACAAGCCAATCCACAAAGTCTGGGAAGGGTGTTTTCTTTCTTTTTCTTCTTCTTCTTTTGTTAGCTTCTGGCATTCAAGGACAACTCTGTGATAACACTAGCTGGATACAATCTTAAAGAACAGACATTGCAGACTCTAAATTTCAGCAATAACACATGAAAAAATCAATATGTCCAGGTTTTGACTAAAGGTTACAAAACAAACAGAAAGTGATGGGCCATGCAAAGGAGATTACCACATGAGAAACCATTATCTGGGAGGACTAGTCCTGGAACATACTTTTAAAAATGGTCCTAAATATCTTCAAAAAGCTAAAGGAAAACATAAAGAACTAAAGAAAATCAGGAAAACGAAAGATGAACACAAACAGAATATCAATACAGAGATGGAAATTATGAAAAGGAAACAGAGCCAAATACCACAGTAACAGAAATTAAAAATTCCCTGGAGAGGTTCAATAGGAGATTAGAGCTGGAAAAAGAATCAGTGAACTTGAAGATAAGACAATTGAAATCCTTCAGTCTGAGAAGCAGAAAGAAGAAAGAAAAGGAAACAGAATCTGAGGAACCTGTGGGAGACCATCAAGTGTACCAATATACACATTGTGGGAGTCTCCAAAGGAGAAGAAAGGGCAGAGAGAATATTCAAGAAAATAATGGTAGAAAATTTCCCAATTTAACTGAAGACATGATCAAACACATCCAAGGTGGTCAATGAACTCCAAACAGGATAAACCCAAATAAACCCATGCTGCAGCGTATTCTAATCCAACTATCGGATGTCAAAGATAAAGAATCCTGGATGGGAAGCGGCTGTGGCTGAATCAGTAGGGCTCCCGTTTACCATATGGGAGGCCCCGGGTTCGGTTCCCGGGGCCTCCTTGTGAGGGCGAGCCCGCCCACACGGCGTGGTTAGCTGACCTGGCGAGCGCAAGCAGCAAGGGAGGGATAAATGAGTGGGTAAATAAAATCTTTAAAAAAAAAAAAAAAAAAAGGATCCTGGAAGCTGCAAGAGAGAAGCAACGTGTCATTTACAATAAGATTAAGTGTGAATTCTTCATCAGAAACCATGGTCCCAAGAAGGCAGGAGGATGACATATTTAAAATACTGAAAGCAAAAAATTGCTAAGCAAGAATTCCATATCTGGCAAAACTGTCTTTCAAAAACGAGGAGGAGATTAAGACATTCTCCAATAAACAAAAGCTTAGGGATTAGTCACCACTAGACTGGTCCTACAAGAGATGCTAAAGAGAGTTATGCAGGTTGAAAGGAAAGGACCCTAGACAACAGATTAAAGGCACATGAAGAAATGAAGATCTCCAGTAAGGGTGATAGTGGGGCAAACATAAAACAAAAGTATTTTTGGTTTGTAACTCCACTTTTTTCTTCCCGACAAGATCTAAAAGGCAAATGCATAAAATGTAATGATAAAAGAGTGGTTCTGGATTCATAATGTATAAATATATAAATTGAGACAAGAACTACCTCAAGGTGGGGAGCCAGGAATATAGGAACATAGTTTGCATTTACTATTGAAGTTAAGGTGGTATCAAAGCAAGGGAGATTGTTATAGATTTAGGATGTTAAATTTAAGCCCCATGGTAACAACAAAGAAAATATAAGATATGCTAGCTCATAGAGACAGAAATTAGAGTACAGGTTGCCAGGGATGGGTCAAGAGGAATGGGGAATTAATACATAATGGGTATAGGATTTCTGTTCAGTGGAATGGGAAAGTTTTAGTAATGGAAGGTGATTAAGGTATATACTGTGAATGTGATTAATCCCATTCAGTGGTATGCTTGGGAGTGGTTGAGATGGGAAAGTTTATGTCGTATATATGTTCCTATAATTTAAAAAGGGCAACTCAAGAGACAATGGCAATTAAATGTAATACATGATCCTGGATAGGATCTAGTAAAGGGGATAAAAGGCTCAAAGGGACATTATTGGGACTTATGAAAAAATTGGAATATAGACTGTAACCTTTATATCAATGTTAAATTTCTTGAACTTTATAACTGCATGTAAGTTGGTTACATAAGTGAATATCCTTGTTCTTAGGAAATGTACTTGGCAATATTAAATTTTCAAGGAGCATGATGTATACAACCTATACTCAAGCGTTCAAAACATGGATGATAGACAAACAGATAGATGGATAGATGGGTAGAATGATTCAGCAAATGTTAAAATTGATGGATCTGGTTATCTGGGGGAATAGGGATATGCTAGAATTCTCTGTATGGAGTTTGTATTATTTTTGTAATTGTTCTGTAAGTTTGAACATATTTAAAAATAAAAAGTTAAAAACAAACCAAAAACTTTTGCCAAGCACAACGGTAAAATTGGTAGATTTGGTATCTGGATGGGGGGTATGTTGGAGTTCTCTGTATGGGTTTTGTATGATTTTTGTAACTGTGTTAGAAGTTTTAAATTATTTTAAAATTAAAAACCTAAGGAAAAAAAGTGAACCTTGGGGATGGTGGGGGTGGGGGGAAATTGAAGCTATCTGGTACACCTGCTTATAATTAAGCCACTCCCTCCTTCCCATCTTCCCTCCCTTCCTCCCTTCCTTTCACCCACTAACCTTTATTAACTTTTGTGTGAAGCACTATGATAGATACTCACACATAAATTACTTTGTTTAGCTTTAAAACTTCTCTCTACGGCAGGGAATAGTGTGTTTCCCTAATCTAGCATTCTCCATCATGTTGACCTCTCAGCAGTTTTCAAACTTTTTAATAGAACTCTTAAAAATGAAACTTCAGTGGGAACCTAATATAAGAAATCGATGAAAGTAGTGTTTATTAGTAGAGATTTTACAACGTAAATTTACATCATTCCCTTATTTTTTTAAAAAGAATTATTTATTTCCCCTCCCCTCCCCTCCCCATTGTTTTGTGCTCACTGTCTGCTCTCTGTATGTTCTTTGTCTGCTTGTTTTCTCTTTAGGCGACACCAGGAACCGATTCTGGGACTTCCAGAGTGGGAGAGAGGTGCTCAATCTCTTGTACCACCTCAGCTCCCTGGTCTGCTGCGTTTCTTACTGTGTCTCCTCTGTGTCTCTTTTTGTTGCGTTATCTTGCTGCGCCAGCGCTCTGCGTGGGCCAGCACTCCTGTGCAGGCCAGCACACCGTGTGGGCCAGCTTGCTTTTCACCAGAAGGCCCTGGGAATTGAACCCTGGATCTCCTATATGGTAGATGGGAGCCCAATCACTTGAGCCACATCGATTTCCCCATTTCCTTATTATTAAGTTAATCAAGGAGAACAGTAAGGTTTGAAATTGTTTTTGCTTGCCTCCATTGGCATCAGCAACAGCAAACATTTACAGACTACCTGAAATGCAGTCCAATGACCACCAGCATGTGACTGGGAAAGCATGATGCTTTAGTTTTTCGAAACTACAACTTCTTGGGAATCACAGTCTAACTGCTAGAGCACATGATATCAACACAACATCTAAAATTTTCTTGTCACCTGTTGAGGAAATTGCTCATCCTTCTGAAATCTCAGCCTTTATGCCTCTGCTACTGAACAGTTTGGAGCAGCTTAACCCAGGAAATGGAGGCTCTTGTTAAAAACATGGAGATTTAGAAAGCCAGGATATGATTAACCATATTGGCATTTAGCCAAGTAAGTAGTTAAAAACCAGAGCCAAGAAAACAAGTGCTGATTGGTAATCCCTAGGCTTACAAAAGGGGTTTATGCCCAATTCTAACAATCCACTGTGACAGACCGGAAAATTCCTAACCTATTGTAGCTGCAACCATGCTTCAGCCTTTAAAAAAGTATTAATCTCACCAAAATTTATTCATCGGTACCTCTTAACCTGTTTTTGGTTAAAACAAACAACAAACCCACAAGATTATATTTAAATTTAGCACATAGGAAATATCCACGGCCCTCTGTATAAAATATAAAATTAAACTATGAACCCAGTCTTGAAGCTTCTAATTGTTAATGTTTGTTTGAAAAATGCTTTGATGTTTAATTTAGTCATTCATTCATTCATTCATCAAAGTCACAAAATTCTTGTGTAATATTTGAGTGCAGGTCAAATGCCCGGCACTATTTTAAATTCTGGTTTATATTCTGGTATATAAAATCTCAGAGAGCTTTACCAGAAAGCACACTGACTCTGAAGTTGATCAGAACTGGTGTACCAGTTTGGAATGCATTTGGCTTCAAGTAACAGAAAGTCAAACTTAAACTGACTCAGATTAACCATTTATTTTTGTGCAATTACTAGAATTCTGGAAGTAAGCAGCCACTGCCTGCAGTTCAAGGACTTGACTGTGAGGGGCTGGCATCTCTGTAGTTCTGGCCTTTCCTTCATGCTTGCCACTTCGTGGTGAGCAAATGGCATGCAGAAACCTGTTGGTGGTGGTGTTGGAAGACGGGCTATACTGAATGATGAGTTCTGTTTGGTGCATATTGGGTCAGGGGACTTGGGGATGTAATGATACTCAGCATATGTGTCCTATAGACTATTAGAGATTCAGAGATGGATTCAAGGACGGAAGTCAGAGCTGCGGAGGATAATTGGCAGGGGGAAAGAAGGAGGGGTCTAAATTGAAGGCTTGGGGAAAGAGTTTCTTCTTAGAATTGAAAGAAACACTCCCTCTGAAACAGGGGTGCTCTGAAGAGGAGATAAGGATGGATGAAATGGTTGAAGTATGATGGCCTCAATGAAGGGGGTGTGAAGTCCTTTGGGAGGCCATACTGAGTGATTAGATTGGAAACAACCAATGTTGGGGTGCACAAGAGCTGAAGAAGCCTGGCTCAGCCAGTACCAGGATATAACTTGTATGATTCAGGTCTGCATATTTCCAGAGTTTCAAGAGCAGCAGTTCAGGACCTAGGAGTAGAAATAAGAGCTAGAAGACACAGGTGACCTAGGGCTGGTAATGCCCATGGGGTGAAGGAGTCAGGAGTGTCCAGATGACCAGGGAGAAGTGGTCAATGAGAATTCAGGCCAGGTGGGGAACCAGCATTCAGGAGTCGACCTTCTACAATTAAGCCCCCTGGGGCCACATATCAGTTCCTTTTTCTCCTGAACCCACTGTCCCTAGGGACTTCAATCCCTACAAGTCCAACTATAGACAAATGGCAAGGTGGCCAGTGATAGATGAGTTTTCAAGAGAAAACAGACAAGGGACAATGGGAATCACAATCACACGGAAGCTACTGAGGTTCCAGGTTCTAGCAAAATTCTTGTGTAACAGAACTTTATCTCTAGATCCCGGGTTACTTCCAAGAGGTTAAATTTAAGTTCTATTGAGCTGACTTATTCTCTCTTATTCTTACACTTTTTCTCTTATTCTTGTCTTTTCAAGGGCGGGGCTCTCCAAACCTCCTCTCCCCTATGGAAGGACTTTTACCTTAAAAGAAGGATATGCTGGTGCCTCATCCAAGAAGTTCCCTCCTACCTAGGACCAACCAGCAGAGACACTGAGAGCAGAATTAGGTGTCTTCTTGTCACAGGATGGTCATTTGCACTTCTATGGCCTTCTAGGGTCACCCCTGTCATTAGGCTTTCTGGGGAAGTTCCTCCCACTTCTGCAGCCCCACAGGGGCCAGGGGACTGGGTAAATTGGGAATAACAGTGATTGAAGGATTTGTTGTGGATATAGATCCAAGTCTGAGATAAATAGGAGGATGTAACTGGATGACAGCAAGAATGCCAAATGTGAAGTCTTTCAAGTGGAAAGAATAGTTCTATGAGATGACCCAGTTGTGCTATGGACTGGGTAAATGGTTGCTGTACTGATGAAATCAAATGGTAGCTATTTTATCTTTCCCCATCTTCACTTGAGAAAACAACCTTAAACTTCTCCTTAGAAGGAAGTTTCTCCAGTCTTTCAGAATTTGGGGCTCTTAGCATGAGAAAGTCACCTACTAATCATCTAGTTCTGGCTGTTACCTGAAGCAACAGCCTCTTCTGAGACTGCCTTGGCAACAGGCTATTTGGCCATCTCCTCAAACACTCAAAAGGATGGGAACTCATTATTTGGTGAAGCAGCTCATAACTTTCTGAACAACGGTCCCTGACATGGGATTGTCATTTGTTTCCTTACAGTTTTCATTTATTGGTCCAAGTTTTATCCTCTGGTGTTACATGGGATATATATTTTCCCTTTCTTAAATGAGGATCCTTCCAAGGTTTCAATGTTTCTCTCAGGGTTCCATTAAGAACTTCTGTTTTTTCTAGGCCAAATATCTCCAGCTCTTCCATCTCCCCCTCAGTGACATGGCTTTGCGACTCTGTACCATGTTGGTCCCTATCTCTCAGTTGGTCATGGAAGAGTGAGGCAGCCAGAGCTGGACACAGAATTCTGGATGCAGACTGACTAGCATGCAGAGCAGCGGATGATTCCCTCCTGTGAACTGGACATCAATGCTTCAACTATTAATAGCCCAAGATTGCCTTTTTCACTTTGGTCTGATTAGTCTATAACTCCATCTTCTGGGATTTTAGTGTACTACCACTTATATCTATTTGCTTCTTGTGGTTTTGTATAGAAACTTGTCCTGGTCTTCTCTGAAGTTGTGGGCTAAATTCTGCCCTGAGAAATTTCTCATTGTGAAGTAACATGATTGCTTCTTCTACTTCCCCAACTAAAGTATAACTTCACTTTAATAGTATATATTGAGTAATTACCATGTGCCAGGAATCATTTGTGCTAAGGTGGGGGGAATGGATACAAATGAATTACAGCATAATTTCAGCACAACTAGCTGGCTAGAAGGAGAAGATGTCACATAAACATACTGTTTCATTGTGATATAGAAAGAAATTTTGTGGTGGTTTGGAGCTGTATATACTCTAGAAAAACATGTTCTTAAACTTAACCCATTCCTGTGGGTGTGAAACAATTAGGACCTTTTGATGATATTACTTCAATTAAGGTGTGGCCCAGGATGGGTCTTAATACTATTACTGGAATCCTTTAGAAGCAGAGTGAAATTCAAACACACAGAGAGAAAGCCACAGAGGGAGAAGCCAGAAACTGAACATCAATGGAACCTGGATGAGAAGGAAAAGACCAGGAGACACTGCCATGTGCTTTGCCATGTGAAAAGCTAAGGATGATCACCAGCAGTCAGCCATAGAAAGCCAGTCTTTGTGAAGAAAGCATCACCTTGATGATGCCTTGATTTGGACTTTCTTTTAAACAGTGAGTTAATAGATTCCCATCATTTAAGTTAAACCATTGCATGGAATTTGCTTGAGCAACCTAGGAAACTAAAATGGGGGCAGGGAGCAGTTAGTCAGATTTGCCTTTATCACTCTGTCCTCAATAGAAAGAATGTTTTTGTTTGTTTGTTTTATAAAATTGACTTTTATTTTTTCTTTTGGTGTACACTTCTATGAGTCATCGTCCCCCCCACCCCCTTGCTGTCTGTGTCCATTCACTGGATGATCTTTATGTCTGTTTCTTGCCTTCTCTTCCCATTTTTCTCCTCCAGACTTCACCGGGATTTGATCCTAGGGACCTCCGATGTGGGAGAGAGGTACCCTGTCACTTGCACCACCTCAGTTCCTGGTTTCTGGCACATCTCACCTTGATTCTGCCCTGCATCTCTCTTTTGTTGTGTCATCATCTTGCTGTGTGGCTCACCACGCAGGCCTGGCTCACCTGCTCACCTTTTTTACCAGGAGGTCCCAGGGATTAAACCCAGGTCCTCTCATATGGTAGACAGATGCCCAACCACTTGAGCCACATCCGCTTCCCAAGAACGGGTTTTGATATGATTAATTTGGAGGCAGGCAGATGGGTTGGGAATACTTAGGAATCTAATATGTTTAGTTCAGGTGAGAGATGGTGAGACTTAATTAAGACACTGGTAGTAGAATGGAACAGCTCAAACAATGAAACAGATATAGTTGTTAGGCCTTGATTGTGGAGAGCTGTGGGTCATGACAGAGATAAACAATAACAGCAAAAATCCAGATTAACTCTGATATCTGGATTGAATGGCTAGGAGAATGAGATCGAGGAAATAGCAGAGTGATGGAGTGCAGAGGATGTTTGGGGAACCATGAGTTGAAGTTTGGACATGTGGAATTTGAACTGCTTATTGAACTACCAAGTAAAATATCCAACAAAGAGTTAGATTTATGAATCTGAATGTCACTGGAGAGACCAGGGTGGGAGCTGAGACATGAGCTGGTACAAGAAAAGCATGTGAATAAACGTGTGGCCAATGTATGAGGTGTAACAACATGTAAGGGAGATTTTACAACCAAGTTCTGCATGTTTTCTCTGACTGACACAGTAATATTTTATTTTTTTGCCAACATTTAAAAATCAGGAAATTTCACCTAAAAATCAGAATTTCCAGATTCTCTTGAAATCAGAAGCTCTGGCAGCACTGGGCTTGCACTTTTACAAAGTAATATTCCACTAGAACTGAGTAGCAGCTTCCCTCTTTAAATGGGATATGCATTCTTCAGTGCTTTACAGTTCCTATAATTACTTGCTGCTTTTGCTAACATCCAGGCCAAAACCAAATCCCATGAATAATTACTCTGACTTTTGGGAAAATGGCAGACTAGAAAGACATGGACCTCTTCTCTCCCAGAAAAAAAATAGCTAGAGGACAGGCAGAAACAGCCTGGAAAAAAATCTTCCAGGGTTTAAAACACCAGTGGAAGGGAGCAGATGTGACTCAAGCAGTTGAATGCTTGCTTCCAACATGGGAGGTCCTAGGTTCAGTTCCCAGTGCCTCTTAAAAAAAAAAAAAAAAAGAACCAGGGGAAGGCTGGACACTGCCCAGAAGAGAGAGGGGCAAAGGAAAAGAATCACAACAGCAAAACTTTTTTTTTTTTTTACCGGGAGGTACCGGGGATCGAACCCCAGTCTCTCCATATGGTAGACAGACGCCGAACCTCTCGAGCCACATCCGTTTCCCCAACAGCAAAACTTGAACACACTCTAACCAGGCTTTAACCTGAGAGTGATACCAAAGAGTGCCATCTGCTGGTGGACCAAGGAATTGCATGTGAGGAAATTAAAAGTAAGTAAGAGAAGTTTTTTCCAGTCTTTATAGCCTCCCCCTCCAAGGCCCTTGGAAGTGGGTCTATAACCGATTACTGGGTCCAGGGCCCAGATTTGAGCAACTAACAGAGACAATCCTAAAGACCCAGAACAGGTTGAACCAAGAATCAAAGAACAGCAGTAACACACTACCTCCCACCACTAAATCTCTACAAAACATAGGGAAATTGAGCATCTGAGTAAACTCACCATCCTAATCAGATGCCTAGACATCAGCAAAAAATTACAAGCCATACTAAGAAAATGGAAGAAATGGCCCAAGAAAAGGAATATATCAAAGCTCTAGAAGAGAACAGGATTTGAGACAACTAATCAACAAGATGCACACAAATTTCCAAAATCAAATTAATGAGTTGAAAGACAATATGGCTAAAGAGATAAAGAACATCAAGAAGATGCTGAGCAAGCACAAAGAAGACTTTGAGAATCTGAATAGAAAAGTAATAGAGCTCATGGGAGTGAAAGTCATGAAATGTGAGATCAAAAACATATTAGAGCAGGGGTTCTTAACCTTATTTGTTCCATGGACTCCTTTGCCAGTCAGGAGAAAACCACAGAACCTTTACTAAGACCACACTATATTGTGTATTCTTTAATAAATATATCACACCTGCACCAACACATCCCCACACGAATAACATTTTTTTGAATTTCAATTGAAGCTTACAGACCCCTGGTCAAGAATCTGCATTAAAGGCATACAACAGTAGACTTGAAATGACAGAAGAAAGAATAAGTGATATAGAAGACAGAACAGCTGAAATGAAGGAGAGAAAAGAACAGAGAGAAAAGAATGGCTCAGGGAACTGAATGATAACATGAAATGGAACAACATATGTGTCATGGGAGTTCCAGAAAGAGAAGAGAAGGGAAAGGGGGCAGAAAGAGTATTTGAGGAAATAATGGCTGTAAATTTCCCAACTCTCATGAAAGAAATGAACTTACATATCTAAGAAATGCGTACTCTAATCAGAATAAATGTGAACAGACCTACCCCAAGACACATACTACTCAGAATGTCAAACATCACAGATGAAGAGCAAATTCTGAGACCAGCAAAGGAGAAGCAAACCATCACATACAAAGGACACTCGGTAAGACTTAGTTCGGATTTCTCATCAGAAACCATGGAGTTGAGAAGACAGTGGTATGATACAATCAGGATACTGAAAGAGAAAAACTGAGCCAAGAAGTCTTTATCAAGCAAAATTGTCCTTCAAATATGAATGTGAGTTAAGATTGTTCACAAACAAACAGAAACCAAGATAGTTCATAAAAAATGAATCCACCATTGCAGGAAATATTAAAGGAAGCCTTACAACCAGAAAGAAAAAGACAGGAGAGAGAGGCTTGGAGGAGAGTATAGACATTATGACATAATGAAAACCAAAGAATAAAATGGTGGAATTAAATAATGCATTTATAGTAATATTATTGAATGTGAACAGATTAAAGTCCTCAATCAAAAGATATAGGCTGACAGAATGGATTTTTAAAAAACCATGAGCCATCCATATGCTGCCTACAAAAGATTCATCTTAGACCCATGGATACAAACAAGCTGAAAGAGAAAGGATGGAAAAAGATACTCCACACAAACAGTAACCAAAAAAGAGGTGCACCAACATGACAGATGAAAACCAAAGAATAAAATGTTGAAAGTAAATAATGCATTTACAATAATAACATTGAATGTGAATGGGCTGACAGAATGGATAAAAAGATATAGGCTGACAGAATGGATAAAAAAACATGAGCCATCCATATGCTGCCTACAAGAGACTCACCTTAGACACATTGATACAAACCGACTAAAAGTGAAAGGTTGGAAAAAAATACTCCACACAAATAGTAACTAAAAAAGAGCAGGTGTAGCTATACTAATATCAGACAAAACAAACTTTAAATGCAAAAAAGTTATAAGAGATACAGAAGGCCATTTTATATTGATAAAAGGGACCATCCATCAGGAAGAAATAACAGTCATAAATATCTATGCACCTGACCAGGGTGCCCCAAAATACACGAGGCAATCTCTGGCAAAACTGAAGGGAGAAACAGACATCTGTACAATAATAGTTGGAGATTTCCACACACCACTCACATCATTAGATAGAACAACTAGACAGAAAATCCACAAGGAAACAGAGTACTTGAACAATATTATAAATGAGCTAGACCTAACAGACATATACAGAACATTGCACCCAAACTCAGTGGGTTATACATTCTTCTCAAGTGCTCTTGGATCTTTCCCCAGGATAAACCACATGTTAGGTCACAATGCAGGTCTCAATAAATATAAAAAGATTGAAATTATACAAAGCACTTTCAGATCATAATGGAATGAAACTGAAAATCACTAATAGACAGGAAAGAGGTAAATTTGCAAATGTGTGAAGGCTGAACAACACACTCCTAAATAGCCAGTGGGTCAAAGAAGAAATTGCAAGTGAAATTAGTAAATATATTGAGACGAATAAAAATAAAAACACAGCTTATCAAAACTTATGGGATACAGTGAAGGCAGTCTTTTTTTTTTTCCCCTGAGGTACTGGGGCCAGGGATTGAACCAGGACCTCATATGTGGGAAGCCAACACCCAACCACTGAGCCACATTGGCTTCCTTGGGTGCGAAGGCAGTCTTGAGAGGGAAATTTATAGCCTTAAACACCTATATTTAAAAAGAAGAGCTAAAATTATTAAATCTAATAAAGATTAAAGCAGAAATAAAATGAAATTGAGAACAAAAAAAAATAGAGAAAATCAACAAAACGAAAAGCCGGCTCTTTGAGAAGATCAATAAAATTGAAAAATCCTTAGCTAGACTAACAAAGAAAAAAAGAGAGAAGACACAAATAAATAAAATCAGAAATGAAAGACGGGAAGTTACAAGTAACTCTACAGAAATAAAAACGATCATAAAAGGATATTATGAGAATCTGTATGCCAACAAACTAGACAACCTAGATGAAATGGACAAATTCCTAGAAATGCCAAAACAACCTACCCTGATGCTACAAGAAATACAAGAACTTAACAAATCACTCTCATCTAAAGAGATTCTTTCCATCATCAAAAATCTCCCAACAAAGAAAAGACCAGGACCAGTTGACTTCATGGGTGAAATCTATCAAGAATTTTGAGAAGAATTAACACCAATTCTGTTTAAACTCTTCCAAAAAATTAAAGAGGAGTGGAAAATTACCCAACACATTTTATGACACCAACATCACCCTAATACCAAAGCCAGATAAAGACACTACAAGAAAAGAAAATTACAGAGCAATCTAATGAATATAGATGCAAAAATTCTCAAGAAAATACTTGGAAATAGAACCCAACAGCATGTCAAAAGATGTATACACCACGACAGAGTGGGATTTATTCCTGGTATGCAAGGGTGGTTCAACATAAGAAAATCAATTAATGTAATACACCACATTAACATATTGTAGGAAAAAACCCCACGTGAACATCTTGATTATGCAGAAAAGGCCATTCTACAAAATCCTTTATTGTTAAAAACACTTCGAAAGATAATAATAGAAGGAAAATTCCTCAATATGATAAAGGGTATATATGAAAATCCCATAGCCAATATCGTACTCAATGGGGAAAGGTTGAAAACTTTCCCTCTAAGATCAGAACAAGAAAAGGATGCCCACTGTCACCAACAACATTGTGCTAGAAGCTCTAGCTAGAGCAATTAGACATCCAAATAGGAAAAGAGGTAGTAAAACTTTCACTATTTGCAGATGACATGATCCTGTAATTAGGAAATTCTGAAATGTCTACAACAAAGCTATTGAGCTAGTAAATGAGTAAATGAGTTCAGCAAAGTGGCAGAATACAAGATCAACACGCAAAAGTCAATAATGTTTCTGTACATTAGTATTGAACAATCTGAGGAGGAAATCAGGCAAAAAATTCCATTTATTATAGCAGCAAAAAGACTCAAATACCTAGGAATCAATTTAACCAAAGATGTACAGGACCTACATGCAGAAAACTACAAAACAATGCTAAAAGAAATCAATGAAGACCTAAACAAAGGAAAAACATTCCGTGTTCATGGATTAGAAGACTAAATATTGTGAAGATGTCATTCCTACCCAAACTGATTTATAGATTCAATGCAATACCGATCAAAATTACAACAGCCTACTTTACAGAAATAGAAAAGGCAAATACCAAATTCATACAATGTGCACCTGAATAACCAAAAGCATTCTAATAAAGAAGAGCGATGTGGGAGGAATTTCACTGTCTGACCTTGAAATATTACAAAGCTACCATGGTCAAAACAGCATGGTATTGGCATAAAGATAGACACATTGATCAGTGGAATAGAATTAAGAGTCCACCTCTACAGATGACTGGTTTTCAGCAAACCTAGCAAAGCCATGTTAATGGGACAAAACAGTCTCTTCAAATAAATGGTGCTGGGAGAACTGGATATCCATAACCAAAAGCATGAAAGAGGATCCCTATCTCACAAACTATACAAGAGTGAACTCAAAATGGATCAAAGACCTAAATATAAAAGCCAGGACCATAAAACTATTAGAAGAAAATGTAGGGAAACATCTTAAAGACCTTGTGGTAGGTGGTGGTTTCTTGGACCTTACACCCAGAGCACAAGCAACAAAAGAAAAAATATATAATTGGGACCTCTTCAAAATTAAGCACTTTTATACCTCAAAGGACTTTGTCAAAAGGGTGAAAAAGCAGCCGACTCAATGGGATAAAATCTTTGGAAATCACATAAAAAGGGTTTACTATTCATGATATGTAAAGAGCTGCTACAACTCAACAATAAGAAGGCAAACGACCCAATTAAAAAATGGGCAAAAGACTTGAATAGACATTTGTCTAAAAAAGAAATAACAAATGGCAAAAATACACATGAAAAAATGTTCAACATCACTAGCGATTAGAGAAATACAAATCAAAGCTACAATGATATATCATTTCACACCTATTAGAATGGCCACTATTAAAAAGACAGAGAACTATAAGTGTTGGTGGGAATGTATAATGGTGCAGCCACTGTGGAGGACTGTTTGGCAGTTCCTAAAGAAGTTGAATATAGATTTGCCATGTGACCCAGCAATACCACTACTGGGTATATGCCCAGAAGAACTGAGAGCTGTGACACAGACATCTACACACTGATGTTCATAGCAGCGTTATTAAAAACTGCCAAAAGATGGAAAGAATGCAGGGCCATCAACTGATGAAGGGTTAAACAAACTGTGGTGTAGTCATACAATGGAAAATTATGTAGTTGCAAGAAGAAATGAAGTCATAAAGCATATGGCAACATGGATGAACCTGGAGGACATTATGTTGAGTGAAGCAAGCAAGACACAAAAGGATGAATACTGTATGATGGCACTACTATGAACTAAATATATTGTGTAACCTCATGGAGTTACTTACGTGAATATGGGTCACCAGAAAATAGAATGATGTTAGAGAATGTATAGCTGAGGGTTAACTTGTGCAGAACTGGTAAAAAAAAAAAAAAAAAAAAAAAAAAGGGATCTTGTTAATCTTTGGAAATGAAAAGGTGAAACCACAACATAATGTTTGTAACTAGCAGTACTATTAAATGGGTATGACAGTGGTTTAAAGGGAAAGTCCGAAGTCATGTATTTTACTAAAAGGAAAGCTAAAACATGTAACATGGGATTGTATGGCAGAGTAAAAGTGCACATGAAATATGAATATGGGTAAAATTGCATATATAAGGCCATTTTTCTTTGAAACTGAACTGTTAATACTACAAGATATTATGAGACAAAAAAAAATAAAGACGACATGTTAAGAAAGAAACCAAAGTACTACATATTGTATGATTCCATTTACATAAAATGTAAAAATCAATTTATAAGGATGAAATTAGATTAGTAGTTATATAAGGCTAGGGAAGGATAGAGGGATTGAGAGGTGATTGCAAAGGGGTACGGAGTTTTTCTTTTTGGAATAATGAAATTGTTCTAACTTTTTTTGTGGCAATGAATGCATAACATTGTGATTATACTAAAAGCCATTGATACACTTTGGAAAGATCATATGGTATGTGAATATATCTCAATAAAAGTGCTTAAAAATAAATAAATGTGCAATAGCCAGAAATAGCAGCTCTGTATGGCAAGGGAAGCATAGACAAATTGAGAGGTGAAGAATTTTCTTGTTTGTTTGTTTTTTGTTTATCAGTAGTATTACTGAAATAATGAAAATACTCTAATAATGATTGTAGTGGTGAATGCCCAACTATGTCATTATACCAAATGCCATTGATTGTACACTTTGAATGAACTGTATGCTTTATTAACATGTATCAATAAAATTGATTTGTTTACAAAATAATTACTCTGATTCTGCTATTTCTCATATCTTCTTTATTTATTTATATTACTTTCCTGGCCCTGATAGATATTTTAGTTTTTAATTCCTGGCTTAATAGGTGAAGTAAGTAAAAGGATCCCATTAGGGAGACCAGGAAGCGTTGTCAGAGAAATAGGAAGAAACCAAAATAGAGGTGTCCTGGTTGCCAAGAGATCTCAAGAACAAGAAATTCGATCGTATCGAGTACTATAGAGAAGTCTAATAAGATAAAGATTGAAAAGTGACGATTGGGTTTGTCAAGATGAGGAATACTGGAGATCTTTGCCAGAATTGTTTCCAATAGAGAAATGGGTGATGGAAGTAAGGTCTCAGGCAGAATAGGAGTTAATAGGAGGTAAGAAAATGGAAACAAGTTAATATTCTTCTTTCTAGAAATTTGACTAGAAAGGGAAGTAAAGATATGAGCAATAGCCAGAGGCATTGGGAGGTGGGCAGGGCCAAAAGAGATTGTTTTTTCCAGAAGGAAATTTTTGAGCATATTTAGAAATCGCATGCAAACGGCCAATAGAAAGGGAAAAACTGATGATGTATTAGAGATGATAATTCACAGAAGAAGGGGCCAGAGATGGGAGGGGATGAAATCAAGGGTAGAGGTGAAGGGATTGGCTTTGAACTGAAAGGGAACTCTTTACCACTATAAATGGTGAAGAGGAGAAAACTAGGGGAATAGGTAAGTTGGTAGGGTGAAATTGTTTATGTCCAATTACTTCTCTTGGTAAAGCAGGATGGAAGGTCATCTGCTAAATGTAAGAAGTATGGATTTAAGGTAAAAGTCTTGATGCGAATGGTGAAGGTTTGTCAGCGTTCCTGGGTAGGAATGGAAGTAGGGGCTACTGAGGACCATCACCAGGGTTGTAAAGGCCTGATGGCCCAGCCAAGGCTGGGGGTCAGGAATTCTTGGTGACGCCAGTCTGTGGTTGAGTGATTTTCTCCAGCGCCTGCGGAACATCCTCAGGAATGCAGCGTGTTTACTACAGCACATGGCAATTCTATCTTTAGGGGTGGCAAATACTACAGCTAAAAATATAGACAGTGATAATGCATGCATCACTGTCCGTTTTAAGGTGTTAATGTTCTAGAGACCTCAGCTGAACTCTCGGCATCACCTTTCATACATTCCTCAAGTTTTAGCAACAGGAGAAAGGTAATACTTGGCTCAAGAAGGCTCTCACCACAATCGGTTTTTCCAGTTTTCAGTTGGCTGATCAACTGACAGTGCAGATCCTCATCCAAGGGAAGCTGATGGTGTTTCAGAGAAGTCCACAGCGTTAGGCAAAGATAGAGTCCAAAGCCGAGCCAAGTAGAGGTATAGAGCTTGAATGGAAAAGATGCTATTGAGAAAAAGTAAGAAAGAAAAAGGCAAGAGTTAAGGGACAAAGGTTGGGGTGGGGGTAGGAGTCAGTGATAGAGGTAACAAAAGGAAGGAACGCCACATAAAAACAAAACTGGAGACAGGAAGAAAAGTGAGAAAGAAGAGAGGAAGGGGGGAGTTTGAAAGTACAGAGACAGGGAGAGAAGTATTAAAAAAAGAAAAAGTAAAGTGAGGAAGAAAGGAAGAGAATAATCCCAACTCTGGATCCAAGAAGTCTGCCTGGGACCTAAACATCTCCATCTGCTTGGGAGCTGGGTCAGGGGTCCCACCTGTAAATACCTTCTTGTTGGTACAAACTGCAGACTCCCAAAAGGAAAAGAGGTATTTCCATAGAAATATGCATAGACCATAATGTTAGCACAAACAGTATAGGCACAGTGAGCCATGCTTATCACTTAGGAAAAGTTTTATATCAGTGTTAAGAACTGTTTATCTTTCATGTTCCCAGATGCTAGCCAAAGTCCAATCTTGCAAGCAGCACTTTCTAAGGATAGCAGTCCCAGGCCTGCCGTGCTAACTCTTTTCTGCACACCAACATTAAGATACTTATTGGTTATAATAAATTCACCTTACAATACTGCTTCAGAGCACTTATCATTAACTAAAATTATTATGTTTTATATATGCATAAATGTATGGGTCTCAGTTTGCTAGACTGCTATGACAAATACCACACAATGGGGTGGCTTCAACAATGGCAATTTATTGTCTCATGGTTTTGGAGGCTAGAATGCATGCTTCGTCCCAGGGTCATTCATTAGTGTTCTGGTTCTTAGCTTTATCTCTGCTTCCCATCACATGGCAATTTCTTCTCCTTTCACTTCTGGGTTTCTGCTGCCTTCCTGCAGCTTTCTTTTTTTAAGGCCTCCAGTAATCTGGATTAAGAACCACCCTCATTCAGTTAGGCCACACCTTAACTAAAAATAACTTCTTCAAGAGGTCTTATTGGGAAGCGGCTGTGGCTCAATTGGTTGGGTTCCTGTTTACCATATGGGAGGCCCCAGGTTCGATTCCGGTGGGTCTCCTGGTGAAGGCAAGCTGGTGAGCCGACGCAGCAATATGACTCAACAAAGGGAAACAAGCAGACACAGAAAAACGCAAAAGCAAATTGACCCAGGAAGGGCGGGATAAATAAATAAATAAAAATAAATCTTTGAAAAAAAAAAAAAAAAAAAGAGGTCTTATTTACAATAAGTTCACACCCACAGGAATGCAGATTGACATGTCTAAATTGGGGTACATAATTCACTGTACCACAAATAAATACCTGTGCATATATGTATTTAGATGTCTAGTTGTTTATTGTCTGGCTCTCTGACTAGAATGTAATCTCATGAAGTTAAGGATTTTGTCATATTCATTGCTGTATCTTTAGCACCTTGAATAGGGCTTCACCCATGGAAGGAACTTAGCAATTACTAGTTGAAGAACTGAAAGAATGGATCAATAGCTCAGCCCAGGGCATATTTTGATGTGAGCTTCCTTGGAGTATGCAGGGAGTTTACTTCCCTCAAGGGTGACCAAGAGCATCAGACGGGACAAGAATGCTTTTCAAGTCAGGTTGGTAAGATTCCTTGCCTGTTGTACTTCTAAAGGCAGAGTCTCTGGAGATCTAACTTGCAGCTCTATTGATAAGAAAACATGCTCTATATCTGCTTGTTCAGTTCCCTTTCTCTTATTAAAAATAAATATTATGCTTGTGAATTTTTCTTCTCTTCCTCCGCACTCTCAGAAACCTTTCTAATGTCCAGAATTTCTTAAGGGGAGAAAAAACTATATTCCCTTTTTTTTTTTTTTTTTTTTTTTTTTTTTTTAAATCTGGTGAAAACTATATTCCTTTTGAAGAATTCTGGTCTGTACAGATTTGGTGAAACTGAAGAACTCATGAATGAAAAGGAATCTCTGGACTGAAAAATCAGTTCTCACTTAATGGCTTCACTAGTTATTGTTCTGGCAGATGAATGGGATCAGATTTTCATCTTAGGTAATATGATGGGACAGTCCAACTTCCACTGAGTGTAGCAAATTTCCCTTGAGCTACACAGGACAGAGATAAGCAGTTACATAAACACATATGGAAACTTGGAAATTTTGAAGAGAGGCTAAATACTCTGAAGGATGCAACACCCCCAGGGGAAATTGACAGCTAGGTCAAAAAACACAGTAGGGTTCTCTCTCCAAATTACATGTAGTGGATCTACTACATTTTTATGACTGTAGTATTGGAGGAGGAAATGACTATGTACACACTTTTTTTGTGTGACTCACTCTGAGAAGGAGAGAATAAGCAACACCTTTTATCTCAGGATACCAAAAGATAGAAAAATGAATACAGCTGTAAGTGACCAGCAAGCATACTCTTTGGGGTCAGAACAAATAATGCATCAGTCAGGGCCTGGCAGGAAACAGATGGTACACTCGAAAGGATTTAATGAAAGGACCAGAGACAGAGGTGTGGCCAGGTTCAGGGAACAGACCAGGGATGGTGAGGTACCCAGGGACTAACAATAACAGGAAGACTTTACA
The DNA here is from genome assembly GCA_026826555.1 of Tolypeutes matacus. Lineage (NCBI taxonomy): Eukaryota > Metazoa > Chordata > Mammalia > Cingulata > Chlamyphoridae > Tolypeutes > Tolypeutes matacus. Next base: position 81,827,651 of record JAKSZT010053887.1, read on the forward strand.
ATTTTTAGACCGGAAGAATGCAAAAGCTAGAGGTGGTGTTATTGGAACCAGCAACATCTGTAGTCTTGGAAGAAGACACTTCCAAAAAGAGCTTTAGTTGTATGCAAACAGTACCAGAACCACAAGAAAATGAGCAGAAGAGGAGTTTGCGGGGTGATAAATATCCCAACCTCTTTTTCCACCTACATGCCAGGCTCTTGCTGACGCCACTCACTAGCTAAACCCAATAGGACATCAGGCTCCAGGGAATCTGAGTAAGACAGACTATAAAGGCCAGGCTCCTGGGGCACAGAGTAGGTCAGAGAAGGGCAGAGAATGGGTGGGGGAGGAGGAGAGGGCACAAGGAGAAAAGGTTAGAACAAATGATCCCAACTATTCTCACTATCACACTACTGCCAGAAATAGTTGACTTTTTTTCTGCAATGGTTCACATTTGCTGAATGTGTTAGGTAAGGTCCTATGCCCTTTGCTTGAATAATCCCGCTTATTACTCATGAAATGATTCACCATGAAACTAACCAAGTTGAAGCTTCAGCACCCCTCACATGCATAGACACCTTCCAAGGTTCTCAGAGGGGCCCTAGCAATGTGTTTGCACAGTGATATGTTTTCGGAAAATTTGCAAAAACTAAAATATGTTTACCCTAATCAGTTAAGACCCACCAGCCTTCCCTGCCATTGCATTTCCTTTTGTGTCGGGTGATGTTGTGTGGCCGTGGGAATTTTTTGGATTGGGTGAATGGGAAATTGAGTTGGCATTACAGTTAATTTGGGTTAAAAGAAAAAAAAACAAAATCAAAACAAAAAGCTAAAAAATTTGGGTTAGTGGGATATTTATAGATGGTTCACAATCATTTGCAGGTAGGAATGGCTTCCAGGAATGCCCTCCTGTCCACGTGCCGATTCATCCGCCATCACGACACAAAGCTTCAGGTTCACAGCATGATATGAAAGTGACCTACAGCACATTGTACAAGAAATGTGGCTGGGGAGGAGAAACAAGATTGGAAAGACACGAAGCCAGAAACCAGACTCTAGAAAAGTCTTCCCATCATCAGATGTGTAATATTGTAAGGGGGTGGGGGGATTGCGTTTTCCATGCCTAGTCAAAACAGGCCTTTTCTCTTGGCAAGAATGCACTGCATAATCAGCACAAACAGTTGTAAAATCATCATGCTTATTTTTTTTTTCCTTTTTTGGTGGGGATTTTGTGAAATAAAATACTCGTATTCCCACATCTGTAGGGTGTAAACTAGTATTGTTATACCTTATATGCAAGTTATCCCAGATTCTATATTTAATTATGTATTTTGTAGGCCACGTAACTAAAACTGGAGAAAAGAAATCTATGTACATATACATATATTCTATAATAACACAATAATAGTTTATCCTTACATAGCATGTTCTATGTGTCTGGCACTGTGCTAAGCACAGTGTAGCTATTAACCCATTTAATCTTCACAACAGCCCTTTGAGGGGTAGGTACTATTATTATCTTCTTCCTGGCTTTTAATTTTAAAAGCGTAAAAGCGTAAACCCATTATTGAGACCGGAATTTGAAGTGAGATAGGAAGCATGATCAATGAAGGGTTTTTCTCAGAATAAAGCCTCAGGGACTAGAGCAGCACTCGTGGCTGGGCCCCAGGGTGGCCAGGATGGGCCATGAACGCCAAGGCAGTGCACGGCATGGATATAGTTGCCTGCAGACCTGAGGCAAACACTGAGGTTGGGACAGTGGGCATTTCAGTAGAAATTAGTGGGACTTCTAGTTGGATGGGGGCCTGAAATTACAATTAAGTTGATTTATAGATATTAAAGAAATGAGATTATTTTTGCACCTCTGAGTTTGAGGACTACGATTTATACCTGCTACCTAAGTATAACACTATGAAAACTGAATCAAAGGAATTATATACCCTTAGCATCACCTCCTTCAAAATCTGGGATCACCAACAGAAAGAACACTGGATTTGGAGCCAAAATAATTGGCTTCAAATCCAAGTTCTACTATTTATTAGCCAAGCAACCTTGAAAAGTTTATATAGTCTCCCTGAGCCTCAATGGCAAAATGGGATACTATTTGACCTCATAGAGTCATTCTAAGAATTAAATTAGATAGCTCATTTAAAACTCCTAGACTGGCACTATATAACAGGCACAAAACAGTGGTTTCTTTCTTTTTTTTTTTAAATGAAAATAAAATCTAAATACATTTTCTGGAAGAAAGTGTTACAGAAGTACAGATTACATTGTCCTGTTCTAACACCACCTAGCTAATATGTTTTATGAAAAAAAAATTTTTTTGACTCATCCAACATTTTTTTTCCTCTGCTTTCTAAAACTGGAAACCAAGGAGGTAACGTGTACCCATCTGTGCACCACATCCTTTTGAATATGAAATTTAAATAAAAATCCTTCTCAATCTGTTTATACAGTGCTCCTTGGCTTTGAGGCAAATATATCTGCTTCAATTAGAACTTAATCCTGTTCACCTCATACTTAGACCATTCTCACTAAAACCAGTGAGAAAGAAAAACAATAGCCCATTTAATCAAATTATGCTAAAGCCTGCATTCAATCCATTGGTGTATTAAGAAGATTTTGAATATTCACTACTGTCCCCTGCATAAAAACTCCACTGCTCTAAAACATACTGCATAAAAACTCTTCCTGTCAATAAAAAGTGGCATTTTCCCCCACCCCTGTGCTTTTGATTTTATTTTAATATAACTTAAACAGGTCCAGTTCTAGACAAAAAGAGAATTGTATTGTTTCTTTCTCCTTTCCTTCAACTCTCTGTTCTAGTTTCTGGGATCTTCTCTCTGTCTTATCCCACCTGTCGCATCCCAGATGCCACTTTCCTCCTGCTGCCCACCATGGCTTTCCATTCCTTGGCCAGTACCCTGGGCTACCAATGTCCCCTTCTTTCCTGTCTGCCTGCCCTCTCCTCAGCTATCTCTTCCTGAGGAAAGGCCTGACCATGCCTGGGACCTCACCTTGAGCTTTATGGATATCTCTTATTTTGGCCTGCCTAGAAATTATACAAAGGGATATCTATATGAACTAACTGATACCCTTTGTCAGAATCTGAATCATGTCCCCCCTAAAAGCCATGCCAGGTCCCAACCCCTGGTCCTGTGGGTAAATGAACCCGTTTGTGAATAGGACTCTTGAAGATGTCACTTCTGTTAAGGTGTGGCCCAGCTGAATCAGGATGGGCTTTAATCTAGATGACTAGAGTCCTTTATAAGCAGAGTGAAATTCAGACAGACATGGGGGAGCAGCCAGAAGCTGGAAGTCAAGGGAACCCAGAAGAGAAAGGAGAAGACGCCCCCATGTGCATTGCCATGTGATGGCAAAGCCAAGGAATCCCAAAGATTGCCAGCCAGCCAGAAGGAAGCAAGCCTTCCAGCCTCTGAAACTGTGAACCAATAAATTCCTGTTGTTAAAGCCAACCAATTGTACAGTACTTGTTTTAGCTGCTAGGAAATGAAAGCATCCTGCTGCCAATCAATTTGGAATGATTTGGTGGCCCATGTATGATCTGCATCTGAATCTGGCTCCAAATAAAAGTGCTCAAAAAACTCACTCCACACTGCTCTGTGTGGAAGGGTTAGACGCTGCTCTTTGTCATAACTGACTAGGGAGAAACAGGTAGGTAGACAAATTCGATTTAGGATTAGGGATTATGGAAGGCTCACTCAATCCTAATTGTACCGTAAAACAATCTGGGGAGTTTTGAAATAATATGGCTAGCCCCATTCCACCTGATTTGCTTGATCTGGTGTGGGGCTCAGGATGGGTATTTTTAAAGTTTTCTATTGCTTCTAACTTGTAGCCAGGCTTGAGAACCACTGGATTAGAGATTCATTTCCCTCATCCCAGAAAAGCTGGAACCAGAGAGAATCTAGGAAGGCACCATGGGCCCCAAAGTGGAGGCTGTGAAGGCAAGCTGCAATGGGATACTTTTACTAGACCTGGTCATATTCCCAAACCACCGGGACGAGGGCAGAGAAGGGAGGTGCTGATAGTGGAACCTGAGTAGACACTGATTCTGTACAGGATTTGAGCGGATGGGACTGAGCTTCCTGGTCAACTACGTGGGTAGCTGGAACAGTGTGGGAAAAGTCAAGAATGTGATATCGGAAGATGTAGTACACACACACACACAAAATGCTTCCCAATTGTCCTGAATGACATTGCAATGACAGATACAGGCTGTTATATATCCTGCCATAACCTACAGAATTGAGTGGGAGAAAGTGTAAACTACAATGTAAACTATAATCCATGCTTAGTGGCAATGCTCCAAAATGTGTTCATCAATTGTAATGAATGTACCACACTAATGAAGGATATTGCTAATGTGGGTAAGTGTGGGCAGTGTGGGGAGTGGGGCATATGGGAATCCCTTATATTTTTTATGTAACATTTATGCAATCTAAATATCTTTTAAAACATAATTTAAAAATGCTTCCCAGCATTTATTCCCTCTACTTCTAATAACAAGCTCTGATTTCTGTTTGTCAAACTAATCTTCCCCCACTTCCTGTCCAGGTCAATAGAACTGTCTCCAGTCCCAGTACCAGGGATGGCATGAGCCTCAGGAATGGCCCCTTGGAGCCTGAATTCCCTGGTTACAGGAATTTCTTCAGGGATGGGTGCATGGCCCCTTTGGGGCCAGTGAGACACAAGGAGTCTTTTCTTGAGATTTCCGAATCAAAGGCAGGCTCTCTTCCCCTGTGCCCTTGAACCTGAGTGGATGTAGAGAATGAAGCTGTTGCTACCACCAAACTGCCACATGGAGCCTGAGATTGGTGGAGACACAGTGAGAGGCTGAGACAAGAGATGGAGCAATACTGAGCTTAGAAGTCTTCCTGTGAGCCCTGAAGTCAGCACTGCCCCATATCGTTTACATTATATGAGCCAAAACAATTCCCTTTATGCCTGAGACTGTTGGGGTTGGCATTTCTGTCCCTTCCATCAGAGACCTAGCTGACTCAGGAAACAAGAGAGCTCTTCAAGGAATGGGTGACCTGCCAGGCAGAACCTAGGCTAGCAGTCCCAGGCGTGGGCTTCCAGGAACCAGAGCGTGGCCCCCTGATGATGAAGGCAACACCGTACTTGAGTAGAATCTAACTCAGGAAGAAGGCAGTCTGCAATTCAAACAGGTGGCGCACCTTACAGATCTTACACAGAATTCCTGCGTCCCTAAACCTATCACAGATCCTTGCTGGTTACCACCCCCGCTACTCCTTCTTGCCACCCCCCTCCATCCCTCAGGCTCCCGGCACCAATTCTCTTCCTCCCACCAACACTGCTTTCAGGGAAAGATTTAGTTAATTCATTCACTCTAATGTTTACATGACTCATATGTTCCTACTTGTTAGAGTATCTATATTTCAAAACGGGACAAAGTATTCCAATAATGAATAATATTTCTAGTGATGGAATTTTTTGACACATGAGAGTACTTACTTATATAAAATTTCAAATTGCTTTGTACACGGTACTGTCTTTGGAGCCTAATTCATGGCAGACAATTTAATTTGCCTATGCCTCTATAGCTATCTATTGATCATATGACATAATGATACAGTATTTTATTAATCATTGTAGAATACAGCTATTCACAGTAGGCCTCATAGCATACCCTCTTCCTTTGCAGAAGAGTGCCTGCAGAAACACCAAGGAAACATCATCACCTGAATCAATATTTATTGAACTCTTATTATATGTCCAATATGCCAGGCACTGTTCTAAGCACTTTGCATACATGAGCTCATCTAATCCTCACGGATACTCTACAAGGTAGCCACATTTATAATCTCACGGCAGCTGAGGAAATGAAGGTGCAGAGAAGTTGAGCAATTGGTTCAAAGTGACAGTTACTAAATTTTAGAAAACTGTGGAACAATAAAACTATTAGAGGCACCAGGGTAGAGCTGGCCTCTGGGGTTCCTCCTAGGTCCCCAAGAATTACAATCATGTATCTGATGAAATCATGAGTTTAAAAATTATTATTTCAGAATCACAGAATTTGGGAGCCAGTTGGAATGACCAATATGCCATTAAAATGGAAAAAAATAAGATCCCGCCAGACTGAAAGAAATAAAACTAGACCACACATCTCCTACTTCCCAGTTTGTGCACTTTGCATTCATTTATCCATTTATTCATTCTCTTTTTCATTCAGCATGAACAGTCCATGAACATAGAAAATGTTCATTTATTGCACATGGTAGATGTTGGGGATGCCAAAATAAAAGATATAAACATACAAACAAAATCAGTAAAAAAGCTCTTTATTCTCAAAGAAACAATAGTGTTGGGGGAAAAGTGTTAAATCATTACCCTAAAGTGTAATAATACACTAATCAGCCAATTAGAGAGGGTACCAGGAAGGGAGGTGGCAGGAAGACTTCACAGGGAAGGAATAGTAGGAGTCTGTAAGGAAGCCAAAGTGGGCAGGCAGTCCAGCAAGAAGAAAGCGCATAAGCTAGAGCCCGGGGTATGAGACGGCGGAGAAGTGGCTGAAGAACTGCAAGGGCCTGCTGTTGCTGGAAATGAGGTGGGAAGATGGGTAGACAGGGGAGTGAGGTCATCTTAGGCTCGTGATATGTCCTTGGTCAGACTTGCAAATTGGAAACAAATCAAATTTTGTAAAGTCCGTGGAGTAGGGGGTAGAGCTGTGTGGGAGTGGTGGGTAAGGGACTTTAAGGATGGAAATGGCTGGGCCAGGTTTGGGACAGGGGTGGGTGTGAGTCCCTCTGAAAAGCTGTGTGGAAGGTGGATGGGAGTTTCAGGGAGGCTGGTTCAGAAGCCTTTTGCATTAGTCAGATAAGACTCATGAACACTGGGCCTGAGGCAGCGCTGTGGAGATGGGAGAGACATCTGCATCTGAGAGAGATTTAGGAAAGAAACTCCTATAGGGAGTGAAGGAGAAAGAAAAGGCAAATCAGCTTCCCTGGTTTCTGAGTTGGGAGATCATACGAATGGTAAAGGCCTTTTCTTTGCAGTGCTACATGCAGGTTGCAAAAAATCCAATAATACAGAAGCAGGTGGAAAGTCACAAGTGAAAATTCTCTTCTCTTCCTCCTCCACTTCCAATGCCACTCCCCAAGGCACAGCCACTGTTTACAGTTTGGTGCATTTCTCCAGATGTTTTTATGTGCCCGTACTTAACTAAGTTAATTTTATAAACATAAAGAGCACTTCTGTGGCAAAGACATCTTGCTAAATGGTTGATGTTTCTAGAGAGGCTGTTTGCAGTCCGTCACGTGTATCAGTGTTGGGACAAAATTTCAGCAATGACTCTTCCAGGAACCACACCTCTGAGGTCATTTCAACTACATAACAGATTCACCCTTTCTATAGCGCAGCCATTGTAGGACCAAAAAATTGCTGAGCAATGCCCAATTGTAATGCATCGGTAATTAAATTGGGAAGATTTCTTTAAAAACAAATCTCCTATAATACAGGTACATTCATACCCCAATGTTAAATATGAAATATATCCTCTTAGTATTCCATGTCCTGGAAATGCCAACTGGATTGTGTTTGTATGTGCATCAACTTTCAGTTGGAGAATTAGCTATGGAAAATTTTCTCTCTCCTGTGACCTGAATAATATTACCCCTGCAAATTAAAAATAAGGCAAATGTCATAAGAATGTGAGGCATAATTGATGGCATATAAAACTGCAGTTGAATCGGATCCTATACACACACACTTATAATACATAAAAGTCACTCAAATTTTCAAAGGCAAAAACTCTGCCTTTTTTTCAAGGAGTTAAAACAAATCATATCATACACACTAAATTGTGTATATTCCTATAGGGAATTCATTGGTTGTGAGCTACTATCAAGGACTAAAATGGAATAAAATATCCCCATTTAAGAACTCAATATTTCTAAAGTTATGTTCCAGTGAGAACCTATATCAGAAGAGGTATGAGAATAGTAACTGAGCATACTACGACGCTGGGCAAGAAAATGTCAAAAATTTAGCTTTTATGTTTAATATCTTTGAACTTGATTTTAAAAAATAAACTATTTAATATGCAGCAAGTGTTAATGCTTGGTCCGTTGGTTTTCTTTAAACATCTTTAATATTTTAACTATTTCCTGGGAGGCATCACTCCATTTTAGAAAGTAATTATAGTAAGAATAATAATTATAATAAAGAAAAATTCATGTTTATTGAGCACTTATTATGTGCCAGGTACTATTTTAAGGTGTTTTCCTTAAATACCATTATTCCATTTCATCCTCAAAACCCTATGATGTACCTACCATAACTATCTCCATTTTAAACATGTGACCTTTCCTGACTTCTAGAATTGAGTATTACAGATTCAAGGGCTGCTTTGCCAGGTTGTTGCTTTGGGTGACAAATGGTTTAAATGGTCCAATGGTTTAAAAAAATGTCTGTGCAAGGAAACCCTACCCAGATCAGATATTTGGAGCTGTTTCATTCCTGAGAGTAAATTTCCCAGTCTGGTTATTGCATGAAGCGGAATTTAAGCCCTTAGTTCCACTTCTGGCACACAGAGAGTCCAAAATCAGCAGCTTCAACTTTGTGCATCTTAGATAAGTAGTTGCCAGGACAGGATGTCCAATGTGGATGCAGAAGAGAACTGTTTCCACATATTGAATTAAGGAGAGGGTGTGCGTGTTTCTGGGAAGTTGCAGTAGGTGGCTATGGATGTGTGCATGAACAGAACATGTACATCCTCAGTCGGATCGAACCCAAATGGAGCTATTTAAAGCTGAATTTATTGCTGTCAAAACAATCACACAGATAAATATGTACCCATATAGAATGCTCACAAAGACATTTTATTAAATAAATAAAAAAAAAAAAAGCTAGATGCAGATGAGTTTGCATGGTATGTTACCATTTGTCTAGAAAGTGGATGGTGGAGGATGATATATGTATTACTATTTCAGATAGATAGATGAATATAGATAAAGAGATAAATATAGATATCAATAGTCCACAGGATTTCTTACTTTTGCCCCTCCATATCCATTTCCACTCTTCTCCACTCTACCCTGAATCCTGGGAGGGTGACTCTGTTTCCAGTTGGGTTTGGCCAATGGAGCACAGCATAGGAGAGGTAAGGAGGAAAGTCACACTGAGGTATTCATTTCCTGTCTTCCTCCCTGTGGAGTTATGGTGGACTCCAGAAGGCAACAGAGAGACAGAGTTCCTGCCAGACAGCCCTCATCTATACCTATATATATTCCTGTATATATAGAGTTATTATACAGGAATAATAACTGTTCCTCTGTCCCCTTCAGTCCTCACAGAGAACTGCACTATTCCTTGGGGTTTCCCTAAACCCTGTCCACCTTCTTGTAGGTAGTCCTTCTATTAAAAACTCCTCAGATGACCACATTTGAGTGTGCCAAAGGTTCCTGCTGGGACTCTGAAGAAGAAAAACAGAGATGAAAGATAGATGGCTGGGTGGAGAGGGAGAGAGAGAGAGAAATAACAAAAAGGAAATAAATTTGAAGGGGATTAGTTTCGGTGTGTTGTATCCCAGGAGCACTACATTCCAGAGACTGGCCCTTAGCTTCTCAGGCTCATTAACTTAACTTTGCCATTTGGTTCTCTTCCTCTGGGGTGGACGCCTACTTTGTGGGAAGAATGAATGGCACAGGGGAGAGAAGTGATGAGGCAACTGCAAGAACCCAGAGGCCGAGAGAATGGTGGTTAGGTCTAGAGTGACAGCAGAGAAGATACTAACAGGTAGTCAGGATCAGGATATATTTTAGAGGTAGAGCTAGAAGAACTAGTCAATAGGTTGAATGTGGCAGAGTAGGGGATAGTGCCAGAGCTCTTTAGGTTTTGGCCTGAGCTGTGGGGCAAGGGAGATGCCATTGACTGATATGGGAAAGAATTAGGCTTGGGGAGGAGGGATGAGGAGTTCTGTTTTGGATACATTCAATAACTCATCCAAACATAATTTTGTGGTTCATCTCTCAGAGTTCTGGAGGGAATTGGACTCACAGTCTTCAAACTTTGTTCCATCTTTTATTCCCCCATAATACAAACAGCAAAAAAACTAAAATTCTGGATTTTTTCCTGCTTTCTATTTCCATGAAATAAAGAAGTCCATGACAAACTGAAATGGATTTATTAAAAAATGAACTTCCAGGATGTCATAGAGTCAGAATGGTTTCAGTCTAATCCTCTATACCATTTGAACCCACTGCTCTGTCTGACGAGAGCTGAGGGTTCAAGAGACTGTGGTGATGATCCCAGGACACTGCAGGGTAACCAAGTGCCCTCTGAATCATCACAGAAAAGTGAACTTACATGCAGCATAAGGCTGGTGTTAAATAGACATATTAGACCCTAGGCAGAATCCAAGCATGAACTAAAATGCCTCAGAGAGGATAATTAATCCAATAATTTTTCAAAGTAGGGGGTAAATCTTTCAAGAATTTCAGATGTGCGGAGGCTTTTAAAATGCCTCTCCATCCTCAAAGATATAAAAAATAATCCCCTGGAGGTTATTTCCCCCCCTTAGCTATTTTCCCCAACCCATTGAACATCAATCACTGTAATGAGAGTTGTTCCTGATGAATATTTTTTATCTGCACATATAGAAGGCAGAGAAAAGGCTAAGAACCACAAATCATAGCAAATCTACTCATTTGATGTAGAAAAAAGTGAAAATCAAAGTAAAGTTACTTTCCCATGATCTTTGGGTTAGTGTCAGAACCTACAGTCAAACCCAAGTCTACTTCTTCCAAAATATATTGAGTGTTTATTGTAGACCAAAGTTTGAAAGAAATATTTCTTAAGTTAAAGCTCTGTTGGAAGTAATAATTCCTGTACGTAATAGTATATATGCTAACTCCATTAAAGTATTGAATTGTCTACAATAGGCTTTTTACAACTAGTCTAGAAAGAGGTTAATTCCTGCTTAAATGCTTGCCTGAGATATCTGGAGAGCTATATACTGAGTGGTGGCATCTCAAGATACTTGAATTGTTTTCCTCTTCTTTGTGTTATAATTCAATGAATTTCTCTTTTTTAGGTGTACAGTTGTAGGAGTTTTGTTTCAGTCATGTAACACCATCACAATCAAGATATAGAACATTTTTATCACCGCACAAAGTGTCACATGCCTCCTATTAGTTAATATTCTCTCTTCACCTCTAGCCCCTGAGAATCTAATTTCTGTGCCAATAGTTTTGCCTTTTACAGAATGTCATATAAAGGAAATCAAACAGTATGTAGCCTTTTGAGTCTGGTTTCTTTCACTTGGCATAAAGTATGTGAGATCCATCCATTTTGGTGCATATATCAATAGTTCGTTTCTTTTTCTTGCTGACTAGTATCACAGTGTGTAGATGTACCACAGTTTTTCTGTCTATTCACCAGTTGATGGATATTTCAATTGTTTCCATTTTTTGGTTATTATGAATAAAACCACTACAAACATTTGTATACAGGTTTTTATGTGAATATATACTTTCATTTCTCTTGGGTAAATACCCAGGAGTGGGACTACTGAGTCATATGGTAACTTTTTAAGAAACTGCGAAACCGTTTTTCAAAGTGGTTGTGCCATTTTCCATTCCTACCAACAATGTGAGTTCTAGTTGCTCTACATCCTTGGCAGCTCTGGGTATTGTCAATATTTTTTAAATGTTATTCTTTTTAATAAATGGGTTGTGGTATACCATTGTGGTTTTATTTTGCATTTCCTGAATGGCTAATAACATTGAGCATCTTTTCATGGGCTTATTTGCCATCCATATCACTTCTTTGGTGAAATGTCTGTTCAACTATCCATTTTTTTTTTTTTTTTTAATTAAAGATTTATTTTTATTTATTTATCCCCCTCCCCAACTATCCATTTTTAATTGGGTTGTTTTCTTATTGTTGACTTTAAGAGTTATTTATATATTCTGTATACAAGTTCTTTATCTGATATGTAATTTTCAAGTATTTTCTTCCAGTCTGTATCTTGTCGTCTTTGTTTTTATAGTTAATTTCAAAGAGCAAAAGTTTTTATCAATTTTTAAAAATTGTATGGTTCATACTCTTTGTGTCTAAGAAATCTATTTTACCTAACTCAAGGCCACAAAGATTTTCTCCTATGTTTTCTTCTAGAGGTTTTTTGTTGTTGTTGTTCCAGGCTTATGTTTATTAATATTTGAATAGAAGATTCTGCTGCAATATAATTTTTCACTTGCAATACAGCCACATTTCCCTACTCCTACCCCACACATTCACTCTCTTTCAGTGACAAAGGCAAAGACAAAAGGGTGATGCATGCCATTGATTACCAAAATCTATATGCTGTTACTTCTTTTCCAATGTGCTTTGGTTCTTTCTGAAGAATTCAATTGCTCACCATTTGACTAACACACCACTGGAAACATGCATAATCATGGCCTACTGTCAAAGTACTTTGTGTCTAATAAATTCATTCCTCAAGTTGCCATGCTTAAAAGAAAAAAATACGAGGCAGAGAATAATAAATGGAAGACTAGAATTCTGAATCAGTCTGGCTAGAGCTACCAATGAGAAAATGAACAGTCTACTAGAATTCCTTATGGCTCACTCACTGGAGCTAAATTTCTTTGAAAATCAGATTCTAAATGCCCCACGATCTCCTTCCATTTTTTCCCCCACAAATTAGAGAGCCAACATTTCCTTAGAAGAGTACATAGACAGCCTGTACCTCTGAATGAGACATTCTTAAAATTTTAGATCCAGCAAAACTAAGAACTTCTTTAGAATGATATTTTTCAAGCTGAGAGAATGGACAATTGTAAAGTCCTCTCATAGTTCACAGGTTTTGTTTATTTTGCTGTTTTTTTAAAATAATACTTTATTTTCACAGGTTTAGGTTTACCAAAATATTGCTCAGAAAGTACAGAGTTCCCATATTATCTCCCTCCCTCAGCTTCCCTTATTATCAAAATCTTGAATTAGTGTGGCAAATTTGTTATAATTGATGAAAAAATATTGATAAATGCCCATTAACTAAAGCCCACAGTTACCATTTGGGTCTACTCTCTGTGCTGTACAGTCCTGTGGGTTTTGACAAATGCATAATGCCATGTCTCTACCATTACACTATCATCCAGAAGAGTTCCATTGCCCTAAAACTCCCCTGTGCCCCACCCAGTCATCCTCCTCTACCCTGAACCCTCAGCGACCACTGATCTTCTTATTGTCTCTATAATTCTGCCTTTTCCAGAATGTCATATTGATGGAGTCCTACAGTATGTTGCCCCTTTGCTGGTGGTTTTTCAATCAAAGAAGAGATGGCACCTTTTTATGGGTCCTATCAACCACTTTTTCTATTTAGCATCAATTTCAGGTAGAACAATTATTAGATTTCTTTAAGCTATAATTTCTGTACCTTTCTTAATTTCCTTGAAAAAGAAACTACTTGCAATATTTGCTTATTCAATTAGATATGAAGAAGTGCAAGCAACGATCCATAGATCGTTACCTTATCTCAAATCATATAAACTTCTTAGGTCTGAATGATTAGCACATTAAATGATTCTGCTAAATAATTTGAGATTATAAACATTAAAGACAAGTATATACCACATTGGCAGGCAAATATGATAGTATATTTAAAAGCCAGATATATTTTTTAAAGATCATATTCAGCTCAATAAGTAATTAACATATTAATGAAACATCAAAATAAGGATGATGAATAAAAAGGCACACTCTCTAAAAGAAAAGTCCAAGAGTAGAAAGAATAGAACAGTTTGTTTTGTTTCTAAGCAAACATATTAAGATCATCTTTTCAGGTGAAGGTTTCTTTCAGTCAAAGGAGACAGCTAGCCTTCTTTCTGCCCTCCTCTAATGCAGTCCCTTCTTCAGTTGGCGTTGAAGAAAGCACTCGTATAGAGGCGATATATCAGGGCGACAAACAGCGCTGAGTAGGCTGGGCCCGCCCAGTTGGTCCACCAGCTGGTGTGAGACTCGGTAGTTGTCATAAGGTGCCCGAAGGTTTGACTTTCTTTGATCTGTCATCTGGATGAAGCTCCCCAATAATATATGTTTTGGACAGTTCTCCAGCATCTGTAGAGTGGCCAACATCCTCAAAGTTTTCTGTAGCATCTCCTCTAGCTTGTTCCTTTAAGACTTCCTCCCCACCAGGATGCTCCTCCAGAAACTTGGTCAGGTCACACACCTTGTAGTGCAGGATGATCCAGGTACAGTGCAGGTTGTGCTTCTGGATCTCCTCCAGCGTGCAATACTTCATGGCTCCATCCAATGGCTCTGCCATTGCCGCACTTTGCAAGCTTTAGGAGCCAATTGCTCACACTGCAGCTGCATGCTCAGAGACCGGGATGTTCACAGCCAAAGTTTTATATTTTAGGTTTTACATTTGGGTCTCTAATTCAAGTTAATTTTTTAATATGGTGCTATTTTTCTTCATAAATATCTGTGTTAAATTAACTTTTTAATAATGATGAAATAGTCCTTGTGCAATTAATATGAAAAAAGTCATTAGCTAGGCTTGTTTTCATTCCAGTAGAAATGAAGGCATAGAGTGAAGCTTAGTGTTCTCCTCCATAAGGTTCCTAGGTTCATTGATTTTCCATCTATTTTCAGTAGTGTCCACGGCTCACTGCCCAGGCATTTTATATAGTTGAAAAACAAAGTATCATGTCTGATCTGCTTGCTGGTGATTTGCAGCTCATGACAAGTCAAAGAGTCCTGACTCTCAAGTATGGGTAGTTCTCATTCCAGCTTGGGTTTCCCGATGCTGACTACTCTCTTACTCCACTGTAGCTGTTCATCTTGGAAAGAGACTTTCATGATAAGGCTTGGGTAGTGTAGCAGTTTGGCATTATTTATGAATTCCAAAAATAGATATTGGATTTTGCTTGTAGACTGGTCTGTTCCTCTAGTCATGACTAAATTATGATTAGGGCTTTGATTGGGCCACATCAGTAGGATGTTGACTCCCTGCCCCTTGGTGGGTGGGGACTCAAAGATAAAACTACATGGCAGAGCAGAGGAGTTTGTTGGAGTTTTGAGTTGGAGTTCTGATGCAGAGTTTTAATGCTGGAGCCTGGGGAAGTAAGCACAGGGGAGCTTGGTCATGAGGAAAGAGAGAAGGCCCCAGGAAAAGAGATGAACCCTTCACTTGACAGTTCACAGCTGGCCTTGTGGAGAAAGGCAAAGCCTAGAGAGCCTCATAGACTCATAGCCTCATAGCTGACCTAGTGGAAGAAACTGAGGAGCTGAGCCTGGAGAGAAACAGAGCCCTGGGAAGAGAGGAACCCAGAAAGCCTGAACTCTTGGCAGATGTCAGCAGCCATCTTGCTCCAACAAGTGGCAACAGACTTTGGTGAGGGAAGAAACTTATGCTTTATGGCCTGGTAACTGTGGGCTTCTACCCCAAATAAATACCCTTTTTTTTTTTTTTTAGATTTTATTTATTTATTCATTTATCCCCCCCTTGCTGCTTGTGCTCGCTGGGTCAGCTAACCACGCCGTGCGGGCAGGCTTGCCTTCACCAGGAGGCCCTGGGAACCAAACCCGGGGCCTCCCATATGGTAAACGGGAGCCCTACTGATTGAGCCACAGCCGCTTCCCAATAAATACCCTTTTATAAATGCCAACTGATTTCTGGTATTTTTCATCAGCACCCCTTTGGCTGACTAATACAGATAGCCCTAGGTTGCTTTATCTACAATCTGCCTTTATTAATTTTTCAAATAAGGGCTATGCCAGAGAATATACATAAAAATGAAAATTAATAAAGATCCCATATTCATTTCTATCAGAATTTCCTGTAAAGGGACTCTTAACCTAGAGATTTTTGTCTTGCTTTATAAAGTGCTTAGTGAAACTAATTTGGTTGATGGGTTTAAAATGCTTATTTTCAAAACCTCACTGCCCCAGTGACTAGCCTATGTCTTACCATCCAAGGGCACAGTATTATTTTTCTAAGGTGCATAAATATGCACTTGGTTCAGGATTTTCATCTTCTCAGATTGTTTTTGATAGTAGGATTCAAACACAATTGAATGTGAGGAAAAATATGTGTTCTTGCTAGTTCAACAGAGAGAGCGAGAGAAAGAGACCCTAGAATAGTTATGTTAGAGGGAACAATATTTGAAAATTTAATTCATGTATTCTCTTTCTTTCTGCATGTGTCAGAGTCCTTTCCATCTCCCTTGTGGGTGGGGCAGAAAGAGTCAGAGGCATCTGTGCAGGGCAAGCATTGCTGCCTGTGGATTTGCTAAAGGACACAGTAGCCTGGGAAAAGGAAGAAGAGGAAGGGACTTAGTAATCAGGAGAAGGTATAAATGGGAGACTGAGCTGGAGCTAGAGCCAGAAGTAGAGGTCAAGTCCCAAATTATAGTAGCTAATTGTACTGCAATCCAGTCCTTCTTGTGATGATCCAGTGAGGCCCCAGTACCCAGGAACCAGCACATTGCCAGCAGTTGACAGGCAGTATGGTTACCAGTCTGTGCTCCACAACTTAGCTGATCCTTCCTGTAGCAGTTTGGCATTGTTTATGAATTCCAAAAATAGTTATTGGATTATGTTTGTAAACTGGTCTGTCAGAGTTATCACTTTTAATTGATTAAATTATTATTAGGAGTTTGATTGGGCTACGTCAGTAGGGTGTTAAGTCCCCACCCCTTGGTGGGAGGAGACTCAAAGAGAAAAGACATAGCAAAGGCCTGAGTTGAGAGTTTTGAGCCGGAGCCTGGGAAGTGAACACACAGGAGAAGAACACAGAGGAATAGAGACAGCTCCTTAGACATGGAGGAAACCCTGGAGAGAGAGACAGAGCTTTTACTCTGTCTACAGCTTGCCTTGTGGAGGGAGCATAGCAGCTGGGCCTAGAGAGAAACAAGCCCCGGGAAGAGAGGAGAGGAACCTAAGAAGCCTGAACTCTTGGCAGATGTTGGCAGCCATTGTGCTCCAACACATGGCAACAGACTTTGGTGAGGGGAGTAACTTATGCTTTATGGCCTGGTAACTGTAAGCTTCTACCCCAAATAAATACTCTTTTAAAGGCCAACAGATTTCTGGTATTTTGCATCAGCACCCCTTTGGCTGACTAATTCACTTCCCCACCCTCTTGTCTTCTTCTCTATGAAGTCAATCCTAGGAAGTTCAGCAGCCCTAGAATTTTATGGCTCCCCCAGGATTGGAGGATGGGGCCCTGGATATCTGTGGGGCAGGGCAGAAGGGGAAGTGCTCATCTCCGACAAAAGAGACACTAGACAAGGCCAGCTTGATTGAAAGCTCGCACTGAACTTGGGGAGTGCTGAACACACATGCCCTGTGGCTGAGGAAGGGCCACTCTAATTCACATATGCTGATGTACTACACAGTGGTCTGAGGCAGCTACCGCAGAGCCTTCACCCAGGTGAACCATCACTGCGAGTTTCACCTGGTGCACTGGACCAAGACCTAGACTGTGGGAAGAGCTGAAAATCAGTGCTTCCCAGGGGCTTTCTCTAGAGTGGAAACAGGTTAAAGATTAAGAACACTTTGAAAGCAGAGAGCTACATTGACTGTAAGGAAGAAGAATGGTGACAGGTGGTCAAAAAATCGAGCAATCAGTTTGGGCTATGGAAGGCAAGTCAAAAGGCCTTATTTGTGGGAAAAGACTCTGCTTCCATCTCTCTGCAGACTGGCTTCCAATGCTTTGGTCTATGTCTCTCAATACTATTTCTAAATTTTCAGAAGCAGGAATCTGATTGGCCCAGATGTCTATTCCTAATCAAAATAGGCTAGATAGGCTGGGTCACATAGTTCTAACATGGCAGCTACAGTAGATATTGAGGAAATTTATCAAAGAAAGGGGTTGAGGGGTGAGGAGATACCCCAAAGGTATATAGTCTACCATAGTAGCACTTATAATAGTCTTTTCACACTATGAGCTCTTCTGGAGTTTGTTATCTAGTTAATTGTCTTTTCACATGAACTGCTGCCAACTCTGATTTCCCTCAGGCAATCACATTTTTAAACTTGAACCCATCTTGTTGCTTTGGGGCCATCCTTAAAATCTTGAATCTCCATTTGACCATCTATTATTTTTAGCTATCTCTGCCTGTAGTCAGTGCTCAAATAAAAGATTTGATATAGAGCTAAAATTATGGATGAGATATATTGTTTTTATTCGAGTCACTGATAAAAATATATGGGTGAATTAGTCTAAAGATCTCTTTAGCTAGCATTGCTCCATAAGTCAACACTCCTCATTTCTGGAGATTTGACAAGTTATAAATTCACCTAATTGTATATTATCCAGTCCTTCACCACAAGAATATTTTTAACAACTTTGTGATTTGTCTGACTGAACACCTTTACAGAGAAGGGGTAGGAAATCCAATAATTGCCCCAG
This sequence comes from Tolypeutes matacus, assembly GCA_026826555.1. Taxonomy (NCBI): domain Eukaryota; kingdom Metazoa; phylum Chordata; class Mammalia; order Cingulata; family Chlamyphoridae; genus Tolypeutes; species Tolypeutes matacus. The sequence continues at coordinate 81,846,033 of JAKSZT010053887.1, forward strand.
TATGTCTGCAAAGAAATGAATCAATACATATGATGCACTTAGAATAGAGCCTGGTGCATGGTAAGCACTTCATCTTATTAAATTTTTGTTAATATTGTACTATTCTTTTGATGCAAGTCATCAAGGGAATTATCAATATTTTAAGCATCACCTGCCAACACAAAGAACATTTATACAATAACTGTAGTTGGTAATGACAAATTCCACTACTCCAAAGTTTACCATCTCAGCACTTCTACCCCAGTTTCATCATTGAGGAACATTATCCCTGGTATTAGGAATCTGGTCTGCCTATTGTTAGAGCAGTGTCTCAAACTGTCCCTTCCTTCTTTACCTCTTTAGGCTAAGTAATTCTTTCCTCCTTGCAGTAATAGCTCAGACATCCTGCTGGATTTTTAAGTATTAACATAGCCTTGGTGTGAGATACCAACAAGAAATCCAGACACAGCTGAAGGTGTGACACAAAATCTCATTTGACATTATTACACGAGTAGGATTTTCCTCCACTCTTCTTTCTTCTCTGTGGCTACTCTGTCTGAAGCAGCCCAACTCTTGCACTTACTGCAAATGTCCTCACAACCCTCACCTGCCCTGAAAAGCCCTGCACTGAATTCTCCCCGCCAGTCCAAATCCACAGTGTGTTCATCTGTATTCCAAGAGAACTTTGTTTTCTTTTTCCTCCCTTCCCTCAACCCTTTTAATCCTCTAGTTCAAGCAATTAGCTCTACAAATATTAGCTGCAATCAAGGTCTAGCACATGTGGTAATTCTGCTCTACTCCCACCCCCCGAATAAATCAATCAATTCTTTCTTTGGAGTGTTTTTCCCCTTACAGTCATTAGAGAATGACAATGCTGCTCGAGGATCACCAGCAACTTGAATTAGTCAAGGAACGTCAATCAGATTTGCCAGATTTTGCTTTAAAGATGAGGACAATGGGATAGATTCATTAAGAGGCCTCTTGTCTAAGAATAGGAGGCTTGATAGACCCTTATTGCAACTCCTTTAGAGAGGCCTTGGAATATAATGATCCATTTGGAGGAATTTCAAAATCAGTACTACCAGTGACAAATCAGACAAATCCAGAGCTCTTCATTAAATAATCTAAAAATTAATCATTGGAATAATCAACCATCCGGTGTCTCTAGCCAATGCAACATTCCATAATAGCTACCAGGTTAGTACAGAGAGGAAAAAAAGAGAAATAATTAGCAAACGGACAAATTTCAATTCCATAATTTGCAAATTTTTTTAGAGTTAGGAGGGAACTAAAGGATCATCAGATTCATGCTTTTCAAGCTATGCTTTTCAGAGTTGACTTTAGGGTTAGGGTGGAGCACTCTTAGGGTAAGGAGTGAGGTGGCCTAGTGACAGAGCTCTTCGACCCCTCCACCCTTCCCAGTGTAGCAACTCAGTTTTAAATCTCTTATTTCATCCAAGAATTCAGCTGAGGAAAAAATTTCTCTGCTGAAAAATGATTTGAGAATTGCCTATGTAGCCCAGATTACTCATCATAAATGATCAAAATGAATGCCAGAGGAATTAAAGACATTCTTAGTTTAGTGATGAATCTGGAACCAGAACCTGGATCACATCTTTCTACCCAGTACTCTTTCTTCAACATCTTGCTTTTTTTTTTTTAAGATTTATTTAATCCCCTCCCCCTGCTCCCCTTGCTTCTCCCTCCCCCTCATTGTTTTGCACTCACTGTCTGCTCTCTGTGTGTTCTTCTGTGTCTGCTTGTCTTTTCTTTAGGCGGCACCAGGAACTGATCCTAGGACCTTCTGGAGTGGGAGAGAGGTGCTCAATCTCTTGCACCACCTCAGCTCCCTAGTCTGCTGCGTCTCTTATTGTCTCTCCTCTGTGTCTCTTTTTGTTGCATCATCTTGCTGTGCCAGCTCTCCATGCAGGCCAGCACTCCTGCATGGGCCAGCTCTCCACTTGTGCCAGCTTGCCACACGGGCCAGCTTGCCTTCACCAGGAGGCCCTGGGAATTGAACCCTGGACCTCCTATATAGATGGGAGCCCAGCCACTTGAGCCACATCTGCTTCCCCTTGCTGTCTCTTATACTTGGATGAAAATCAGGTGAGAATTCCCATACCTTTGGTTTGGGCCTTTTTGTTTGTTTGTTTGACCATAAGGAAAAACCAATGCATCCAAATAAATGTGAGAAGAGGCATAAATGTTATATTGGCAGCAAAAACCTAGCCTGCAATTGTACTCCTTTCTGTATATTACTTTCTAGGCATACCGGATAATTATATCATTATCCAGCACCAGAAAGGGGTCACAGAGGAGGGTAGATAGGCCTAGTTCCATTTCTATGTCACCAAATGTATTCCTATTAAGACTGAGAGAAGTAAAGCTTTCAGGAGGATACTTGGTGAAAACTTATTGACATTAATGACTCAAATTCTCAGAGAGACTTCAGGGAAAATGGTGTCATCACTGTCATTCAAGACAGTTAAGATGAAATTTCAAAAGAAGGCTGTCAGGCATAATGACTGCCAGGTTCTATTGTATCATTCTCAGAGGGTGGATCACACACTACTCTACAGCCCGTGGGTGGCTGATATTGAAGACTGAAAGGAAGCTGTACAGAGAGGAGGCAAGGTGGGTGTAGGACCTGAGGGGAGCTGCCTCACGAACCAGAGACGTCACCGTTGACATTGAAGTGGTGGCTTTGGGGGACATGTAGCACCCAGGGCCTGAGCCTTGTATATGCTGAAACCTGATCCCATCAGGACATTTCGACAAAATCAAGTTCTTGGTGCTAAAAAAGATTCCAGAACTTTTGAGCTATAAGTGGTAGTGCCAATTTATTAATTTTCAATGGGAATATTCCTTTCTTATACTAGAATGTCCATGTCTGCATGCAGGTGTCTTTGTTTTGGGGACCAAGACAACCGCAGAGCCTAGTTAGTAATTGGAAGGTAGCTCTGTAAGAATGGAATGAGAGCAGTAGTTCTCAGCCTTGGCTGCACATTGCAATTACCTGTGGTGATCCAACATGAAGCCATTCTCTGCTGAACTTCAGAGACCCAGACATCAGTATTTTTTAAATCTCCTCAAGTGTTTCCAATGTGCAGCTAAGATTGAGAATCATTGGATTAGAGCAAAGAAGTCATTCAGTCCAAGGTGATGCTTTAAATCTCAGCGTTTCCACACAGGAATCCTTACACTTGTATATCATAGACCAGTGGTGATTATTATTTTTAAAATGGGAACAGACACATTTTTGCCAATATTTTAATTTGCCAAGTAAAGATATGAAAAATTCTACTACCATTATTGGATTAAAGAAAGGGAATTTTAACAACAAAAAATAGGAAGCACATAACTTAATAAAAAAATTCTCACTATGTTGTATTTATTTTTCTCATGTTTCTAAAGATCAGTGAAAATTATAGACAGATGCAAACTTAAGAGCAGGTGTGATCAAAATACTCTCAGCATCCATAGTCAGGACCTGTCTCCTTGGACAGCCTTAGATACCTTTTCGGCTGGGTTTTGCTTAATTAAACCAGCCCCACTGCCCTATGGTAGCTACCTCTCTCTTGCCATATCCTTTCTGTAGAGGCATTAACAGCATTGATGATGTTGTAGTTAATTTCTATGCCCAGGTTTGAAAATGTTGTCTCCTCCAACCACAGAAGATGTTGATTTAATTAGCTTAACTATTCTTAGACATCATATACTAAGGTTTCTGGAGTGGACGTGTCACGTGTAGCTCCTGATACCTATTTATTGAGGGCGCTGGTGCCCTCTCGTTTTGCTAGTGGACAATAATGACAATTACTCTAAATTCAGTGGAGAATCGTTGGGAGGCCAAATAGCCTGTGACTGGGCTGTTCATTCTGTGTATCAAGTTTTAAATGAAACAAAAAGATGTCTCTATGTGTGTGTGTATATGTGTGTGTGTGTGTGTATATATATATATAAAAGATTTGTTTTATTTCTCCCCATTTATGCTGAAAATGGTGTACAATAAATCTTCATTGATTAATTTATTCTAAGCTTCCATGATTAAAGGCAAAAAAGGAAATAGAAGCTAACTTAAAAATTTGCTTTTGGCCACCTGGGTCAAGCACCAAGATGTATAACTGATATAGGCCTCCCTGGCCTTGTTACTCCCTCCCCAAACCAGCTCAAACTGAAGAACTTGCTGTGTCATCAAGGTTGGCGGTTTTGCTTAGCGTAGTTCAGATTCGGAAGACCTGGATTTGAATCCCATCTCCACTATTCTCTCAGGCAAGTTGCTTGATCTCTCTGAGCCTCAGTTACTTTATCCATAAAATGGAGATATCCTCCTCATCATCGTGGTCATCATTACTTTATATGGTAATTGTGAGAATTAAATAAGATCATTTAAAGAAAATAGTTAGCAAGGTGCCAGGCATACTAAGTGCTTACTAAAAGTTAACTTTGTAGGTCAGAGTCTAGCACAATAACGTGGCATACAAGAGACATTCAATAAACACCTACTGGCAAAACAAATTATTTAAAAAGCTGTCACTGAACTCTGCATCTTTATTTTCAGGTCTTGACACCTTAACGAGCCCCACCTTGCTCATGACTTTGTCTCCCTAATGACCCATCCCTGCTGGGACCTCTGCTTTTCTGGGGCCAATTCTGGAGGCGACTATCTGACCACAAGCCCATCTCTCCACGACAGCACCCTTGTCTTCTTTACTGATTCTGATACTCTTTGAACCCAGAACCATAGTCCCTTGCTGTTATCCTAAAGTAGCTAAATGCTTTAAAATAAAGCCATTAGGAATCTAGATTTTGGCACCTGCATCTCCATCTTTTTGTGTGCCGGGAGGAATGTGAATCAAATTCTCTATGGATACATTGGTCCTAAACCATGGAACTGGGAAAAATGAAGTCAGGAGGATGTTGTGTGTTGAATGGCTCCCCCGCCTCCCCCCAATTCATGTCCAGCTGGAACCTCAGAATGTGAATTTGTTTGGAAGTGGAGTCTTTGCAGATGTAATCAGGTTAAGGTCATATTGAATTGGAGTGGGCCGTGAATCCAATGCTTGCGTCCTTATTATAAAGAAGAGACACAGATACACACACAGGGGAGAGGCCACGTGAAGGTGGAGGCAGGAATGCCGAGGTCGGCTGGCAACCACCAGAAGTGAGGGAGAGGCGAGGAAGGGTTCTTCCTAGAGCTTCAGGGGGAGCATGGTCTTGCCGGCACCTCACTTCAGGCTTCTACTCCCCAGAACCGAAAGTGAATATATTTCTGCGGTTTTAAACCACCCAGTTTGTGGCCATGTATTACAGCACCCCTAGGAAACTAACGCAGAGCACAGGCACCAGTGATTGGGCTAAGGCACTTCGTATCCATGCAGAACCCAATTCAGTTTCAGATTTTTATCCTGCTACAATGAACATTTCAAAGTCAATTAATCTTCCTACCTTGGCCAAGACCCACTCTCCTCCTTCCAAAAAAGAAATAAAAACACATAAATGAACAAACTTCTCAAGTTGCTGAAAATTTACCATAGGAGCCAAGACTGTTTATGAGAGTTTCAACTCACCCAGTCAGACAAAAGCCTGGGGTGAGGTGGGTGGGGTGTGGGGGGGCAGGCATTTATCAAGTTACACGGAGGATTCCATCTGTTACCTTAAACCTTTGTTACCAAGTGACACAGGAGGAAATACTCCAAGGCAGCTAGAAAGTTTTATTTTACAGATTCTTGGTCCAAAATTTCAAATTGGAGAGACAGAAAGGAAGAAAAGAAGAAAAGCCACGTATGTGTGATGAAGAAACCTTCATCCTGGCAGTCTACTGATACTCAGTCAGAGAGAACCACCCTCGAAGGTGACGCTTCCTTTGCAGCTGGGATCTGTCCGTTCAGCTTCGATAATAAATGCAGTCAAAGCGGCAGTCGCTCCTCGTCACTCACAAATGTCTTGGTTTTGAACCTCGCCCTCGCAAAAACCAATTCCCACCATGCCAAGCCAACAGAAGAAAGTCATATTTTGCACAGCCGGGGTGTTAAGCTCTGTGTGTGCCCTGGGAGTCGTGACAGCACTGGGGACGCCGTTGTGGCTCAAAGCCACCATGCTCTGCAAGACTGGGGCTCTGCTCGTCAACGCCTCGGGGACGGAGCTGGACAAGTTCATGGGTGAGATGCAGTTTGGGCTTTTCCACGGAGAGGGCGTGAGGCAGTGCGGGCTAGGAGAGAGACCTTTTCAGTTCTCAGGTAAGTAGCAGTTGCATTTGAATTCTTTAAAAATTTAGGCACACTCTTCCAAGTGCTGCAAGGAATTGTTTTTGATAGTCTTGCCCTGTCTACTGACAGATGTTTTTTAAACAGACGTGAAACACTCAAGATAAATAGGACTTTTTTGAGCACGTTTCTTCTTCCTAGATTTTATTATTTTATTTGTTTTATTAACTAATTCATGCATGCTATTTTATTATAACATAATCAATTAGTTTATGATCTATAACTAATCAATTAGTTGCACATAATCGAACATTTTGAAAAGATAAGCAACTAAATTCTCCTCAAATATTAATACTTTCGTAAGAAATCCTGGGGTCCGGTTATAAAAGGGGACACTCAGGTAAAGAGTAAAGCTGCAAGAGGTGGGCTTCATGGTTGCCTTTGTGTTTTGTTGTTTAAAAAAGGATCAACGTCATGGGACTCAACCAACCCTCCCCTGCTTTTTGACCTTGCTCATGACTCTGTTTTCTGTCTACCTCCCTATTTTCCCTGCTGGGACCTTTGCTGCTGATACATTTTCTGTCCTCTTTTTTAACCAATTTGGAATCATTTGTCTTTATAAATTTATATATATATAAATGATCTGCTATGCTAAATGGGAAAAAAGTAGGTGCCTATTTAATATGAAAAATTTGCAACTGCTTGACCTTCAAATCATGTAGAGAACATTCCTGTCGTGATTTTTGTGAAATGGAAGTTTTTATCCACAGTATTTATACCCTGTTTATCCTAAGAAGAGAATTAAAAAAAAAAAAAAAATTACCATGTGAATAGGCAACTCATCAAATGAAAATTAATAAGAAGTCATTTGTTATATCTCTCACAACACACATTCAGAAATTATTATTATTTCAAAAGGGCTGGTTTGGAACAATCTTATGAGGACACAGTCAGTAAATTACTGCATAAATCACTCTTCAGGAAAGGAGGTTACCAACTGAAGCATTTAAAATGAATTATTATTTTGCCTGGGTTTTTTCCTCTAGCATAGGTAGAAGGCTAAATTAATTGAATTTATTATTAACATATGCAGTGTCTAATTAAATTTCGGTGCTGGCCTATTTTTATTTCTGCAACATTCCTTATATCTTCTTAGCAGTCATTGGATACCAGCCTTCAACCTACCTACGTTACTAGGTGATATGAATTTTCATAGGACTCTAGAAAATCCTCAAGAATTAGTCTTCAGCTTATGAAGAAATTATCATAATTTAGATTTGATGAAGTAGATAGCAATTCTTTTCACTGAATGGCTTTAATTCATTAAGGTATTGGTGCTGTTAGAGTTGCTTAGCTTTTATAGGAAGAAAAAAAAAAACAACGCAGAATATCCCGTGTTTTGCAACTGCATTAAAAAAAAAATAATAATAAAGGAAAAAAGATGACTGAAATGATTTAGCCATGAGTCACTGGCAACTAAAGCATGAGTAAAGCTTTTCACAAATGAATTTAAACCAAAGCAGGCAGCACACAGTGAACTTCCAGGAGCCTTTGCATTTTCCTATAGTAAAATGGAGATAAACTTTACTCATACCATAGGACACATTTTTAAAAAAATAGTTAAGATTTTTTCTGAACACTTTGGCCCTTTACATACTTTGTCTCATCTAATCCTCACATTCTTCTGCAGTGCAATAAATCATTTTTATGGCTGTGCTCTCTTAAGCTGGTCTTGTCTATCACAAAATCATTCTAACTAGGTTTCTCTCCTCCCTCCCTCCTTCCCCCCCACCCACTTTGCTTTCTGTGAGGACTCACAGAGTTGATGGGGTTTAAACAATACCCTCACCTGTCTCACAGAATTGCATTAGTCCCCACCATGCTCTGAACAGTTTTCCTCCAGCCAGGTAAGAAACCGTTCCATTTGCTTGTTTGTTCTCTGGTTTCAACCCACTCTATACTCCTAGACTTGTTAAAACTCCATTCATGTCCTTTTGCTGATGGTGCCACTTATATACAGTATAACTTTTTTCTGCTTAAGCATAAAAGTATCTTTTTTATGGACATGAGGGAGATTTGGAAAAACTGTAGAATGGATCCAATGGATTCCCCAAAGAGCATAATGCTCATTTATGTAAACACCCCTCTCCAAGTTAAAACTTCCTGATCAATGTGCCTTTAGGATGCCTGAGTAATGTATCTATGAAGTATACATTCCTGCTGCAATATAGCTTGCTGTTCCACATCTTCCCATTCAAAATGCTCTCTCCCTGTCAAAGGGGTTTCACCAACATATCCTAGGAAGAGGAGAGTCTTTCTCATTGGAAAGAATGAGCCTGGTTGATAAAAAAAGGGCACTCAAAGAGTAAGAGGCCTCACCCTATCTTCTCAGTAATGAACTCCTTTGAGCAAATTCCAAGGTCTCTAGAGAGCTGGGTGGATGGCTCTTTTCTGTTTCTGTCAGAGTCCAGCTCATGATCAGAGCACAACTCATTTCTCAGGACTTCCCCTTTTTCATTTTCCCTTTAAAAAGTTATTAAGCAAACATTTGGATTTCCAGTATTGAAGTATTGAAGTAATGAAGTATTGAAGGAATGGAAACACCCCCAGAATCAATCACTTTGGCCAGTTTTCTTCATGTGGTCATGTTATCATCAGTTAATATGAGTTTACATTTTAATTCTGCTGGATTGTTAAACACTAACTTTGCTTGCCCAAACTTTCCATTTAGATCAGGATTTGGCCAATAGAAATATAATGCAAGCCATAAATGCAAGTCACGAGGGTAATTCTAAATATTCTACTAGCCATATTTTTTTTTAAAGTAAAATGAGACAGGTGACATTAGTTTTAATGACATATTTTCTTTAACTCAAGATATCCTAAATATTATCATTTTAGCATAATCAATTTTTTAAAATTATTGAAATATTTTACATTCTTTTGCATATGTGTGCTAAATCTTTGCTAGATATCTAGTGTGTATTTTATATTTTCATAACATCACAATTCAGACCAGCCACATTTCAAGTGCTCAAGTAGCCACATGTGGCTAATGACTGCCATATTGCATAGCACAGATTTAGAGGGAGATTCACTCTGAATAAATTGGACATTGACAGTGTCTATATTCTAAATGAATTCTTGCTTGGCTCTGCTGTATGAGTCTGTGTGTGTACTTCTTACATGCAATGTATGTGTCACATTTAAAACCCAGATATATAGTAAAACATGAGGATGAAGAATGGGCCAGAAAAATAGGCTAGGAGATTTAGTCATATTTGCTCCTATTAAATGTTCCCTACTGACCATTCTATCTCTTTTAATTATGAAAAGAATCTGCCCTGCCAGCACAGTTATGCTGGGAAAGCTTCTGCCTCGTTTACTCTGGCTGATTCTCATCTGTTTATGGGTCAGCAGTTCGTTTTCTAGAGGTCACTGGCATTCATATCTAGCACACAATTTCATTCATTATAATGAAGGAATGTTTTCCTTTCAAGGTAACACAATTCATGGGCTTAATTTTTCCTGATATGCTACCTGTAAATTTTTAATGATGATGTTTAACTCTAAATATAGCCATCAAGACAAAAACTGTCAGTTTTGAGCTCAATGTGTGTGTGTTTCTGTTTTGGTGGCTTGAAACACGGAAGAACATCATCAAAATATGATTCCTAAGAAACATATGGTATCAATCCTTCCTAGAGATGCTTATCTGTTCATTGCCAAGACAGTTCATTGAGCTTGTAAAAACATATGGAAATTTTGGGGGGAATGTGAAAAATAAAATTTAACTAATGATGTATCATGGCTTGCAACTTTAGTCATATTTTTTTAAAAGCATTTTAATTTGGACCTTATGATTGAAAATCTGTAAAAAGCTTGAGTTTTTAGCTTCATATTTTAGAAAAGCAGGTTCTTTACCAAATGAGTTGTATGATCTAGGTTTCATAGGCTATTGAAACTACTTCTGAGAGTAAGCAGGTGGTTTCTCAAACATACCCTGATTGTAGTGGAATAGTTGTGAGTCAGGGTCTCCTGGCCATTACTGAGAGTTGGCACTCTCTCAGTGTCCATGGTCTCCTGTAAGTAAGCCTCCTGCCTCCTTCTTCCCTGACCTGCCACACATTATCCCCCAGTCACCGACCTGCACACACCCCATCTCTCCTATCACCCTGCCCAAACATGGCAGAGCTGCAAAGGTCTTTGATGTACCACCTTCAGATAACACTGCCTGACTCTCCTCCCTTCCTTAGTGCATGGCTGGTGTGGAGGAGGGCAGGGGCAGTGTGGGTGAGCCTGTGCACTTCACCTGGGAAGACTATCTGGAGCAAGAAGGAAGCTTGCTCTATTTCTCCTTGCAGGCATAGGCCTTCCTACCTTTTATCCAGGTACCCTATGCCTGGCCCCACTCACCTATTACAACAGTGTGGCAAAGAGTTGATTTGTTTTCCTCCCATTTTAAAAAAAAGTGATTAGTGAGATAGATGATAGGCGTGTTTGAGAAGCACTAGAAGGAAGGAAAGACCTTCAGCTTCTCTAGGCCAAGTAATTATTTCCTCCTCCACCCTTCCCCAGACCTTCACATTTGCTCTATTATTTCACATCACCTTCTATTATAAATATTTGAGAATGTATATTTATCTCCAAAGAGCCCCAAGAGGTCAGGAGAAGTGTATTGTACATCCTGGTACTCCATTGAACCAGGGCCTAGCACAGCATGTGGCACAAAGAGGTACTTAATAAATGTTTGGTACACTCACACTATTGGGATTAAGCAACCTAGATTTGAGGCTGGTCTCTGTCACTCAGTGGGGATGACATCTTGAAGCAAATCACTTTATTTCATTGATTTTTACATTCTTGCATCTAGAAAATGGGAGGTGGTGAAATGAGATGATTTTTAGCCTCTCTTACAGTTCAAATGCTCTATGATCTATATGATGAGGGGCTGGGCTGTTCTAGGCAAGATTGCTCCAGCTTTAAAATTGCATGACCTGGGGAGTGGATGTAGTTCAGTGGTTGAGCACCTGCTTCCCATGTATAAGGTCCTGTGTTCAATTTCAGTACCTCGTAAAAACAAAATAAACAAACAAAAAAACCGACTTTCATTGGGGAGCGGACGTAGCTCAGTGGCTGAGCGCCTGTTTCCTGTGTATGACATCCTGGGTCAATCCCCAGTATGTTCTAAAATAAAAAAATAATAAAATTGCATGACCTTTCTAGTCTTAGTCACTAGAAGTTTCTGCTTATAGATTTCTGTCAACATCATTGAAAGTGGTGAGTTATGTGTATCTTTATGCTTTGTTCCCTAAGGCTCGTAACTTGAAAAGTAAAGTATTCTAAAATACCTAACATGTATCTTGACCCAAAAAATTTCATAATCAAAGTGGATGTTCCTTCTTGCCTGTCATAACTTTTTGTATGGAAACTTGCAACTTAAAGAAGGAAAAATGAAGAATGAAGGATGGGATGCTTTGAAATTCTAGGGAGATGGGTTAGAATCCTCCAAAGAGCAGGAACAACCATAAATACCCAAACAATGAAAGTGCTTTTGTTGAGAAAGTCAAAAGGAAGAAGAGCAAGCCTCCTCTAATTTTTCCATTCTTCACTTTCCCTAGAAACTCCTCTTCCATCCTTACTGAAAAACTCCTCTTTCCTAAATCTGATTTCTTAAAATAATAACTACAAGGAGAGACTTCCGGGAAGATGGCGGACTAGTAAGACACGGGAATCTCTTCTCCAGAAAAATAGCTAGAGGACAAGCTGAAACAGCCCCGAAAAAGATCTTCTAGGGTTTAGGACAGCAGGTGAAGGCTGCACACCACCCAGAGGAGAGAGGGACAGAAGAGGGAAATCGCGACTACAGAACTGTGAGTTGCAAGTAGCCGCTTCTGCTGCTGCCAGCACCCTCCCCCACACTCTTTAGAATTCTCTGGCCTCTGGGCCTGCGACCACAGACAAAGGGGGCTTCAGGGATCTTCCACTCCCGGAAAGGGGAGAGAGAGGGACTCAGCCTTAGGCTGACTCAGGTTCTGACCTGAAATTTGGGCTGCAGAGCCCCACGGACCCTTCCACACGGTGGTTTGCCCTGGGAGCCTAGAAAGGACTGGAGAAATCCGACCCTCGCAACCTCCCTCTCTTCTAGCCTGGACTAATTGTTGAGGACACCATGGGAGAGGGGAGAGAGAGCCTGGGGCAGACCCTGCTTTGGACTCCCAGGTTTGGTATGCCCTGTCCCGAGAGCCCTTCCAGGCTGGGTGGGGCTGCACCATTGTTTGCCTTGGAACCTGCAAGGGGCTAAAGAAATACAAACCTCCCAATCTCCTCTTCTACTAACAGGGACTGATTGTTGAGGATTCAGAAGGGAGTGGAAATATTTCCTAGCTGGGAAAAGGGGGGCGCTACGAGAGAAGTCTGGAGAATTGTCTCAGAAAGTTTGAATCACAGGGCTCCTAGCCCTCAGACAGGAAGCTCTATCACATTGATCTGGTCTGTGTCACAACAAATATGCTCCGACCAGGCATTGAATTGAGAGCCGCCAACAAGCGCCATCTCCTGGCAGACCAAGGAAGTGCACATAAGAAAATTAATAAGTGAGAGAGGCTTTTCCTGGCCTCTATAGCCTCCCTGCCCAAGGCCCTAGGAAACGACTCTACAACCAATTACTGGGTCCAGTGCCCAGTTTTGAGCAACCAGCAGAACAATCCTAACAATCAAGGTTGAGCCCAAAATCAAAGAGTGGTGGTAACTCACAGCCTCCTGTCACTAAAACCCCATAAAAGAGAAAGAGATAGAGCATCTAAGTAAAATACAAACTAACCAGATGCCTAAGCACCAGCATAAAATTACGGGCCATACTAAGAAAATAGAAGACATGGCCCAAGAAAAGGAATACAGCAAAGTCCCAGAAGAGATGCAGAATTTGAGAGAACTATCAGTGAGATGAGCACACATTACCAAAATCAAATTAAGGAGATGAAAGAGAATATAGTTAAAGAGATTAATGACATCAAGAAGTCATTGCGCGAACGTAAAGAAGAATTTGAAATCATGAACAGAAAAGTAACGGAGTTCATGGGAATGAAAGACACAATAGGTGAAGTAAAAAATACATTTGAAGCATACAACAGCAGACTTGAAATGATAGAAGAAAGAATAAGTGATACTGAAGATAGAACAGCTAAAATTGAAGAGAGAAAAGAATAATTACAAGGAGTTAAGAATGGCCGGTATTTGTTTAACATTCCAAGAAGCTTTATACTCCTCTTCGCCCAAAAGGGGAACTCAGCAGAAATTATCCTCAAATTGGTAAGAAATATGGGGAAAATGCTTTTGATGAAGGGATCATCTCATTCTCCTTGCTTATTCCAGAAAAAGAACTTTCATTTCTCTCTCCTCCCTAACAACCACCCTCTAATACCCTTAACAGAAAAAAAATCCACGAAATAGGCGTTGTTCATGAATTACTATTGTGCACACATATGAACACAAGTGCGCACACACACATACACACATTCTTTCCTTCTCTTTAAATTACCCACACACTAACAGCCCGAAAAGCATTGACCTGGTCAGACCTGGAAGATGAAGTAGAGGTGGACAGGGCTGCTTTTGAAACTCTGCTCAGTAGGTCCTCAGTGAGATTTCTGGAACTTAACACTAGTGTGTGAACTTTACCTGTTGGAGGACAACTCCAAAATTCTTCTCACAATTTTCTCTCATGATCTCTGGGGTGACTTATCTTCCCCAAGGACTTACAGACAACCTAGAAGAAAATAACATATCAGCTCCCAGTGGTAGGGTACCTACCCAATGCCAAGTTTTTTGCATATATCATCTCCACCTTTACATGGAAGGTGCTATGATGCTATCTATACCTCTTTAACAAATACAGAGAGTGGATACTCAGAGAGGTCACAAAATTTGCCTCCAGTCACACAGACCTAAGATTCAAATTCAGATGCATGACAGATCATGCTCATTCCTCTGCCACATCTGCCTCAGAACACAGAAAAAGGTATCAAAGAGATGAAGAAAACTTAAGATTAGTCTTCAGTTTCATCATCTTTTTGAAAATGATATCAGTACTTCACAAGACATAGTTCTACTGTGTCCATGTGACAGTACTTGGCCTTAAGACTTGAATTCATTCATTGCTTCTTTATTTCACATTTCAGTGGCCCTGATGTCTAAACCCTACTCTTTGGCCTTTGGAAGGTCAAATAGTCAAATCAAACCAGTTTCATAAGATACGTTGAGCAGGCCCCATGCTTTATGGCTAATCTTTGGATTATGTAATCAGAATACCTTGATGTTAAGAGTTCAGTTTGAAGGCAGAGATATCCAGTTGCTCATGGGTTAGCTGACTTAAGATCACTGCCACCTAAAATTTTCACGGTACGAACCTGCCTAGGAAGTGATCATCAGTGTTAGCTATTCTGACTACAGCAATTATTTCACAACAGCAATTATCAAAATAGCAGGCTCTTTCCTGAAGTGACATGAACAGTTTCAAAATAGAGTCAGGGACAAAAACAATGCAGGTACATAGCAATTGATTCACTTTAAAAGCTAGTATTTTACAAAAATCCAATGGGATAGAATTAGAGTATAAATTAAAATCTCATCTTTAAAAAGTGGCATAAAAATAAAAGCTCATTTTTATCTCTGGAATATATTAGGGAATTTATAAAGTTACAGGCATATTTTTTGAAATAAAACTCATAAATTAAACAATGACAAAATTTGCCTTTAATCTAGTCATGCAGTTAAACATCCAGACTAGTTGTGGTTTGATAGATTTTATTACAGGTATGATAAAATTGACTAATAGCAAACTTTATACCTGGCAGATTAATTTATGCAGAGTTCATTGTTCACTCCCTCTCCTCATGTTATAACTATGGCAAAGCCATTCTGGATAGTTATTACCCAACCATAACCATAACCTTATGGATTTGGAGCAGTTAAATGGGTTCTGTTATCAGAGACACATATGCACTGTAGCAGCTGTCGTCCCTAAGCCGCCATGGGTGATTAAGACTCACTCACGGGTGGGGGCTGCCTCTAAACAGGCTGGAGTCAAACAGTACACTTCAACTCGGAGACATTCAGGCGAGGCATTGAAAAAATTGTATTTTAAGCTGTTCTAGCATACCCTTGGGTCTTCTTTTAGGTGTTGCGGTCATGGATTTCATTCTCTCTGACCACATAGCCATCAGAAGCCTGGCTCGCTAGCTTGGTATGAGACTATGGGTGATATTAACAGAGATGAATGCACTGAGCTTATGTCAGGGAATGTCTTTTACTGGATTTTCATAATGACTGGCTGCAGATGGGCTGAGGGGAAAGTCAGATCAAGAGCATTTCTGTAAAAAGAAAGAAATCTTCTCTTTTAGTCTCTTTCAGGAAAATGAAAAGCTGAGCACCAAGAGGCCAAATACAACTTTTTTTTTTTAACTCACCCTTTTATGTGGAGAAGGAAAAGCAGAGAAGAACAGACTCTCTGAAGCTATCATTATGGCTTTAATCTAGGAAGAAGTTGCCTCACCGTTGCTGACATCATTATCAGAGCTGCCTTAGTTCTGAGAGCTTCACAGATGGTGTTTTCTGCATTTTACATCTGGTCAGATGAAGGCAAAAACGGTTGATGAGACCAAAATTGTTAGATCGGTGGTCCGTAACCCTGGCTGCACTTTAGAACTACCTGGGGAGCTTTGAAAATTACTGATGCCAAGGCTCTATCCCAGAACAACTGAATCAGGAACTCTGGGGGCTGGGCCTGAGCGTTGGAATGGTTTAAAAGTCCCAGGTGATTCTAATGTGCAGACCAAGGTTGGGAACTACTGGGTTGGATGGTGGCAGAGACAGGGGCAGTCAGGTGAGACCAAGGCTCAGAAGCTCTCAAGGTTAGGGGTGAGGGAGGCTACCAGAAGTAGGGAAGGAGTGAGAAACAGTGTTTAACATTGTTTCCACACAGCTGGAAGGCTTTCTGACCCACCTCAAGCTGGGTGCCTTAGCTTCCATTCCTTTGGTTGATTGTATCCATGGAAAGTCTCGTGCTTTATCCAGACCCACCTGGCTACTGAGGGAGGGAATGATCTGATTAGTACATTTGGAATAAGAAAGTGAGCATACTTGGCTCCCAGACCCAGAGCACTCACTCTCCCTCTTTCCAAATCTGCCCACCAATTACAGAGGGTTGCCCCCAACTGGTCAGGATACAGGGACCAGCTCTACCCTTGATAAAGGCCTTTTTCCATCCAGCCCTGCTTGTGTCTGGGTAGCTGAGGCTGCCTAATTCAGAGGAGTTGGTTTAAGAGCTCAGCCACCTTCTCCAACTGCTTTATCAGAAATACAGTTAACAATTTGACTTCCATCTGCCTGTCTCTTGGGGAAGGAACACTCAGGGTCCTCTTTGGAGGTGTGTCATGAGCCCAAAGATCATTTTGGACTACCTATTAGAATGTCCAAGAAATTGCACTAGGGAAATAGAAATAAGAATGGGAATAATATACCAGATGCTGAGGAAAGTGTGTGGCAGGTGTCAGATAAGTAATTAACTATAAATCCAAAGCTCCAGGATTATTTACAGCAATAGCCATGCACCCAGTCAGAAAAAGAAAGTGAAAATCCAAGCTACAAAATAGAAAGTTAATCTGAATCCCATGTAAACCAAGGACTCTTTTGAGGGGATGGGCCTCGGATCTCAATGTACAGATAAGTACTCTAACCACCTGTGGGCCAAATACCACCCCCTCCACGATGGATCCTAAGGCTTGAAAATGCAGACCCTCTCACTGTGTTGATTACTTACATCCCCCACTCTTCTCATTGGAAACACAACTCTCCTACAGTTCTCATCATGTTAACAAACATTTAGGTAATCACTTAAAATTTACAAAGAGCTTCCAAATAAATAATCTCACCTGTGGCTCTCGAAAGCACTGTGATTTATTTCTATTACCATCCACTTTTACAGATAAGGTATACAGAGGACACCATGCACCATAAATGGCAAAACCAGATTAATTTCAAGCTCTCCTAACTCCAAAAGCTAATCTCTTTTGAGCCTGCCTTTTTGCCCCCCCCGGCCCCCCCACCCCACCTTTCTTGCTTTGGTAGTGCATTATATTCCAACCACTGAATACTTCTGGTAAATGCCATTAAATATAGAATTAGTGTGAATTTACTAATTTCCATTTTAAGAATGGCAGGATAAGAGCTATGACTGTTACCCTGGAGTAAATGAAAGAAGAACAAAGCTTCAGGATTAAATATAACAGAAGAACACACAGATAGAAATAAAACAAATTTTAAGGCAACTGAAATGAAAGCCATACATTTAGAGATATCAAATAAAATGTGGCTTAATGGAAAGCAATAATGGAACATACTTAGCAGTTAATAAAAACAAATACTTTTTATCTTATTCTTATTACCCTCCAATGTTCTACTGAAAACAGCATGACTTTACATGTAAGACACACATTTTTGTAAGTTAGAGAGTTATGTGCCCTCATCCCCCAAAGATGATTATTGGGTACCTACTATGTGCCTAAGCATGAGGATATAAAGGGAATAAGGGTACTTGTTCACAAACAACTCAGAATCTAGCAGAAATGTTTTTAAATAATTGCAGCACTGAGGCTGTCGATTTTATCTTATAGGCAATGGGAAGCCATTTGAAGATGTTTAGCAGGTTTGTGACAGGTCAGAAGATGGATTGGAAAAGGACTAAAAGGGAGGTGGGAAGGCCAACCAAGTGGCTCCTCCAAAATTGGGGTCACAAATAAAAGCACGGACAGAAGGATGGAAATGAGGGGAAATATTTCCAAAGTATTCAGAAGCAAAAACCAACCAACTAGGTGACAGAGGATGAACCCTAGATTTCTGCTGGACAGATAGTTTTTACAATTCACCAATAAGAAATACAGAAGAAGGAGTAAGTTTAGAGGGAAGAAAAAATTCTTTTTTATTGTGTTTAATTTGGAAGTTGTGAGAGAGGCCTGGAGTACAGGTGGAGAAGCAGAAACCAGCGAGTAGAGGTGGTAGTTGGAACTTTAATTGAAGATGAGGTTTCCCAGGGAAGGGAACTGAATGAGACAGTGGACAAAGATGTGCCCTAGAAAACACCAATATTTATGGGTAGAGGAAGAGGCACTTTCAAAGGAGGATGAGAAGGGAGGGTCAGTGAGATGGAAGAGGATCAGCTAGGGGGTAACTTGGGAGGAAAGACCTTCAAGAAAGTAAGAGCCAACAGTCTTAAACATCACATACATGTCAAATGAGAGATAGGATGAAAATAGTCCTTTGAATTTTACAAGCAGAAGGTCATAGGAGACGTTTTCCAAAGCAGTCCTGATGGAGTGGTGGGAGAGAGTCCTTGTAGGAGTCAAGGAATAAATGGGACAGGAGAACCCAGAGATAGATAATGACTGGGGATATAAAGGAGAGATCTAAGGTCAAGCAATAGCTGGAGGAGCCCTAGGGTTAGCTAGGAATGTAGGGGTGGGGGTGGGGAGGAGGTTATAAAGGAAGGATCTTGGGGACGGATGTGGCTCAACTGGTTGGGCGTCCGTCTCCCATATGGAGGGACCTGGGTTCGATCCCCAGGACCTCCCGGTAATGGAAAAAAAAAAAAAAAAAAAAAAAAGGAAGGATCTTGAGTGTGGTCCTGAACTGAAGGGCTGAAGACAGATGGGAGAGATGGTAAAAGATGAAGAAAGGATTTTGTGAAGGAGGAATAGGATGGTTCTGAGAGCACAGGGAGAAGTCCAAGCCTTGACAAGAGAAAAACATTTCTTTTTCTAAGAATGGAGGGAAGTTTGGGTGTGTGGCAATGGGGGACTGAAAAGTTGAGGGAATTTCCCCAATAGCCTCTGCTTTCTCTATGAAATGGGAGAGTCTCGTTTACTAGACATTTTCCGGCGCTTTATAAGCAAGGCATATAAGACTAAGAGAAATGGAGGTGAAGGTGTCATAGGTGCTTAAGAGTGGGGGAGGTTTGGAATATCTGACAAGGGGGCAGAAGAGGGAAAGACTGGGAAAGGCTTTACAGAACGAGGAGGTCAGTAGTGACCACAGAGCAGAGCCCAGAAGGATCACACCTGAGCAGCACAGCAGGGCTGGGCAGGCTAGAGATGAGGCCCCAAGAACACAGCCTCTGCCGAGGGATTGCAGGAGGGCCAAGTTCCCACAGAGAGCTTCTCATTCCAAGTCATTAACTTGGGACTTACTCTGCTCCATTTCACAATATCTGACCCTAGTAATGAGGGTATGACAGCCTTTCTCTGCACACCGAGTTATGCAGTATGGATTTCCTTTTTACTCGCCCCCCCCCCGCCCCCACCGTGTGACTTGGGTGCCCTCTGTTCTGCTATTAGGAGAATGAACCAAATGTTTAGTTTCTTTTAGCCCTCTGTTTCTGAGTACATATCTTGTCAGAACTCTCTGCTCACTAGTCTTCATGGAGGGGAAATCAAGTTTTTAGCCAGGGTTGAAAAAGAAGAGTTGAATATTTATATGAAAAAATATAACTCGTGTTCTTAGATCATCTTGTATCCATATCATATATAGCATTTTTTTAGAAAACACCCTGACCCAAGTGATCCCTTTCCTGGGAATTCACCCAAAAAGAGTTATTCCCATTGACCACCCATTCCCTAATAAGAAAGAAAAGGGTATGTGCCTGAAGATGATCGTGGAGGCATTAGCTATAATAACTAAATAGTAGAGGCCAACCTAACAGATAGCAATTGGGGAAAGAGATATCAGTTTGATTAAAAATCCATGTAGTCATTAAAACGATATTGTGGGAAGTAGATGTGGCTCAAGCGATTGAGCTCCCGCCTACCACATGGAAGGTCCCTAGTTTGGTTCCCGGTACCTCCTAAAGAAGACAGCAAGCTAGCGCGAAGGGCAGGCGTGGCAAGCTGACACAACAAGATGACGTAACAAGAGACACAAGAAGAAAAACATAATGAAGATACAACAAAGCAGGGAACAGAGGTGGCTTAAGCAATTAGGCGCCTCCCTCCCACATTGGAGGTGCTGGGTTCTGTTCCTGGTGCCTCCTAAAGAAGCAAGGAAGATGAACAGATATAGAAAGTGCAAAACCATAAGGGGGTGGGAGAAATAAATAAAATAAATCTTTTAAAAAAAGATATTATAAAGACAGTATGTATGACAAGGGAAATTCTTATATTCTGAGTGAAAAGAAAAGGGCCTGTGGTAGGAATGTGCCTGGCACATTTGAGGTACAGCAAGGAGCTGGAAGACAGTCAGCAAAGACGAGGGTAGCAGATAAAGTCAGAGATCTGGTAAGGGGTCTGATCATAAAGGGTCCTACAGACTTTGACTTGGCTTTTTCTCTGGGTGAGATGAGAGTCCACCAGACAGTTTGATCAGAGAATTGATATGAACTGATCCACATTTTTAAATGATCCCTCTGGCTTCTGGTTGAGAATAGATTGCAGGAAACAAGGGTGGAAGCAGGGAGACAGGTTAGGAGGGCTTGCAATTATCCAAGTGAGAGATGATGGGGCTTAGACCACGGTGGCACAGTGGAGATGGTGAGAAGTGTTGAAGTGGTCAGAGGCTGAATATAGTGCCAATAGGTTTTTCTGACAGACTGAACATGAAATGTGAGAGGGAAAAAAAGAGAGAACCAAAGGTAATGCCAAGGAAATATGAAACGGCCAGCAACTGAGATGAAGAAGACTAAAGGAAGCAAGTGTGTAGAAGGAAAGAAACTGGGCTCAGTTCGCGACACATTGAGATGCCTTAGATATCCCAGCTAAGATGCTGAACAGGTAAGTGGAGGACATACAAGTGTGGAACAAGGGAGAAGTCTGGGCTGGACATAATCGTTTGAGGGTGCTTATAGTAAATGCCATAATGCTGGATGAAGCACCGAGGGAGGGAGTGAGCGCAGTGAAGGGAATAGCCACGAGACCAGAGTCAGCCCGGTCCTTAAGAGGTGAGGATGAACCAACAAAGCAAACTGTGAGGGCAGCCAGTGAGGTGGGAGCAAAACTGAGAGGGTGTGGTGTCTGGAAACCAGGGGAAGAAAGCGTTTCCGGGAGGAGAGTGAGCAGCTGTGTCAAATGTAGACCAGGTAAGGTGAGGATAAAGAATTGCCCCCAGGAGTTGACAGCTTGAAGCTCACTGGTGCCTGGGGAAATGTAGGATCAGTGCAGTGGGTTCAGGAGAGAAAGGGAGGAAAGTAATGAGATGCAAAGGGTCCAGGCAACAACTTGAGGGATCTTCTTGTAAGGGAAATGGGGGTGGGGGGGTGAGGGGGTGGTAATAGCTGGAAGAGAACGTAGGTGAGGTTTTTTTTTTTTTTTTTTTTTTTTTAAGATGAGAAAACAACAGCACGATTTTGTGCTCATGAGACTGATCCAATAGAGAGGGGAAGTGGCTGATGTGGCAGAGAGAGGAGAGCATTGCACCCAGTATCAGTATCTGTGAGGCAGTGAGAAGGGGCAGAATCGTGCACAGAGGCGGGATTGGCCTCAGGTCGGGCGGGATGCACACAGTTCCACAGTGAGCCTCTAGGGAGCACCTACTATGTTCTAGGTATTTTGTACACTGATGTCATCAAAACCTCCCAAACTGGAAAGAATGATGGTCCTATTTTTTCAGATAAGGAAATCAAGGCTTAGGGAGTTCATGGGATTAGAAAAGAAGCTGGAAAGTGAACTTCCTCTGCCTGATTTCAAATGTCCAGCAGTGTCCATACACCCAGGCTGCCCCACTGAACGCCCGCATTTTATAGGCAGGGAACCAGAGACCCGGTCACCCGCTCAAGATCACGCGGGAACGCCTGCGACTACTGAGTCTCTGCCCCATGCTCCTTTTCTCTTCCTTGTACTAAGCCCTTCCTTCCTCCACGCCAAACATTCCCCTTTGCTGAGGCTGTTTCTCATATTTAGAAGACCCTGTTCCTTCCAGACCTTGCTCCTCATAATCTTTTTTTTTTTTTTCAAGTCGGGTTTATTGATATATAACTTACATACAGTGAAATTCACCCTTTTTAGGTGTGCAGTTCTGTAAATTTTGACTAATCATATGGGCATGTAAACACCTCCACAGTCAATTGTAGAACACTTCCAATTTCCCCAAAAGTGTCCTCGTGTCCCTTTGTGGCCAATCTCTTTGCCCACTCCTCCCCCCAGGCCCCAGCAACCACTGATCTATTTTCTGTCCCTATCCTTTTGCCTTTTCTAGAATGTCATATAAATGGAATCATGCAGTTTATAGCCTTTGAGTCTGATGTCTTTCAGTTAACATAACACATTTGAGATTCAACCATGTTATGGGGTGTACTAGTAGTTTCTTTTCTTTTATTGCTGGCTGGTATTTCATTATATGGATGGGCCACAGCTCATTTATCCATTCACCACTGATGGATATTTACATATTTCCAGTTTTGGGCAAATATGAATAAAGCTACAGTAAACATTTGTATACAGGTTTTTGTGTGGACATATGTTTTCAATTCTCTTAGATAAATACCCAGGAGTGGGATTTCTGGGCCATATGTTAAGTTCAACTTTCAAAATACTAGAACATTTAGACAACCATAAGCAAAAAAAAGAAAAAAGAATCTTGACCCAAACCTTATACCAGATACAAAAAAATAACTCAAATGGATCCCAGACCTAAATGTAAACCTAAAACGAAAAAACTTCTGGATGAAAACAGGAGAAAATATTTGTGACCTTGGATTAGGCAAAGATATCTTAGATTTGACACTCAAAACATGATACATAAAAGAAAAAAATGATAAATTGGACTTCATAAAAATAGGAACTGCTCTTCAAAGGCACTGATAAGAGGATGAAAAGACAAGCCACAGACTTGGAGAAAATATTTGTGAATCACTTATCTGATAAAGGATTTGTATTCAGCAAGCATAAAGAATTTGTAAAACTCAATAACAACAACAACAAAAAAAAATCCAATAAAAAACGCACAAAAGATCTGAACCAACACATCACCAAAAAATATATATAGAAGGCAAATAAGCTCACAAAAAAATGTTCAACATCATTAGTCATTGGAGAAATTCAAATAAAACCACAGCAAGATAAATTATGCACGTATTAAATGTCTAAAATTTTTAAAAACCTGCCATGTGCTGGTAAGTGTACAGAACTGGGACCCTCAAATATTGTCGGTGGCAATGTGAAATGGTATAGCCACTTTGGCAGACACGGGCAATATTTCTTAGCAAAGTACACTTACAGGAGCTAGAGGTGCAGAAGGGTTGACTACAAAGGGGCAGGAGGAAGTTTCTGGAGTGATGAAGCTGTTTTATTTCTTGATTGTGGTGGTGGTTACACGACTGTGTTTGTCAGAACTATGCACTAAAAAGGGAGAAATTTTTACTGTGTGTTAATTTTACTTTAATTTTTAAGATAGGGGAAAAAGAAAAAGCAGCAATGCACCTGTGTGACCTTAATCAAGTTACTTAAGTTCTCTGAACCTCCGTTTTATTATTTATGTAATGAGGATAATAATATTGGTGTAAGAATTAAATTTGTTAATTTATGTAATATATGTAAAGTACCTGGAGCATAGCAAATGCTATAATAATTATTGACTGTTAATGTTTGTTCTTTTTTGGTATATTGCTCTTTGAAGAAGCTTTATAAAGAAATAATAGAGAGAAAATAAGGTCAATTACGGTGTTGGGATGTTTTTTTAAGGCTGACACATTGACTTATAGATAGAATGGAAGAAATTAGTGATAAGAAGATGAAAAAGAGGGGAAATAATTCTGAATGCATAAACAAATCCTACCCTGCTAATGTGGCATCAGCTGCCTGTTTTTAATGAATAACTCCCTTTGACTTGTCAACAGCTAATCAAGCAATTTCTAGAGGCCAGAAGTGACTTGCCAGATTAATGACAGCCCCTCCACAGATCAAAATGTTCCAGTCCTCCCTCTGTGTTGTAATCCTAAAATTAAAAGAAAGGAAAGATCAAACAAATCTTCCTCCTGGATGTACAATAGCCCAACATCATGGAAGTGACACCTCCAATATTTATTTGAATGGTTTGCTCTCATATTCAGTCAAGGAAAAGTCATATTAGTGATGGTTACTCTGATTAGTCCTTACAGACTCAGGGACTTTTGAGAGAGAGAGAAAAAAAAAGGAAGCCTGCTAATATATAAGTATTGCATACAGGGAAAGAATGGGAATTTTAAGAGACTTCATAAGAATTAAAATGTTCCATATGACAATTTAGTTTAGCTTCTGAGTTTTCTTTCTAGGAAGTAAATCACAGCAACTTCATTCTGCGACTGTTTCAAAGAGGTAACAACCCTCGATTTTCAGACAGGCTTAACTTAGTTACTCTATCAGAGACGAAGAGAGTTGAGATGGATGGAAGCAGGTTGTTTAATAACAGCTAGTGAAAAACCAAGTCCACAGCTGACCAAGTATGAGAATAGCAGTAGGATTGGTTGTGCTGTCTTGGCAATTGGAAGCTCCAGAAGGCGGGCTATTGTTGTCTAAGAGCAGGCGGGATCACTGCTGTGCCCCAGAAGAGGAGGCAAAGTGGGCCAGTGCATTTGCTGGCAACAGGAGTTTTGTACCTGCGAACTTTAACAACCACACTGCCACAACCCCATTCCTCAAAGCAAAGCTGAGGAATAGCCTTGTTATATTTTACCTCATCTATCTATCTACATCCATCTCTCTCTAACTATCTCTTTCTCTCCATCCATCCATCCATCCATCCATTTCTAACTGATAAGGACTTTAAAAAAACACAACCATAACATCATAAACACAATGAACAAAATCAATACTAGTTACTTAATATTATCTAATACCTAGTCCATGTTCATTTTTCCCTGGTTATCTCAAAAATGTCTTTTTATAACTGGTTTGTTCATCATATAAGCAATGTCCACAAATTGCATTTGATTAATATATCTCAAGCTTATTTTAATCTACAATAGTCATAGAAATTTTTATGGCTTCATTTATCCTTTTAATTATTAAAAAAAAGTATTTATGCATTTACTGAATAGATATTTATGCATGGGGTAAAAAAAATTTTTTTAAACAGTATGAAAAGGTACATAGTGAAATATTCCTCAGACTCCCTCCCCAGAAGCATAAGCAGTTGCCAGTTTAGTGAATAACCTTCTAGAAATAGAAAAGCATGCCTGTTCCTGAGCTTTGTGCTGTAGCATTGTGCTTAAGAGTGAGAACATGAGTTCAAATCCCTATTCTGCCATTTCCTAAGTGCATAGTCTTGGGCATGCTACATTGCCTCTGTGCATTGTTTTTTTCCTCTAAGTGGACTAATAATAGCGTCTACCTCCTAGGATTGTTGACGAGAATTGAATCAGAAAATACATGCATACTTCTTTGGATTTTCTATGAATGTCAGTATGATGCACGTTTTTCTTTGTTTGGTTTGTTTTCTCATATAACATCACATTTTGGTGGCAATTCCATAACTGTTCTTATGATCTGTTTCATTCTTTTTAATCATTGACTAATATTCCATTGTATGGATGTACTACTGTTGGACATGTAAGTTATTTTCAACCTTTTGTTTTTACAAAAATGCGGCAACAAATATCCTTGTAATACCTTATTGAATTCATGTGCAAGAATATCCATGGGATAAATTCCTAGAAATGAAATTGCTGAGCCAAAGGGAATGTGCATTTTAATGCTTTATAGATATTGCCAAACTGCCTTAAAAGAAGTTGTACCAATTTACACTCCAAAGAAAAATGTATATCTCCATTTCCCTATACCCTAGCTAACACAGGATATTACTAAATGATTTGATCATTGTAAATATGATTTGTGGGAAATGGTATCTCATCGTTTAATATACATTTATCTTAATATGAGAAGATAAAGGAAATATAGTGCAACCAAACCTCATCAGTCAAATGACCCAGCCGTGACTCCACATGAGGGTGCTGTGAACAGCATCAGGATACAAACTTCTTGTGCATTCCTGAAGAGGACACTCCCTAGCCAGTAGCACTAAGCATGGTTTATGTGTGTGTCATTAGTTATAGCCAGATGCGGTGAAGGGTTTGTTCTGAACTGATTCCTCCCTCATCTCATCCCCACTATGACACATGGTCGGAAGAGGAGCACTGTGGCCATGGGACATGTATTGTGTGGCTGACCACTTCTTGCTCCCTGAATCCTTTTCCTCCCATGGGCTTCCCACTGTACCACTCTCATGGATGTGCTCCTTACTCACAAGCTACTCTTCCTCAGTCTCTTTGGCTGGCTTCTCCCCCTCTTCTGTTCTGGTAAATGTGGGCGAGCACCAGGGCTCATGCCTGGTCCCTTCTCCCCTCTAGCTGTAGCTTCTCCATAGACAATATCTAGTCCCACGGCTTGAAATATCAGGGTTACGGTCTGCAAGCAAAGCATCTGGGGCACAAAATTTAAGCAGACACTCATGGGTTTGTGCAAATGCAGGATTGACATCTGAGAGTGTCTCTTTAAATCCTGCGCCCTAGATGCCTTGCTTGTCTCACTGCTAAATACCCCAGACTTCTCTCTGGACCTTCAAACACATAAATCCAATTTATCATCTCTACTTGGAGGGCTTAAAGGCAACTCAAACTTAAAATATCTAAAACAATTCCTGCATCACTCCCCACCTCCCTGCCCAAAGCTGCTGCATTTGCTTGCCTATTTCAGTTTTAATAGCATCATCATTTATTCCATTGCTCAGGCCAAAATCTAGGAGTTATCCTTGATTTTCTCTTTCAGCAAGCTCTATCTTGTATCTCTAAAATGTATTCCAAATCTGGCAGTCTCTCAGCACCTCTACTGCTACCACCTTAGGTCAGGCTCCCATCTCTTCCCTCTTGTAAATAACCTCCACCAGATCTCCCTGCTTCCACACTAGCCCCTCTCCCCCCCCCCCACCCCCATACTATACTCCCTGCTTAGCACTAGGGTAATCTTTTAATATGGTGAATAAGATTGTATCACTCTCCTGCCTAAAACCCTCCAGTGGCTTCCAAATGAATTTAGAAAAAAAGCAGACTCTTACCATGGTCAATGGGCCAAGAACTGGTGGATACAATCATCTGACCCCTGCATAAGTTTCTGACCTCTACCTCCCCATCATTTACCAGGCTCTGCCTCAATGGCCCTTTCCTGCTCCAGATGTGCTCCTTTTCCATGGAATGCTCTTCCCCCAAATCTTTATAGGGCGACTTCCTTCTCAGCATTCAGGTGTCAGCTCAGATGTCACTTTCCTGACCACCCCCATCCACTCATCCAGTCTCTCAAAATCCCACTACCCTATTTTACTTCTCCATAGCCTTTGTCACTATCTGAAAGAGTCTTCTTGTTACCATTGCATAACAACTCCCCACAAAGCTCTGTGACTTCAAACAACAATCTATTATTATCTCTCACAAGTCTTGGGTCTCTCCTCCAGTTGCAGTTAAATAGTATCTGGGATTGGAGTCATCTGGAGGCTTCTCTGGGCTGGACAAGTAAAATGGTTTCTTCCCTCACAGGTCTGGGGCCTTGGTGCTCCTCCAGGTGTCCTCTCTCCACTGCATAGGAGCCAGGACCTCTCATGTGGCCATTTAAGCCTCCAAAAGAAAAGCAGCAGAAACTTCTGGTTCTTTTATAGTGTAGGCCAGGACCTGGCACAGTGCACTTTTGCCATATGCAGGTAGTCAAAGCAGTCATAGGCCAGCCCAGGTTCAAGGGATTGGTGAATAACTTCTACCTATTAAACTGGAAGTAAAGTGTATGTAAAAGGAGGGAAGGAATTGATGGTGGCCATCCTTGGAGATAAACTATCACATGGACTTGTCTGGTAACTGGTTAATTGTCTACTCCCATTAGGTTAGAAGCTCCAGGAGAACAGAGACTTTGTCAACATTGTTGTATGAAAGTCTGGGAAGCGGCTGTGGCTCAATCAGTGGGGCTCCCGTTTACCATATGGGAGGCCCCGGGTTCGGTTCCCGGGGCCTCCTGGTGAGGGCGAGCCCGCCCGCACGGAGTGGTTGGCTGATCCAGCGAGCACAGGCAGCAAGGGGGGGATAAATGAATAAATAAATAAAATCTTTAAAAAAATAAAAATAAATAAATAAATAAATAAATAAATAACATTGTTGTATGGCTCTAGTTCAGCACCGAGGCCTGGCACATAGTAGGTGTTCAATAAGTAAATTAAGCACTTGATAAACGTTTTTGGAAACTAAAATGGACTGAACTAAACTTCCCCAGATTTGTCTTGCCAGGTTTGCTGAGGCCAAGCATGCTGATCCTCATACCAGATAAGAGAAACTCTATGCTCATAAATTATTTCATTTCCTCTGCAAATAAGAAAAACTTGCCCTGAACACAAAATCTAGAAATAGATCTGGCATGTTTTCTAAATGGAAAATATTTCTTGTATCACCAGAAATTATTTTCCCACAGCTTTGTGCTACATCAAAATATTGATGTTGCCTCAAGACACACCGTTCTTGTTGTGGGCTAAAAACCATTTCTTTGTAGTAAAGAAAATGTAAGAACCTCCTAATGTTTGAAATTCCCCAAACATCCCCAAACTGAAAATGTCATTACATGTTAAGATAGATATTTTTTTCAAAGATGGTTACTGAGAAATGTCAAAAGTTTGGTCACCAAATATGTGGATTTTGGTTATAAAACCATGTATAACCAAGGGCAGAAAAAAAATGCCTTAAAGTTCCATTTTGCTAGCTTTTACTTGAATTCTAGAAAATGATCCTACCTTTAAACCTTTTTGTAAATCCCTTGTAAGTTAGTGAGAATGTATTCATATGAAGGATTTTGATGATTTTTGAAGTCAAAAAAAAAAAGAGGGCAGTATTTAATTTTTTAAGTGACTTCTGTCAGCTACCAACAATGAAATTTCTTCTAACCGTTGCTTTATCTTCAGTTTTCCCAGATTTGCTCAAAGCTATCCCAGTGAGCATCCACGTCAATGTTATTCTCTTCTCTACAATCCTTATTGTCTTAACCATGGTGGAAACAGCCTTCTTCATGTACAATGCTTTTGGCAAGCCCTTTGAAACTCTGCATGGTCCACTAGGGTTATATCTTTTGAGCTTCATTTCAGGTAAGTACAGAATTCTACCTCTGAAGACAAGTGTGCTTTTCAGCATATCAAAAGAGAGGTCCACCCAAATATTAAGTTACAGGATTCGTACATCAATAGTCACTGTAGCATTATACATGATGGCAAAATGTGGGGGGAAACCATAATGATCCAATAATGATCAATAAATATTTTATAGTAGTCTCTATGAATGAAAATTATGCTGATATTCAATTATATTTTTGAAGAAGATGTGATCTAAAGGATAAATGCTTCTATCAAAAGGTTAAGTGAATAAAAAATAAATTAATTAATTAAATTAAATTTAAAAAAAAAAGGTTAAGTGAAATAAGCAGTATGCAAGATTTTATAATACATGAACCTAATTTGATTACATATATATGAAAATAACAGAAAATATACATACAAAATATACAATATATTATAAATTGTATCGCTTCTTGGCCTTTTGGCTAAGATCAAGTGTAGTATTATAAATTGTGTTTATATATATTCTCTCTATAGCCTCCATAAATATACAGATATAGATTATCTGGATATAGATATATAGATATAGATTTGATACAGATAATAGATAATAAATATAGATATATAGATTTTTTTTTTAGAGAGAAATCAAGAGACTCCATTCTGTTGGTAGTGATTATCTCTCAGCAGTGAAATTATGGATGATTTTTATTTTTGCTCACATTCCGTAGTATTTCCATATGTTCAGTAATGTACATTTATTTATTCATAATCAGAAAAATAAATAAATGCAATCAAAAAAGAGTAGAGGGCCATGTTCTATCCACATATGAGCTGTCATCTTCAGGCCTGTAGGTACTTTATGCAGCCTAGTGTTAGGTCCTCCTGGGGAAGAATAAACTCTACACCCAGAAATTAGTTCATTGATAAAAATGTGTTACTATAAAACCCTGTCAATGCCACAGGATGCTTAGGATGTATTTGCAAGGAGGAAAGAAGAAAGATGAAAAAGTGAAAAATATATCTTTAACGTACGTGTGCCGTTCCTTCCATGGGAGGTGTCCAACTTCATCCCACTTCAGACTTGCAAAAAGATTTAACACTTTGCCAAATTCCGAAAAAGTGAATAATTTCATTAAAGATTTTATAGAGAGATGAAGATTACAACTCACACCAGCAAAAACGTAATGAAAATCCCAATTAGACTGTTTTGTTCTCCTCTGAAGTTCCCTTTTGGCTGCCAGTCACCAGGCAACAGGGCCTCTTCTTTGCCTCTCTCTAGTAGATATTTTCTCCATACTGTTCACAAGCATATACTACAATTTTAAATTATATTTACTGATAATGATTACTCTATGAGGAGAGAGTCGAAGTCCACCTCATCTTTGTATCTCTGGTGAGAACATCCAGCATAAGGCTCTGCACACAATAAAAATTCAATGCATATTTGTTGAATTGAAAGAGCAAGCCCAGAAAGAGATGTTACTATGGTCACAAACAGTCTAGGTTAGAGATTTGCATGGAATGGAATTAGCAGGGCAGGGCCATAGAGGGGGTAGAGCTTGAGCCAGAGAAAGATGGGCTGGAGGAGCAGAAAAGAAGGCAAAGGTTTTGCAGCCAGGGCAGAAGAACAAGAGCACTCAATCTCATGCAAAGGGCCAAGTTAGATGTGGGTGCTGGGATTACTTCCCCTCACCAAACATCCAAAACCAAACCTGCCAATCAGATGGTGTGCTATTTTAGTGGAGGCCATTAAATCAGTCAGCAGCCAGCCAGAAAACAAAATGCACACTATTTTAAGAAAGGGAATATAATGCAGGGCAGTGGCTTTCAAAGAGTGGTCCCCAGACCAATAGTATTTGCATTACCAGGAAACTTGATAAAAATGAAAGTTCTCAGGCTCCACCCCAGACCTACTAAATAAAAAACCTCTGGGCACGGGCCCCAGATATCTGTGTTTTAACAAGCCCTTCAGGGGATTCTGATGTACACACAAGTTTGAAAACTAGCTAGAGGAAATTGTTTAAACAGGTTTTGGAAGACCAAACAAACAAATAAAAGCAAAACAAAGGAGACCCTAAGGTAACATAAGGTTGTTAATTTCAGAAAGCATCTACCATCCCTAGAGCTTGGGGGACAAATGGAGGAGTTTGGCAGTACCAGAATCGAGAGGTTCTCAGTGCTGGGTCCCCTGAAGCACGAGGTAGTTCTGGGAGTGTGGAAAGGAGTGGGAAACTGCTCAACTGCTTTGCTGGGGACAAGTGCCATTACTGCAGCAACACTGGCAGGCTAGCAAGGAAAGTGGAAGGAGCAGGACCCTTCCCTCTCCTGCTTTCCATCTCCCTCTGGTGCTCTCTATGGGCAAAGCCTAACCAGAAGCAGCTGACAAAGCAGAACTAGAGTTAGAGGAGACTTGACCCAGCATTACAAAGCAAAGAACAGAAGAGCAGGTATGGAGCTGAGACACAACAGCTTATTAACTGGCACAGCCATCGAGCACTCCTGTTTCTGAACAAAATTCAGAAGAACAGCCAATTTGGAAGTCAAATTATTTGACAGTACTGATGGACGAACAAACTAATGGTATTTGAAGAGCAAGATGATTCAGAGAATGCAGAATTTAATCCAAGTCCCAGATCTTATCTCAGTCTTTGGCCAATGCGATGGAGAACATGAGAATATAAATATATGCGGGAGCAAAAAGACCCCATGCTTACAGCATATCTTCTTCATCTTTGAACGCATTGCAAAAGCAGATGCTCAGTAAAGGTTTGTGGACGAAGGAAGGAAGAGAGGGACAAAGAAAAGGAAGGAGCCAGCTCCAGATCTTACAAAGGATGGAAGAACAGTATTTCCAGATCATCCAATTTTGTTTTGTTTTTTAAGGCCCACATCCTTCTTTTTAAATACAAACATTTTCAATCATTTTTAAAAACTGTGTATGACAACAAAACATGTTTGAAGGTCAGATGGACTGACAGTTTATAACCTCAGGGATAAACAGGTCACTCCTGAATCACAGATTATCTCATTGCCCTTAAATCCACATATGGTACCCAGAAAACCATGGAGTTTTAGAAATGTTTATCCAAAGCTGTAATATTCCTGTAGGTTCAGCTTTAAGCCTAGATTGTGGAAGGGTGGAGTTTTACATCCCTTATCACAAACACTTTAAATGTGAGCCTGAGCTGATGACTCACACCCTCACAGGTAAGAAGACTGTATTGCAGTAGGGGGCCCTTTATTTCAAGTGAGTTACTTTCCATTAAGAGAGCAAGGGGCAGCTCTCTTCCAAAGCGGTTCTCCAGTTTCCTTCTCCAGTGTGTGCTGCCCAGGCAGCCTCTGCTCACAGTCAACAGAAAAATCTATTCCCCCTTGTACCACCTTTCTCTTTTTCTGCTCTCCCACTGTGGGTTTTCCACGATTACCACTCCTTGTGCTGATACCTTTCCAGGGCCATTTCTTCAGCTAGATGGATAGGGATCTAGGGCATGTGGCATGGAGAAGGGAAGGAAGGGAAAGGAGGTCTTTCCAGTTGTCTTTCCAGGAACTTACACACTTCCCAGAGTAATAATACACTGAGCATCTCCTTACCACTCCTGGTGTGGTACATGCCAGACCCCAAAGGTGGAAAAGGAAGGAGCCAGCAATGGTTTCAGTCACCACAGCTTCTCATACTTATGGCCTTATAGCCTGTTGCCCTCTTGGAATAGATAATACTTCCACTTCTCATGGCCTCCAGAATTTAAAATTTGGTTCATATCCTTCAGCCTTCTATTGTTATTCCATGGAACCCATGCAAGTCAGTTTATTTGCTTCTTCTCATCTTGTCATTTATAATCTGGGTCTAAGGAGTCTTTTCCCCACGTTAGGATTTTAGTATTTCCTTAATAGTCACCCAGTTAATTTGGGGCAATGGTTCTTTCCCCCAACTGTACATTAGAATCACCTGAAGAGTTTTCTTTTTTAAAAAAAAAGATTTATTTATCCCCCATCCCCCCACCCCACCCCCTATTGTTTTTGTGTTCTGTGTCTACATGTCTTCTCTTTAGACAGCACCAGGAACTGATTGTGGGACCTTCCGGAGTGGGAGAGGGGCGCTCAATCTCTTGTGTCACCTCAGCTCCCTGATCTGTTGTGTCTCTTATTGTCTCTCCTCTGTGTCTCTTTTTGTTGTGTCATCTTGCTGTGCCAGCTCTCCACTTGGGCCAGCACTCTGCGTAGGCCAGCTCTCTGCTTGGGCCAGCTCACCACACAGGCCAGCTTGCCTTCACCAGGAAGCCCCAAGAATCAAACCTTGGACCTCTTATATGGTAGACGGGAGCCTAATCGCTTGAGCCACATCTGTTTCCCTGAAGAGTTTTCTTAAAATCCTGATGCCAGGTCCCACATCACACTAATTAAATTGGACTCTCTGACAATAGGGCCTGGGCACTGGTTTTGTGGTTTGTTTGTTTTTTTTTTTTGTTTGTTTGTTTTGTTTTGTTTTGTTTTGTTTTTTTTACCGGGAGCTACCGGGGATCGAACCCCGGTCTCTCCATATGGTAGACGGACGCCGAACCTCTTGAGCCACATCCGTTTCCCTGTTTGTTTTTTTAAAACCTCTCTCAGGTGCTTGTAATGTGCAGCTTGTGCTGAGAACCTCTGATACAGGTGCATATGTTTCATTCATTCAAGAAACATTGATTGAGTGTCTGCCATGTGTCACCCATATGACAGGCACTGGTAAGACCCCAGTGAATCAGGTTTACGAGGTCATGCCTTTCTGGAGCCAAACTCTAGTGGGAGGATCAAACAAAAGTGTACATAAATAATTGAATGATTAAAGATTGCAATAATTACAATAAGGGTGAAAAGTAGGGTGTTACAATAAAAAATGATGGGGCCTATTGGGCTTTGATATGATGGTCAGGGAAGGATACTCCAAGTAGCTGAATTCCAAAGATGAAAAAGAGCTGCTCCCCGAGGGCTGCCCAAGTAGAGGAGACAGCACACGTGAGGGCTCTAGGGAAAGAGGTCAGCTTTGGAACTCAGCCTTCTGATGCAGCTAGGAGGTAGGCCATGAGGGGGAAAATGGCAAAAATGAGATTAGAGAGAGCAGTTAAAGCTATTTAAAGCCACAATAAGCCATAGTAAGGAGTATGGAATTGACACTAATTGCAGTGAGAAACTTTTGAGAGATTTTCCAAAGATGTCTGTTAGCTGCTTTACCTTTAAAAAAATCTGCCTGCTAGTGAAAGACTAGATGATTGCAGTGGAGATGGAGACAGATGAATGGATTTTTAAAAAACATTCTGAAAGCAGATCCAAAACGTTTTGCAGGTTGCTTAAGCAATTAATGGACAGTGATGGAATTAACCAGAATGGAGAAGAATAGGGGAGAAACAGTCTTGTAGTTTGGGGAAAGAAGAGGTGGAAGTGGAGCTTAGCACTAGAAATCAAGTGTTCTCTTTGGGGCATGTCAAGTTTGTGATGCTATGAGAGGTATAAGTGGAAACGTCAATTAGACAGTTGACTATATGAGTCTGGGTTTCAAAGAGGTCTACATGAAAGATAAATTTAGGAGTTGTCAGAATATAGATATTATTTAGAGTATGAAAATGGATGAGATCACCTAGGGAGAAAATGTAGATAGAGAAAAATTGGCCTAGGACCATCCCTGAAGAATACCATCAGGTAATTTTTTGAGTTGAGGAGGAAAGGAGACTGACTGGGATTGTCCAGAGAAGAAGAAGGAAAACCAGGAGACTGTGGTGTTCTAGTGGCTAAGAAGGGCCAATGTTTCAAAGTACCTGTCACCAGTAAGCTTTGTGGGCAAGGGAAGGCAGAATAGGGAAAATAAGATGAAAACAAACCTCCCTCAAGATGTATGAACAGTGGGAGTATGCATAAAATATACTCCAAATAAATTAAGAAGATTGAGAAAGGGAATGAGCCAGAAAAGAGTGAGCTCAATGTAGAGCAATTGAAGCTGTAGTTTCAAATTGGAAGACTGGATCTGAGTGCATGTCTTTTATATATCCTGTCCTAGAAGTTTCCCAGTTGATGATAGAGAGTGTTACACAGATCTACATGCAAAAGAGAGCAGGTAGATGGAAAGATTTCCATGCATCAATGGTAGAACATCTGAGGTGGTTCAATGAATACTCTCTGAGGATGACATGGAATGTATTGACTCAAGTCTTTTGGAGGTGATGGAAACCACCAAAATGTGAGTTTCTTGCAAATTGTCTTTATTACACCTTACATATTTTACATCTTACATATGCCATCATGTTATGAGTTATACCAAACAAGGCAAACAAATAAAATTTCTGCCTTTTTTTTTCCAAAAAGGAGATGCTCCTGGTATGGCCCTAATTAATTATAACCATGGCAAGGAACATAAATAAGCAGTCATGTATGAAATACAAAGACAGGAAAATAAAGAAGAGCACGAAAATAAAAGAATGCTTAGATTAGGTAACAGTTTTGGTTTTAATAACATCTTGGTCTCTGTACTATGTATTCAGTATATTATTCTACAGGTGGTGGTGGGAAAAATTTTTTCATCTTCTTTCCACTCCAATCTTTATGGAAGAGCCATTGTTCAGGAGCCAAAGAGCTAGAGGGGTTGCCTAGCCAGCAAAGACAGATCCTGGGAGAGGATAAGGATTGGAGGCAGGAAAAATCAGCAAGGAAAATATTCTACAAGTTTCCCGGCATAGACCTTAGAAAGAGGGGTACAGAAGGAAAAGTAATGTTAGCTCTTCATGGCAATGGGCAAGGAAATTCATTTTCATTTGCAGGGTAGCAGCAGATTATACTCCAGGTCACTCAAGTCCAGGTCGGGGCTGGAAGGCTTTGTTTAACTCACAAGGGTTTGAGCCATGACTTTGTGCAATGAGATGCTCAATCTTTTCCCATCACAGTTGCAGAGGGACTCCTATCCAGAATGTGCATTCGTGTCTTCTCTTCCGTTTCTTTTAGAGTCACAGCTTAAGTACTTGCTTTTACTGCCAAGGCACCATTTGATGTGGCCATCTCAAAAACACACCCAGACAGCTCACCTCTTACTACTCTTTCCCTTACTCTCTTCCTCTCTGCACTGAAACCACCTGATTCCTTTGTATTCACTGCGCAGTCAGCCTGGAATGTTCTTCCCTCAAAATATCCACCTTCTCACCCCTTCACTTCCTTCCAGATATACTGAAATGCCATCTTCTCTATGCAGCTTCCCCTGGCCATTCCTCCCCAAATGTTTCTGTCCCCCTCCTCTATTTTATTCTCCTTAGTACATATCATACTCTGAAAAACTATAGAATTTATACTCCTATCTTGTTATTGTCTCCACCGTTGAGAACTTTTTGAAGGCAGAGATTTTTATGTGTTTTTATGTGTTTTATGTGTTTGCTCAGTGTTGTATCCCCAGTGCCCAGAACAGTGAGCTAAGCACCAAATAAATAATTGTTGAATAAATGAATAAAATAGAAGCAGATTTGCGTATTTCCGGGTAACAATTGATATCCTTCTTTCCTGAAAATCAATTCAGATTAGATAAATGTGATTTTAGGCCATTTCATCTTTGTGCTTACCACCCTTCTCACAACAGTCCTTTGTAAATTTTAAGTTAGATGCGGGCTCTGTAGCTCTCCATCGCGGAAGATGGAAAGAATAAAAGCTAAATCCACTGGCGTTGTTCCTTCCTTCACACTTCTTCTTTAGAAACACATGACCAAATTGCTCCAGTCACGACCCCAAATCTGCTCTAAGGGATGAGCTTGCTTTACTTTTCCCTTTGCCCACTTTGTGGATGGTGGCTGTCGGACCCTAAAGCAGTGCAGAGCCAGAACAGCTTTCATTTGGGGAAGAAATCACTGCTGGCAACCTCACCGTCCATGAGTGGCTTTCTAGAGAAAATTTGCACCTGTGTCTGCAAAGTTGTGGCTCCACCACCCCCATTTATCATCTGTCAAGACCCCCAAAAGAAGGAAATTATCATTTTATTGTCCTGTACAGGAAATGGAATGCCTCTAATACTTGTCATCTATATGAGAGTTTAAAGATGACATGATAGCCTTCTGGAAATGTTGGCCAATACTTTGAAGTTCTAACTTATTATTTCCCAAAATATAACATTTAAGAGATTTCTTCCCCTTTGAGGACACACTTCTACCTCAACTCATGGTATTCCTGGATTCACACAGATACTGGCAGGGGGTAACTCCCATAATACATAGTGATGCACCCAAGTGTCAATCAACAGATGAATGGTATTGCATACCATGGAATATTATTTGGCCACAAAAAGGAATGATGTTCTGATACATGTTACAACATGGATAAACCTTGAAGACATCATATTGAGTGAAATAAGCCAGACACAAAAGGACAAATATTGTATGCTTCTACTTAGATGAGGTATCTAGAATAGGCAAATTCGTAGACATATTGTATGAGCCCACTTATAGGAAACCCCTAGAATAAGCAAATTCATAGAGACAGAAAGTAGATTACAGGTTCCCAGGGGCCAGGGCAGGGATATTTGGGGAGTTATTGCTTAATGGATACAGAATTTCTGTTTGGAGTGATGAAGAAGTTTTAGTAATCGATGGTGGTGAGGGTAGTACAATACTGTGAATGTAATTAATACCTCTGAATTTTACACTTGAGAGTGGTTAAAATGAGAATTTTTGTGTCGTGTATATGGTACCATAATAAAAAGTGGAAAAAAAAAATGTATAGTTACCCTCAGGGTCAGCCTGGGATCAAGAAGCAGCTTTCACATTGGCTGCGACCTACTTATCCCCTTATTGTAACGATTGGAGGAGAAAGGAGTCCAATTCTATAGGCCCAGGCAGAGGGGAGTAATGAGTGTGCAGTATCTAGCACTTTACAAGTGTCTGTTAATTGACTGATTATTCCTGCTGTGACAGCTCTATAACTCAGCTATCTTATTCAGTAGAAATTAACTCTGTAATCAAAGCCATTAAAAAAAAAAAAAAAAAAAAAAAAACAGCACCAGCCAGATGGTGGGGAAATCAGACAGATGAAATGAAAATGTCTGTAAGCCTTTAAGTAAGATACTGGACAGCAAAACCTAGCTCCTGTGCTCGGTTAAATTCTAAATTCTAGCTTGAGCAAGGCTTAACAGCCTTTCCAAAGTCCTAGTTTACACTAACCTTTCCTGTGAGCAGAACAGTGTTAGGCAGATGGACAGATGGATGGAGAATCTGTCCAAATGGCCTCAGCTGAGCTTGGGCTCTTGGTGTAGATGGATAACTGGGATAAAGAGGAGGGACACGTGCAGTCCTGTTCCTAACATTTGTGAGGTCTAGGGCAAGAGGACAAATGGAAGCCCACATGCCAGGGGTCTGAATATGTAAAAGTTGTGAGCTAACAAACTGCAAAATAAAACATACTCTACCCTTCTACCTCAACAAATATCCCTCCAAACTGAGCGGAAAGGTCAAATTCAAATTTACAACTCTTGACCCTTAGGAATTCTGTACCTGAATGTGAGGAGAGCCAGCCGCCATCTGCCCTCAGCTCTTCCCATGCCAGCTCCAAACCCACACCACACGTGTATGGACCTTCCACTCATATCCAAAGCCTGACAAGGCATCCCTGAAGTGGCTGTTCCTTGGCCACCCTGCACGCCTCAGGGCTCACCACACCAGCACACAGTCTACCCTTGAGAGGACCAACCCAGAGAAGGTGCCCAGGCAGGCCCTGGGAATAGGCTCAGGTCTGTTTGTGTAGGAAATTCCAGGGTCCCAGGAGCCCAGAGCTCATTCTAGAATGTGAGTGAGACTCCAGCTGGCCACCACAAATTGGCGACAAGGAATTCCCCATCCCATGGGAAGGAGCTTCTCCAGGAGAGGGCCAGAGCAGGACCCTGGAAACGTGGGATCCGAAGCAGGAGCATCCCTTGCCCCAGTGCGAGGGGAGTGCTGGAAATGTGCTACAGCCTATTCTCACCCACACTCACAGCCCTTACACACCTGTCTCCACTTCCCTAACTGGCAGGCCAGAGAAACAAAACAAAACAAAACAACTCTTCATAATAATCTTTTGGGCCATGGGACTTAAATAGTGATCTTTGATCCCACTTCCCTTTTAGAGCCAGAGAAAGTGAAGCAAAAATAGCCCCAATTCACACCAACTTGTTTTCCCCTCATATTTCTGAGTAGCCCCAGCAGGGTCACCTGAGACTCAGGCTGGTTTCTGTGTTCTGACTCTGACATGACCATGTTGACTGTATGGGCAACTTCAGAATCCAGAGCAGAAGTTCAGACCCTCCCCTCAATTCCTAGACCACTCGCTCTGCTTCAGGAGCTTGCACACTTGAAAAACTAGGTATGGCAAAAGGCTTTGAGTCTTAAAATGCCACAAGCAACTTTTATTTTAAGAATTTGAAATGCAGACTCAGTAAGATGCTGTCTCCTTGACAAAATAGTGCCTGTAAAATATTTAACACTTGAAAAGGAAACTGAGCTTGAATTTTCCTTTCAAGCACCAAGGAAATATCTGTGTACCACTTCTGTCTGAAATTCAGCATCTTCCCAGACAAAGAAGGCTCTTATGGTAAAAGCAATGGCATTTTCTCCTCAATTTTCAAATAAAAGGTAAAGAGAAAACAGCACTGCAGCTTTTTTGGTAGGGTCTTACAATAAAGGAATAAGACAGTTTTGCCAGGGGAGAGCTCTGATTTTAAGCTCAGAATACAAAAATAGGCTGACAAATTTTACAAAGGGATATTCTTAGCTACTGATCTGAGGCTGGCAGAAAGTGAAGTTTCAAGAAAATTATATTATTTGATTATTTGAGTGAGTATGATGATGATGATCAACCTGATGCAGCCAGGCCTATGGGAAATTCTAAAGTGGAAGAAATGTGATTTCACCTTTCCTGCTCATCACCCCCACCTCACCATGTAATTCAGTCTCCACCTCTACCCCAACCCAAACCTGACCCTTGCAAGACGAATGGGGGGGCCATCATTTGTACCTCACAGCTAGAACACTTTCCCCACACAACCCAGCCTCCCTTTGTTTGGCTAACTTTTCTTATAGCTCTTTCTGGCTTCTTCCATGGAAACTTCCATGATGCCGCCTGGCCTCTCAATAATAATAGCATCCTACACACCCCCTACCGTTACGCTCACTAAATTGGTTTGCAATTGCTTTACCTGTGTTCTCCACCAGATTATGCTCTCTGTGAAAACAGAAACCACGTGTATTTTCTCTAATGTTTTTCTGGGGAGAAGTGAATACTGTGTCTCTCTAATCTGCCCTCTTCCCTAATGTTTAAATTTCCACTATTAACCCTGCACTTGGCATGTGATAAGTCTATTGAATGAATAAATGGATGGATGGATGGAAACTTAAGCCACACGGTTGCTGCTCCCAGGGTATTTGATTAATTGTAATTGAAAATTTAAAAAATAGTTACCCCTCCTAAAAGAATTATGAAACTAATGGGAGAGTATTTTGAGGAACAAGGCTCTGTAATGCATTCATTTGGGCCCCTACCTTGATGTAGTCAGGTTTTTTTGGTGTGGGGTGGGGTAGGGGATTACAATAAGGACTTGCAAGAAGAAAGAAATATATAAAAACCATAAGAATAGCTACCAATTGCTAAGCCTTTATATGTGTCAATTCCAATGCCCATTATTAATCATGCATTACCTCTGTTATCCACCTTTTATAGATGAGAAAATTGAGGCTTAGAGATTAAATTTGCCTGATTTCACACAGTAAGTGGAGGAGTCAGAGTTTGAGTACAAATTGATTTGACTGGAGAACCCACTGTTAAGTATGACAGGAAACCATCTCAATATGTCTCTCGTTTAACTGGAACCCACTGTGGCAGCCTGGGATACAACAGCAGCTCTGGAAGCCCTGTAGAGACCTGACCATCCCCTGTGCTCCCGACTCAGCTCCTCCTGTCACCTGCTTCTGCCCCCTGTGCCAACCACCCCACCCAGAGTCACCCATTCTCCATTCTCAGAGGGTAGGACCTATCCAAGTTTCCAGGCACAATCCAGTATGGAGTGACCCTGTCCAGCAAAAATCTCACTCCAGCCCACTGCTGCATCAGTTAAGATTAGATTAAGCAATGAGTGAGTGATACATGAGGGGAAACAAACAAACAAACAAAAAAACCAGTAGTGGATTAAACAAAATAGACCTCAATTTTTCTCTCACATAAAAGTCTAGAGGTTGAAGTCTAATGTTGGCCTGGTAGCTCCATTAATGCATGGCTTCTGTTTCTGAGGTTACCTTGTCCAAAATAGCTGCTAGAACTCCAGCTATTGCATCCACATTTCAGCTACAAGAAAGGAGGAAGGGGGAGGAAAAGGCAGGCCCCCAGTACATAAACAGTTCAAAGAAACTCTACTGCCCTTAGGTCCCAGCCACCCACAGCTGAACAATATGGTCTTTATTTAAGGCAGCCATATGTCCAACTAAAAATCCCGACTTCTGTTACAAACAAGGAGCACAGACACTCCTTCAACACCTTATCTTGCTCAAGCACCATACTCTGGCAGCTGTGGCCAGGTGGGAGCTGGGGGAGGGGGAGGAGTGTTGGTAACCTTCTGTAGGTAGCTCTAAGGCCTTTCACAAAGGGGCCTTGTGACTGACAATTATCCTGCATGGCCTGTGAAGTACAGAGCAATTTGCTTCCTTGAAGCCACATCATCCCAGCGGCTGCTCTGTAGCCTGATTCTGCCGGCACACTTTTCCAGTGCCCAGCAACTCAGCCTTGGCATCACGCAAAGAGGATCACCTCTGTCTCTGTAGGATGAGCTCAATTCTAGCCCCTCACAGATCTTCCTCACCCGGCACCACAACCTGAACACAATCACCCCCGAGTTGGAGAACCAGGCTCATCATTACAAATTGGAAATGGCATATTTTTCCAGAGGAACTCAAATGAGGATGATGGTAAAAGGTTTTCCTTGTTCTGCATGTTGACCCTCTTCCCTGGACAGAGGTAAGGGCTGTGAGTGTTGGTGAATCAAGAAATATTAGTCCCAACACGATGTTTGTTCCTTCTGTTGCAGGCTCCTGCAGCTGTCTCGTCATGATATTGTTTGCTTCTGAAGTGAAAATTCACCACCTCTCAGAAAAAATTGCAAATTATAAAGAAGGGACTTATGCTTACAAAACACAAAATGAAAAATACACCACCTCGTTCTGGGTCATTTTCATTTGCTTTTTTGTTCATTTTCTGAATGGGCTCCTAATACGACTTGCTGGATTTCAGTTCCCTTTTGCAAAATCTAAAGACATGGAGACAACCAACGTAGCTGCTGATCTAATGTACTGAAAGACAAACGGTTCTATAATTTTCCAAGTAAGGGAGTAACTTGCTTTTTTTTTTTTTTTTTTCATTTATGCTATTTTTATTGAGTATCTCTTGTCAGATTCTAAGAGTTGGGATTTAGCAGTTGTATTAGTCAGCCAAAGGGGTGCTAATGTAAAATACCAAAAATGGGTTGGTCTTTACAAAAGGTATTTATTTGGGGTAGAAGTCCACAGATACCAGGCCATAAAGCGTTAGGTTTCTTCTCTCACCACAGTCCATTGCCACGTGTTATAGAGCAAGACAGCTGCCGGCGTTTGCCAGGAGTAACTTGCTTTGGTGGCTCTTAGATACAGTTAACTTTGCCCATCCTTTTTAACTGCGTAAACGGTCAAAACCTATTGTGACAATGTTTACAAACTATGTACTAAGGTGACAGGCTGAAAAATAAGGGAGGCAGAAGGAAAGCAATGGAAACATGTTTTAAATGGTGGAGAATTGCATCTCCTAGGTAGTCAGAGGCGGTTGACTAAAATAGACAACATGCTACTTCAGATACATATCAAAGTGCTAGATGCCTGCTCTATCAGGGAGAAATCAAAAAGCACATGAAAATTTTTTTAAAAAACAAGTACTACTTCTGATCAGTCCATGCATTTGTCACCTCAGATATCAGAAAACTGCTAGAATCACTTTCCTAATATGATAGTGCATTAAATGAGCATTTCTAAAATTTATCAACACTTTTTTTTCAAGTTTGTTTAAAAGCACAGTTTTGTGAATCCTGTTCATTTGGTCAAAATTTGAAAATCTCTGAAAGAAAAGTAGAAGAAAGAACAAAGCTACGACGATTTTCTCTCATGTGCCTCTAACCCAACTACTTTCACACAGTACTTGCAACAGACATAACTGCTGGGACCACTGAAGACTCATGAAAATTTATTCATCCTAGTAAACTTGATACCAGGTGACTCACTGGGGGCTGTTGTTTCTAATTGCAGTGTCTCAGGTATTGATTCCCCGTTAGGAAATTCTAGGATTTTGATAGTATCACTGTGTCATCTCTGCTATTTGGTTTGGCCATCATAAAACATGACCCAAGTCAATTTTTTTTTTCCTGAACTACTCAGGAAACGGATCTGCAGCTGATCAAAGGCCACAGCTGTGCCTCGAGCAGACCCCTCCTCTACCCTCAACTTGTGGCCCTCAAGGAAGCAGTCAGGAAGAAGAGGGTGACAGAGAACACACCACAGACCCCTGGCCTCAGACATTGGGTACTTAGCCCCACACAAGAGATTTGAAAGTGCTCATTTAAAAAAAAGTAACACTTTTTCCCTTTTGGAACACTTTCTAAGAAACAAATGACTAATTGTAGATCTCAGAAATAACCTGCTCTGATGGTGATTTTCTGTTCACAGGCCAGCCCACGGCTCAGCCAGTCCAGTACTTCCTCAAAACCAACCCTTAGTCTCCAGACACTAGCCCCTCCACCTTAATTCAGGATATACACCTGGAGAATTTCTAGAAGACCTTTGAGCCAGTCTAGAGTTGAAGGGGGTGTTTATTTTGCCAATGGACCGGAGCCTAGCTCAGGACATCTTCAGCTCATATGGTTGAATGCAGGAGCACTAGGAACTGGGAATGCAC
Organism: Tolypeutes matacus; assembly: GCA_026826555.1. Lineage (NCBI taxonomy): Eukaryota > Metazoa > Chordata > Mammalia > Cingulata > Chlamyphoridae > Tolypeutes > Tolypeutes matacus. The sequence goes on from JAKSZT010053887.1 coordinate 81,890,243, forward strand.
TGGGAAGCGCAAGGACAGTTGGGGACTGTGGGCAGCTGGCCTAACTAGGCTCCCCTCACTCTCATTTGAACTCTTCCTCTTCTCTGAGAGGTTTGACAGCTCCTTCTAACACGGAGCTTTCTTTAGGGAAAAAAAGTCTCTGGTTGCTCTGTTCTGAAGAAAGAGAAAGAAAATTCAGGGCAGCAGCTGAAAATCTAATGAAGACCTAATAGGCAAACTAACAATATTCCCTTGGTGGAAAGTAGAAGCTGCACTGTTACAGAGGCCCAAATTGTCCCTGCAAAGCATGTGGCACACGATAATAAAACAAGATACAATCTGGGCACTGGAGCAGTGCACATAAATGGTCTCCCTCTCTTTTCTCGTGTGAAATGCATGGTCACGAGGGGCCTAAGATCCCTTAGAAAAGGGATCTGGCCAAGGCGTTCTTTTGTCGCTCGCTGTCTCTGGAAATCAAAGGCCAGGGTGGAATGGCTTTCATTTTGCCGCGTGCGCCCACGGTCCCCGCCTCCTTGCCTGGAGTTAGCCGGCGTTCTCACGAGCCCGCGGGGGCCCCCTGCTGGCTCAGGGGCCGCAAACACAAAGCCGGGGTGAGCGCTAGCGCCCTTAGCCTTGCCAAACACGTTCACTTCGAGGGTATCAGAGCTTATGGAGCAGGGAAAGAGTGGCAAGAAGAAGCTACTCTTCGGGGTATATCCAGCAAGGGCAAGACATGGTCACAAATAGGATGACGCTTCAGAGCTAAGTGAAAACAAGTGTAGGCAGGGTGGGTTAAAATGAGGCGGAGGAGGACCTTACCTCTGGGCAGGCTTGCGGGTTACAGAGGTCTTTCCTCTCCTGGTCTCATCTGCACCTCGGAACAGCCAGGACAGCTGCTCTTGCACTTTACAAGAGTTCAGAGCTAATCAATCCAACTGGTGGCTCACACTTTTAAACCGTCCTGGGGCGATCAGGGCAAGGGGTAATGCTGTTCTTTTCCTCTCCCTCTGCCAACTTTGTGGGAGAGAGGCAGGGAGGGGGGCGGGAGGAATGATCTACTGCCCCTCCCTATCTGGTGGAGGGAGGAGGGGGTCACACTGGTGACATTAGGGTACACCAGCTTCCAGGTAAGCCCTTCCTGCGCCTTAGAATGGTTACTCCACCCAACCCTTTATCTATGGAATCCCAAACAAGAGCCCAGGAGCAGCTGCTGGTGGAAGAAAGTAGGGGCGGCGCTTTAACCTCCCTTAATTTCCCTCAACCCCTCCCCTTCCAAAAAGATCCAGGACAGATAGAAACTGCATTGGGTACAGAAATGCAGCTTCAAGAGAAGCTTTTCTAACTGCCTTGCTGCTCCAGGCCCCTCCTACTTAAATATTCTGCCATTTCAGTGTTCAGGGTTTGATCTGCTTATTTGCCCATTCTCTACCGCCTTCATGGCGGCAATCCGTCATGGCTCAGGGCTGATGGCTGGTTTGGCAGATGGGCCACCTACCCCAGTGACAAGGGACAGCTATACTAATCAGCCTGGGGATAAGGGTCTCTGTTCCTTGAAACTAAAGGGTAGAGAGAAAAACTGAGCAGGGCTGGGTCCCTGGCTTCTGGGCTGCGTTTCCACTCAGAAAAAGCCCTCTTGCTCGTAAAAAAACACTAAAATAAACTGAAATAAGTTACATTTTTGGTTTTCCAGACTCTGTGACACTCCCTTCCCCCCTTAGGTGGCCAGACACACCTGCAGGTGTCATAACCCAGAGCTAGGACTCACTGACCTGTTTGGAAAGTCCAAATGAGCCGGAGACTGACTGGGTGACCCAAGTCAGAAATCTCCAGCAAGTCACCCTGCAGGTACTAAGTGACAATATCAGACAATGGTTGCAGAGACCCCAGGGTCCATCCATGGTACTGTAAAAGCTCCCCAGCAATTAAAAAGGCAAGTGTCTTTTAAGGGGTAATATTTCTGTGCTAGAATCTTGGTCTGTAGGATCAACCCATTCTGAATGAGTTGCAAGGTAGGTGTGCTCTCCCCTTCCCTCCTGCAGGCCATCTCCTTTATTCCCTCGCTCCTCCAGTTGATTTGGAAGAGGGTGCTTGGAGGAGGTGGCCTGGGCCCTTCAAGTAATTCAGACACATGCTGTATAGAAACATGCGGTTTCAGTGCACACAGCACTTTCCCTAGAGGAGACCAGGCTATTCCCACCCTTCTGAGAGGCCTGGGCACGTGGGTAAAGGATCTTCCCCAGTTCTGAGTCAGATGGGGACTGAGCAAAGTCTTTGGGTCCAGAGCAGTGTCCCTTTTGCAGGCCAGTTGGCAGGAGACTTGCTGCCTGCTGTCAGCATTGTCTTCACCCAGATGGTTATAAGGACAACTGAGTACTGACTCAGTTTCCCTGATGCTCTCTGATATGGAAAAAGATGGTGCTTGCTCCAGCAGAGATTCTAGATTTAATCTAGGAATACCTCCTTTTTCCCTCCTGCCCATCCCCAACCTTTGGAATTTTCTAGCTGGTTTGGAGATAAAAACAAACAAGCAAATTCATTTAGCAAGAATGCATCTGACTTAGTTTTCCACCTAAACCAGTGATCACTGAACTTAAAAAAATCAGTTTTGTTCTCTGGATCCCGAGTCTTCTCTTTCTCCCGAAAGCTCCTGTGTGGCTAGCTATCTGGGCTGGGCAAAAGCCTCTGGCGTGTTCAGGGGAAGAAATGAAACAAGCATAGAGGAACAGTAAAGTACACCTAATAGAACCAGTGAAATACTATCTCCCCACATATGCTAACACTAAACTGCAAATTCTTTCCTTCAGATTTTTTTTTTTTAACTTTTAAACAAACTTTTTCCTAGCTGTCCAAGGAAAAGTATGCTTATTTCCTTTTTAAAATATATAAAGATATAAAATTTTAAAATATATTTATGTTATATCCATTGCCCCTCAACCCTTCACTCAAAGAAAAGAAAAGCTTCTTATTTCACTTAATGTTTGTCAGGAAGCATTTGAAAACCAGTTGAAAGACACATAACCAGGGCAAGAGGTTCATTAAAGCCCCGTGGGGCAGATCTGGGAATTGGAAAGCCAGAGTATGAAGGTTTCCCTCTCTCTCTGGCACCCGCTGTGTGTGTATATGTGTGTGTGTGTGTCTGTCTAAGGCTACGTGGCCTCTGGCCTCTGTTTCTCCCTGTGCCACTCAATAATTCACTCTCTTTCTACATACCAACTTTCTTTACTTCTCTAAAGTATGGGGGAAAAGAGCCCCTCCAGCCTAGGGCCTACATTTTCCCTTGATCCAGCACCAACTACCAATGCCTCGATCTCTGTCATCTAGTTCCAAATTCCCGAGAGAGAAATTGACAGAAAAACTTGGAATGGCCCAGCCCAGCCTCTGAATCAGCTCTTTTTGGTCAGGTGCCCACCCTTGCTCCACACAGGTAAAATGAGGGAGGAATGGGTTGTGGCTGCAGGGGCTATGTGCAGGTACTGTGTGAGGGGGGCTTTCTCAGAGAGGAGAATGTGAGCTGGGCAGGCACCCCAAAAGCTGCCCCTCATGGTTGGTTAAAAAGGAAAAAAAAAAAGACCCTGTCCTATACATTAACCCTCACTTCCAGGTGTCTTTTGTTTCAGTTCCTTGCCTTATAATGACAGACCAACCTTCCTTCACAATTTCTTGCCCATTTTATCTTTTTCTAACATCAGAGAGAAAGATATGGAGATTTTTCATACAGTTTATTGATTTTTTTCTGTGTACCTCATTAACAGATATCCCAGTTGACTGAATAACAATTTCTTTAAAAGAAATGCACTCAAGATCATTTCTACTAAATAGGCAAAGCAGCTTCATTTCTAACTTATTCATTCTATTCTAACATGACAATGTTTTCATCCTTTGTCTGGTATTCTTTCACCCACATCACATCACACCTATGGCCAAATCCATTTGTATATAAGGAACAAGGTGAGCCAATTGGCCTGAGCAGAAATTGTTCCAATCAAGGTTATAAACAAACACATTTCTTTGTAAGAGGCTGACATCAAGCCTTATCTCTCTCCTGCCTGGCCTCCAGCTATTTCGTGAAAATCACATTAAAGTTCTTTATCTCATCGGACACGTGCTAGATTAATAGCCTCACCTTTCCCTTGTGCTTAATGCCTTTGCTACATAAAACTCTTGGGGCTAATTTAACCATGGGCAGGCTTGCCCCCTAGTTATTGCTGGAGACATGAAATGAGCTCATGGAGACCTTGAATTCAAGGTAACAGCCCTCTGAGCTTCATAAGAGTGGCGTTTTTGTCTTGCTGTAGTCCTGTGTCATAGCCACAGGGTGTCCTATATTGGAGGATTCCTAGAGACATTTCCTCTAGTCTTAGGATCAAGATTAGTTGTCCTTCCAAAGAACAGTGTTGGCTGTTGTTGTCTGTTTGTTTATTTTAATGGGTGGTACAACCACTCACTAAGGTTTAGTTATTGAAAACCTTAAAGCCATAGCTGTGGCTCCCTTCTTGATGTGTCCAAGACTTCAAGGATCCATTTTGTGTATGAGTAACTAGCCTTATACCTGCTCCATTTTAGGCTCCAATGCTTATTAAAAATTTCTTTATGTATGGATCTCTTCTACTTCTAATTTATAATCTTTTTATGTATCCCATACACGTTTATAAGTTGTCTTAAGTTTTTTTAGAACAAGGTGGGATATAAATTTTATAAATCCCAGTCTTACCATCATCCTACAAAGGAATACGGAGAGAAGTAAGTAAAATATAACCCAATCCTCAAAATTCTTTCACTTTTAGTCAAGTCTGTTTTGTCCATTGCTGAATTCCCGGTCCCTAGAACAAAGCCTGACATGAGCTAAGAACTCGATAATTATATGTTGAATGAATATGGGCGAGTTTTTAGTCCTTTCTGTCCCAGAGACCTGACTGCTTCTAATCTTTGCCTAAGTCCCTAAGCCTAGGCCTCTTCCTACCTTCTTGTACTTACTCTTCTCCTCTGTTTTCATCTAGCATGAACTCTAATGAGGCTTCCAAGCCTTTACTTTTAAGGAGGTGATTATTTTGACACATAAAATCTATTTTGGGAAGCGGCTGTGGCTCAATCAGTAGGGCTCCCGTTTACCATATGGGAGGCCCTGGGTTTGGTTCCCAGGGCCTCCTGGTGAAGGCAAGCCCGCCCACACGGCGTGGTTAGCTGACCCAGCGAGCACAAGCAGCAAGGGGGGGATAAATGAATAAATAAATAAAAATCTAAAAAAATAAAAAATAAAATAAATAAATAAATAAATAAATAAATAAATAAATAAATAAATAAAATCTATTTTGCGGCCACTTCTTCCCCATCCCTGTCAGTAGCTGCCCACAACACTTGAGAGAAGATGCTGATGCTGGTTCTAATGAATGAATCAAAAGACTCATCAGATATTGATTAAGCTGCCACCATGTGCTCTGCAGGGAAGAGAAGTACAGGGCATGGCTATTGCTCTTGAGAACTTAAATCAGTTTCCAAAAAAATCACAGAAATTATACTGCCACTAAAATATAGATTATTTTCTCAATAAGAGAATTCAGACTTAACCAGCTTGGTGAAGTGGGAAAGCAATTAGATTCAAGCCCAAATTTTTCCTCATACCAGCTCTGTGATGTTAAGGTGTCACCTAACTTTTCCTGACTTTATCTGAAACTAACCTAACTATCCCCAGACCTCACCAGTAAATAGGAACATAAATCATAAACATACCAGCTTTACTTTCCAAATTTTGGTGACTATTAATATCCTTCTGCCAAATATAGAACCAAGATGTCTTAGTTTGCCAGAGATGCTATGACCAATACCAAATGGTTGATATTGGCTTAAACAACAGGAAGCTATTGTCTCATGGTTTTGGAGGCTAGAAGTCCAGAATCACAGTCTTGACAAGCTGTGCTTTCTCTTAAAGTCTATGGCATTCTGGTGCTGGTTTACTGAAATCCTTGGGGTTCCTTGGCTTCCATCTCTGCTTTCTGTCACATGCTGAACTCTCTTTTCTTGTGTCTGCTACTCTGGTTTCTGATGACTTCTGGCTTCTACTTCCAAGTCCAATTTCCTTTGCTTATGAGGACTTCAGTCATATGGATCAACTTGGCCTTATTTAAAATAGGCTCTTCGAAGATCCTATTCACAAATCAGTCCATAACTTAACTTAACTATTAATACCATCTTCAAAGATCCTATTTACAAAGGGGCTCACACCTGCAGGGTGAACCCCCTGTGGGGGTTTTCATGTATTAGGACTTAGGACTTGAACATGTCTTCATGGGAGACATGATTCAAACCTCAACACAAGCCATTGCTCCCCAGCCCTGCCCCCACCCTCAAGTCCCTCCTATTTCACCCTGGAAGTTTCTAGGTCTCCGTATGTCCTCAGGAGCAAGTTTGTTATCCCAGCTTCCACAGCAAGGCAGCTCACAGCCTACCAGCCTCTGAGGGCTCCAGCCATTGCAAAGAAATTGTCCCCTGAGGGATGTTCTGCAACCTCAGGGCTCCAGAATGTCCAGTGGTCTGTGATAGGGTGGGACCAGGTGAAGAACAGCCCCTCCCCAAAACTGTCACATCCTCTATCTTCTGTACCCCAAACTAGCCTTTTTGTGTGTGTCTGGGATGTCACATATCTTTCAAGAAGCTCAAAACAAGACCCTCAGGCTGAGCATGAGGCAAATGTTACATCTGTCTGCATTCTCTCCTGTCACAAGTTCCTCTTCTCTCCTCTCCAGGTGCCTACCTCCCAAATTTCCTTCTCAGACCAGAAGGAGAAGCCTCAAGCTTATGGACCCTTCTCAGTGTTTTATTGATGTATCCAGAAGAGTCCCCAGCCCACGTTCTGCAGAGACTTGGATTTCAGTTTGGGTTGTGGTATAGCTGGATTATCCAATACATGAAAGAAGAAAGGGCTCCCCCAAAAGGCCTCTAAGATCCCTCACAGCTAAAACAGCCAATGAGTCCAAGGAATCCAAAGCTTCCTTGAGAGTGCAGTTCTGCCAGCCATGCAGCCCACCATTGGAAGCATTTACTCCTGCGGCATGGTGGTGAACACAGCACCAGGGCCTGCCACACCCATTCCTTACCCATCTTACCTTTGACGTTTCCTCCTCCCTTTTCTTCTTCCTCTTTGATATTAGTACTACTTTCATTTTTCTTTAAGCAGTGAAAGATTTATATCACATTTTTAAAATGGCTCACATTGGACATTGGAAGTTTCTGTGTAAGGCACTGTGGGGGTTTTCAAATCAGCTCCCTGCCCAGAAAGTTCAAAGCTATTTCTTCAGCATCTCATGAGTTACAAATATTCCAAATATTCTAAGTCAAATTAGTGACTGCCTTCAGCTGAGGTATCATCCTGGCAACAAAGGCAGGGAGGACTGGGTTGGCTTAACAAGCTGATCAAGCCTGAGGAAGTTGCTTGCAAAGCTGATTTAAATCTACCCAACCAGGGAGAGGTGCTCAGTGCCCTAGCAGAGGTCAGCTATTTGGAGGCAGCATAAAGGAAGCAAGCACAGACCCCCGGAGGGAGTCTTGTATGCTTGGACTTTATCCAGCAGCCCACTGATGGGAACTGAGAGGGTCAGATTTGCATTGCAGAAGAGCAGCAGACTGAGGCCTGTGGAGGGGCAGCAGAAGCAGAGACTGGGTGACCAATAAGAAAGTTTTATTGAAACTCACCCAGGAGTTGATGAGGGTCTCTCTCAGGTAGTGGCAGGGATGCAGAAATGTTTTTGAGGCACAACAGTCAGAATATGGTGATTGATCAAGTGTGAGGAGTAAGGTACAAGAAACAAGGAGTGAGGCAAGAAACAGGGTGATTCCCAGATTTTGGGTTTTGTAGGTAGGATGACAAGATGTAAGGAAGTCTCCCAAGGTTCTGAGAAAGCAAACACAGGAGGAGGAATGCTTTAGTGGGAAGATAGTGCATTTGATTTAGAATATAAGGAGTATGCAGTGCATGAGGTAAGATTCTGACAAACAACTGGAAAGAAGCTCAAGAAAGTGGACATAAATGGAAGACAGATTTGTAAGTAATTCATATTTGCTTAAAAATATGGCAGGCAGTGGGTGTTGCCCAAGGAAGGTAGGGGGTGATAAAAGTATGGGCCCAAGATAAAACTCTAGGGACCATGACACTTAAGAGGTAGGAAGAAGATGAGCCAAGGAAAGAGAAAGAGGAGTATTCAGAGAACTTTGTCGGGGAGGGGGAAGAGGGGTAGGTGTCAGGGAGCCAAGGTGGGTAAAGGTATTTCAAAAGTGACCAAAGGTGTTGAATAGAACAGAAAAGCCAGACAAGATGGCAAGATATCTAGTGACGAGCACATAGGATCAGTCAACCATGAGTCATTGAAGTTCTGGACAAGGCACTTTCACTGGAAGGAGGGTGGGGCCACAGCCAGAGATCAATCTGTTAATGGGAGGGGCCCACTGGTCTGCAGAATGTAGACCCTCCTTTTAAAAATTATTATTACGTTAGAAAACACTTTAAACTGAATGAAAATACAGCATTTGAGAATTTGTGGGGTGCAGCTAAGCAGTGCTCAGAGGGAAATTTATAACACTAAATGCTTATATTAGAGAAAAGGGGAAAGGCCTCTACACATAATGCTAAGCAGCTTCCATTCAAGGAACAAGGAAAAGATAACAAAATACATCCAAAGCAGGCAGAAGCAAGGAAATAATAAAGTTAAGAACAGAAACCAATAAAACTGAAAATGGAAAAACAATAGAGAAAAATCAATGAACCTGAAAGCTGATTATTGGAAAAGATTAATAAAACTAATAAACCTCTAGCAGACTGACAAAGAAAAACAGAGAGATAACAGAAATTACCAACATGAGGGATGAAAGAGTGGATATAATTACAAACTCCACAGACATTAAAAGGATAATAAGGAAATATCATGGACACTCTGTGCACATAAATTTGACATCTTAGCCAAAATGGACCAATTCCCTGAAAGCCACAAACTACCAACACTTGCCCAAGAAGAAAGAGTCAAATAAATAGTCCTATTTCTATTAAAAGAAATTGAATTCGCAGTAAAAAGCCTTCCGAAAAAGAAAATCCAGGCCCAGATGGTTTCACTGGTGAATTCTACCGAACATTTAAAGAAGAAATGACGCCAATTCTCCACCATCTATTCCAGAAAATAGAAGATTGAGGCCACCGTTATCCTGATACCAATGAGCCTGATGGGTTGATCTTAGTAATGCCAATAACTGACCAGGTATCACAATATCCATCTGCTAAAGAATTGTCAGTGCTTTAGTTCTAAGATAGAGTGGCACGTGCGCGCACACACACACACACCCATCCCTGTGTGCTGTGTCTTTCTAAGGATCCTCAGAAGGGAAGCGCGTATTCTCCAGGTTGCAGCCAGCCTCACCAGGAACAGAGCCCAGATCCTCTCCTTCTCAGAAAGAGGAGATAGATAGGTGACAGAGAAATCCTGCCCTGAGGAAATGCTCCATCCAAGGGCAACCACGGGCAAGTCTCCCAAATGTCACAACTCGGGGAATGAGTGAGAAGACAGATGGTAGGACTGGGGCCTCACAGGTGGGGCCAAAAGCCACTGGAGGCAGAGAAGCCACAGAGGAAGTCCCAATGCTTGGGTGAGGCCTTGCAGGGCCAGGTCTTGGGTCTTCACGTCCACCATAATCGCTAAGCCTGCCTGTAGTGGCACATGGTGTGGGTGTGTGCGGATGAGGAGATGCACACAGCAAACCAGGTATCACCTGCGTGGTGCAATGTTAAGTGAAGGTTGAGAGGACTGAAAGTTCTTCCCTTTCTCCAGAAAGTCTACCTCCTCTTCTTCCTGAATCATAAAATTCCTTTACCAGGGAAATATATATATATATATGTTAGAATTCATGCCTACATGGTTACCCCAGGAGAGGTATACAGCTATAATTCACATTTTTTTAAAAAGTGTAAATGACTGCTGTTTGGAGCCTTTTCTAATAGGGAAGTTTGATTGGAGGAAGAGCATGGAAACAGGAAGAAGGCACGATCTACCTTTTGCCTTTAAGGGGTAAGAACAGCAAAGATTTACAAGATGAGGGCACCATTTTGCCAATGATAGAGCACATTAGTCAAAGTTCTTGTTATTATAAGGAAGAGAAACTACTCTAACAAGTTTAAGCAAAGAAATGGAATTTATTGAAGGGATGAGGTGTCCCCAGAATACAAGGACCTAGTGACCTCCAAGACTCAGGTAAGGCAGAAACCTAAAAGGTCCCCAGGATATGGGGTGGTCCCTACAGACCTCTGCTGCTAATAGGAGTCTATCATAATAGGACCCTCAGTTTAGAACACCACACCCCACACTCCCAATCTGATTGGCTTGCTTGGAACAAGATTCCATGTCTGAACCAATCAGCTGTGGCCAGTGGAGGGTCATGTGCAGATGCACAACTCCTGTGGGCTCCCTCCAACAGAAGGGCAGTGTGATCAGATTAGGAGAAGGGCAGTGCATCAAGGCTTCCACCACACATTACTTCTCAGCTGTGTCACTCTCGACTCTTTATAAAGCCCATGCAACTTTCCCCAACTTTGTTTGGATCCTCAGTTACTATATAGGCAAGCTAAACTCTTCTGTGATGCGATGACACCTTCTTCAAGGTGAGGAAGATGAGGTTTACAAAGGTGAGTTGACTTTCCCAAGGTCACAGATACACTAAATGAAGGAGGCAGGACTTAAACACAGCTCCTGAGCTACAAAACCAAATTTATGATTGTGGGTGTATGGGAAGCAAGTGACAGCATGAGTAGGAATGCATGAACAACAGGTTAGTGTGTGTCTGTATCAGAATCACCAAGGAACAAATGTGGTCACTTGGGCCCCCAAATCAAGCTGTTTTCAAGAAGGCAGGGAGAAGTGGGGAGAGACTACAACACAGATGGAAGAAAGGAAAAGGCAAGAAATAGGCACAAATCGAGAGAGAAGGGCTTGGAGTCCACACAAAAACATGACAGTAAGGCATCCATGGCAGAGGCCTTGTCCCCCAACAGCCATTTTCCCTTTACATGTAGAATAACATTTTTAGTAGAATGTCTGGCCGCCCAGGAGGGCTACATTTTCAAACTCCTTTGCAGCTAGTGGCCACATGATGTGAGTAAAAGTGACAGGTGCAAATTCTGTGTCAAGCTCTTAAAGGCATATCCTTTCCCCCTTTCCCCTTCTTATACTTTGGAATGCAGAATTGAAGGCAGAAGATGAAGCAGCTATAATGTACCATGAGAAGCAAGCCAAGTATGAGGTGGCTGTGCAGCAAGATAGAAGATGCCTTGGGTCCCTGATGATTGAAAAGACACCATACCAGCCACTGCCAACTCAGGCTTATTTTCAAGTCCAAGAAATAATTTTGTTAACAGTCATATGGAAGAAATAATAAAATGCTGTCTACCATGCACAGTATCATAGCAGGCACCCAATAAGAGTTCAATGTTTTCATGCTTGAAAGGCACCCTAAAAATAAAGAAAAGTATGTATATTTGACTAGGGGATAAATGGTAATTTCTATTTTCTTCTTTATCTATTTATCTACTTAAAGATTTTAAATGACTATATCAATAAAATTAATAATAAGGTATATTCCATCAACTGAAGATTTACACGCTTAGAAGTTTTGACACCATCATTCCTCTTCAAGGAATTTTTTCTTACAGGGAAACTTGTTTCCAGATATTTCTATAATAAACAAAGCTACAGTTATAATTATACATATATTTTTGACACTTGTGTGTGATTTTTCATAGAATAAATTCCTGTAAAGTATAAAATTTTAGTCATTGGTTATGATGATTAAATATTTTAACTTTTATTATGGAAAAGTTCAAATATACACATGACTGGGGAAATAGTATAATGAAAACCCATCTTCTACTACTAATTCTTGGGCAATTTTGTTTCATCTATGTGGCTTCATCCACTTCTAGCCCTCTCCAACTGAATTATTTTGAGGCAAATCCCAGACAGAATATTATTCCATTATTTCATCATCATAAATATTTTAGGATGTATCTTAAAGTTAGGCCTCTTTAAAAAACATAATCACAATACCATTATCACACCTAAAAATCAACAATTATTATTACCAAACAAGCTGTGTTCAAATTTCCCCAATTATCTCTCTCTCTCTCTTTTTTATTTTTTATTTTTTTTTTACAAGATCCAAATAAATTTCATACATTGTAATCATTTGATTTGTCTCTTAGGTATCTTCATGTATTGCTCACCTGGGCTTTTATGGGAAAGATAAATAAGCTGCTGCTGCTGCATCTTTTTGAGCAATTCTTATTTTCTTTATTCTTTAAAAAAAATTTTTTTTATTTTTTAAAAGATACTTAGATTACATAAATGTTACACAAAAAATACAGGGATTCCCATATGCCCCGCTCCCCACACCTCCCACACCCTCCCACATAAACATCCTTCATTGGTGTGGCACATTCATTGCAATTGATAAACACATCCTGGGGCATTGCCACTGAGCATGGGACAAATAAGCTGATTTGCTTAAGCCACTGTTTTTTTAGGGGGGATCTCTGTTTCAACAGCGACATCCTAACACCTTGTTTCTCCACTGAGACTGCAGAGGCCTAAGCCACAGCTCTGGCCAGACTTCAGCATCTAATCCCCTCTCTGCCCAAGGCACATCCCAGTCTTTTCCAGGCCACCGGTCAACTGGAGCAACTCTAAGACCTCTGTGGCAGTGCCTGTTTGCCTCCAAGGATAGCCCAAGCCTATTTACCTGAAGCCTGGAATCTCCTTCCCAGATTGAGAAGGAATGCTGCTGAAAACTTGTCAATTACATATTGTAAAATGGAGCGACAGGGACCCAGGGGACAATCCAGCTCAGGAGCCAGCAAACTTTTTCTATAAAGGATCAGATGGTAAATATTTTAGGCTTGGCAAGCCCTGTGGTCTCTGTCACAAGTATTCAGCTCTGCTGTCGAGCACAAAAGCAGCCATAGACAAAATGTGAACAAGAGAGTATAGTTGTGTCGAATAAAACTTTATTCATGGGAAGTGGCTGTGGCTCAATCAGTAGGGCTCCCGTTTACCATGGTGAAGGCAAGCCCGCCCGCAGGCGTGGTTGGCTGACCCAGCGAGCGCGGGCACCAAGGGGGGGATAAATGAATAAATAAAATCTTTAAAAAAAAAACAAACTTTATTCATGGATAATGAAATTTTAATTTCATATAATTTTCACATCATGAAATATTTTCCTTTTATTTGTTTCTACCCGTTTAAAAATGTAAAACCCACACTTAGTTTGCAGGCCATACATAACAAAGAGCAGGCCAGATGCAGCCTGTGAGCTGTAGATTGCCAACCCCTGATCTAAGCCAACCTTCTCATCTCTTCTGAAAATTTAAACAGATGACCAGAGAGGTGAATGAATTCACCAAAGTCACACAGCAAGTTGGTGATAGAGGCCAAAGTAGAAACCAAGTCTTCTTAAAATATACAAAAGAGCAGAATACTTTAATATGCAAGAACAATATACTAAAGAACCACTTGAAAGGCCAAAGACAAAGAACTGGAGCTTTTACTCAGTGCCATATGGATACCTAATGACAACTGAGAGCCTGACTACAGTGCCCGTTACCTAGTAACCATAGCCTCTCTGATTAAAGATTGCTCTGACTTGTTATTTATAACTTATTTCCCAATAGGGAGGGTGATTTGTTTATATTTAGTTACAAGAGCCAGGGAAATCCTGATCTCCCATCTTAGGATAGACACAAACCTTACAGCCACAGCTGCCAGGAGATGGGAAAAGCAAAGAAAGCTGCAACGTACAGTATAGCCCCTGTTACTAACAACAAGGGTCATATATAGCAATTACTGACTGCCTGACACAAATAACAGATGGTGTGAGGGAGACAGGGAGGGAACGGACAGATTCCTCTTTCTACTCTACGGAAGCAGTCATTATGAAAAACCTTTTTGCACCTTGTTCATTACGCAGAGCATCTGTTAATTTTGCCTGCCTTTTTTACTTTGTTAGTGTTACTTTGCTTCTGGTTCCTAAAATTATGATGCCAAGAATGAATTCTGCTGCCTCTGAAGAGGCTTTCTTAGTTTCATAGAAAATTGGATGATTTGAAGTCCAGGGAGAGAGCACAAAGCATCACAAAGCCACAAACAGCCTCTAAGCAGATGAGGGCTCACGGGTCTGAGTCAAGAGATCTCAGGTAGAGTTAGGTGAAATTGATAAATTAGGCCAAAATGAGAGAATGTAAGCACTGGAGGGTTTATCCAGAGATTAGTGACATCCAACCACTCATTTTGCTTTGTCAGGCCCAGAGAGGGTAAATGACTTACATAAGACACACTGTAGATCCAGCAAATGTTAGAATCTATATCTCCCTATCTCCTTACTTGCTGCCCTGTGACCTTTCTGATGTCTGAGCAGCCTCTAAGTAAAGCAGAAGAGATCTCAAATCATGCAGACAGACAGATGCGAGACACCAACAGAATAAATCAAAGCAGAACCTCCACCTCCTTCCATCCACAAATGTAAACAGACAATTATGTGCCTTTGAACAATCATGGGAAAGTAAGAAGAAAGTCAGCATTTGTTAAAAGAATTAGGACAAAAGGAGGCCAGGGGCCACAAGATGCCCAAAGAATGAATTTCAGACCTGTTGCTTATGGAATGTGTTTCTTAGGTTTAGGGGCTCAGCTAGGGCTCTCGGGGTACACAGAGACATCTGTTCTTTGGACAAAGGAAATAAAAAATCATTCAGGAATGTTGTGTGGTTTGTTTGAAGCAACAGTTGTCTTTTTCCTCTGTCACTCATTCAGGAGGCAATATGGTTTGGGGTGTATTTTTATTACATAGATTTTTAAAGTTTGGAGCTACAGATTGATAATGTTATCCGTAACTCTTTTAGGAGCAAATAGAAGCCTGCCCTCTCAATTCCTCCACCATCATACACCCCTCTTTTCCCCATCATATACCCACTGTGTTGGTTTAGGACAATGTACCCTAGAAAAACATGTTCTTAAACTTCCTGTGCCTATGAATCCATTGCAAACAGGACCCTTTTTTTAAAAAACAATTTATTGAAGTATATCATTCATACATGAACATACATAAATTATAAGTGTTCAGTAAACATCATGAACTTAAAAAACAAACATGCATAACATTATACAGGGCTTCCACACATCACCTCCCCACAAACACCCTGCATTGTTGTGAAACATTTGTTAACAAATCATGAAAGAGCATCGTCAAAGTATTATTACCAACTGTAGTCTGTATTTTCCTTCACTGGGCAGGTCTCTGTGTCTGTTTGCTGCCCTCTCTTCTCATCCTTCTCCCGTCTTCACTGGAATTCTATCCTCTGAATCTCCGATGTGGGAGAGAGGCGACCTACCGCCTGTTCCAGCTTAGTTCCTAGTTTTTCAGTGCGTCTTGTCTTGGCTCTCCCTTGTGTCACTCTCCTGTTACGTCATCATCTTGCTGCGTGGCTCATGGGGCCTGGCAGCACACTCGCACACCGGGCCTGACAGCTCACCCACTCGCGGGGCCTGGCAGGGCACCCTCACACGGGCCTGGTGGCCCATGAGCCTTCTATATTTTTCTGTTTTATTTTTACCAGGAGGTCCCAGGGATCAAACCTAGGTCCCTCCATATGGGAGAGAGACGCCCAAACACCCAAGCCACATCCGTCCCCCTGCTATTTCTCTTAAGGTTGACCAAAGAAACCCAAAGTTAGTCTTTTCTCATACAGGATGGTCATATAATAAATCAGGCTTAGTTTATCATCAGCATTCTAAAAACCAGACCTAGGGAGAAAAACTAGGTCTGGGGACACATGCATGGATATAGCGAATGTTTAGCTTACCCTGATTATCACAAAATCAGGTCAACAAGAATATTCACAAAAAGGATCTTCTGATGAGGTCACTCATCAAGGTGAGGCCCCAACTGAGCCAGGGTGGGGCTTAATCACATTGGAGTCCTTTAGAAGCAGAATGAACTTCAGACTCACAGGCAGAAAGTCATAGGGAACAGCTAAAAGTTGGAAGTCAACAGAACCTAGGAGAGAAGGGAGAAAGAAGGGAGAAGCCAGGAGAGGTTGTAATGCATTGCAATGAGACAGAGAAGTCAAGGATCAAAGCTCACTAGCAGCCATCCCCAGAACACCACAGTCTTCTGGGAGAACGCACAGCCTTGATGATGCCTTGATTTTGGACTTCTCCTAGCCTCAAAACCGTGAGCCAAAAACACCCATGTATGCACACCACAGGTATGCAAGATGGGTAACGAGTGCCAAGACAACAAGGATTGGAAGAGAGACCTGGAGAAGGCTGTGCAAGCAAATGAACAAGACTTACAAAGGCAGGACAGCTTTTTTTTTTTTTTTTTTTTTTTTTCATTTAAAAAAAACAATTTATTCAAGTATATTATTCATACATGAACATACATAAACTATAAGAGTTCAGTAAACATCGTGAACTTACAAAACAAACATGCATAACATCATACAGGGCTCCCACACATCACCGCACCACAATTACTTTGCATTGTTGTGAAACATTTGTTAACAAATTATGAAAGAGCATTGTCAAAGTATTATTACTAACTATAATCCGTATCTTAACTCCCCTACACTTTTTTTTAAAGGATTTATTTATTTACTTTTATCCATTTTTATACCCCCACCCCTATCCCCGTTTTTGCTGTTTCTATGTCCATTCACTGGGCAATTAATTCTCTATGTTCGTTTCCTGTCCTCTTCTCATCCTTCTCCTCCTGTCTTCACTGGGATTCAGTCTTTGGAACCTCTAATGAGGAAGAGAGACATCTTACCGCCCGTGCCACCTTAGTTCCTGGTTTTTCGGTGTGTCTCATCTTGGCTCTCCCTTGTGTCACTCTCCTGTTACGTCATCATTTTGCTGCCTGGCTCGCAGGGACTGACGATGCACCCATGCATGGGACCTGGGGGGCTCACCCGCTCACAGGGCCTGGTGGCGCACCTGCTTGTGGTGCCTGATGGTGCAACCACTCTTGGGGCCTGACGGCCCATGCGCCTTCTATATTTTTCTTTTTTAAATTTTTACTGGGATGTCCTGGGGATTGAACCCAGGTCCCTCCATATGGGAGACAGTCACTCAACCATTTGAGCCACATCTGTCCCCCTGCTATATCTCTTAAGGTTAACCAAAGATACCTAGAGTTACAGTCATTACCCATACAGGATGGTCATGTAATAAATCAGGCTTGGTTTATCACCAGCATTCTAAAAGCCAGACCTAGGGAGAAAAACCAGGTCTGGGGACACATGCATGGTTTCTAACATAGCAAATGTTTAGCCTACCTGATTATCACAAAATTAGGACAGCAAGAATATTTGTAAGGACAGCTTTTAGGTGAAAGGTAGAAGTGAGAGAAAAACAAAGCAGCTTATGGTTTTCCCATGGTGGCTGGTTGACCATTTTTCCGGGAAGTTAACTAGATGGCTTCTGTGGCCCCTGCAGTAGTGACAATCCTTGATTCAACAGGAGGAGACCATATGTATTTGCAAAAGTTTGTCTTACGTTATGTTTATGCTTTATTGGAGTGCAGATCTAGTCTCAGCATCCATACTTTATAAGAGCATGGTGATCATTTTTTGGCTAGCAAACATCCCTTCCCAATTCTGGTACAAGCATTTCAATTTTCCATTGGGGAGACAACATCTTTACCTTCAGTCCATCTGTTTCAGGGGGGTCTGATGTCATCTTCCAGATCCAAAGGTGAGCAGGTCAGTCAGGCCTGGTCAATCAGAGCTCTCCATTGTCCTGGACACAGAGGTTGGCTTGGGGATATGCAAGTGACTTAACGAGAAGCAATCCTGGGATTTTGCTATAACTATTGGGGAAGAGGGGTATTCTTTTTGCTGAAGTAGCTCATCTGGTCAAAGTAAGCCTAGAACTGTCACCTTTCCTTCCACAGGAGATCCTACCTCAGAGTAAAGTCCACAGAGAGAAAAGCAAGCCCTGAGGGGAGAGATATAAGACCTGACAATATCATTTTAGCATATGTATCCAATCATAACTAAAAAGAATGTCCCCCTTGAAATTATATGAGACACTAAATTGTCTTTTTACTTAAATCAGTTAATCTGAGTTTCTGTTGCTTACCATCAAGTCCTAATTAAATTGAGAGACAAAATAAAAAACAAGACAAGCCCTTAAGGAATAATCCACCCTGTTTACATGTTACTTTTAGTTACTTGAGTCCTTCCATGCCCCCTGAGTCTCATAATAACTCTGGGCAGGAATTGTTGTCCCTGTTTTGAAGAGAAACACCCAAACCTAAAAGTTTTTGAACACTTTCTATGTGCCACTGTTCTAATCACTTTTTAGATATTAATTAATGAATCATCATAGCAACCCAATGAGGTAGTTAATTCTACAAGTGTAGAAACTGAGGCATGAAGAGCTGAAACTATTGGCCCAAGATCACTGCTGGGAAGTAGATGTGGTGGATACACCCTGGGTGAACTCCCAAAGAGTTATGCATTTCTGTAATTGTCTCCCCTTGAGTATGGGCAGAACCCCTGACTTGCTTCTTAACAAGAGAACATGGCAAAGGTGATGGGATGGCTTTCTCATTATTATGTAACCTTATATGGCAAAGGTGAAGAGATTTTGTGGATATAATTAAGATTCCTAATCAGCTTGACGAGTTCATCAAAAGGAAGATTATCCTGGGTGCGCCCAATCTAATCAAACGAGCTCTTTAAAAGAGGGCTTAAGCCTTCCCAGAGATCAGAGACCTGAAGCAGCAGAGACTCCTTCTTTCCTGCCGGACTTAAAGAAGCAAGTTCTAGAGCTATAAGGGAATGAATTCTGCCAACAACCACATAAGCTTAGAAGACTCTGAGTCTCAGATGAACATAGGGCCTAATTAAGCTGTGCCCAGACTCCTGACCCACAGAGACTGATGGATACTAAATCACTGTTGTTTTAAGCTGCTAAGATTTGTGTTAATTTATTACGCAGCCATAGAAAACTAATAAAATAGAGGTGAAAAGACTCCCACCAGGCACTCTGACTCCAGAGCCCATGATTTAAATGCTGGATTGTTATACTTTTATATGGGGCTCAGACCAGTGATTAAGTGGCCAACCTAAGGTCACATGACCAGTGGCTGAGGGGCTGGTCTAGGACTGATGCTTTTGTCTCCTCATTCCTGGACTTTGGACTTCTAACTCTATCTCTGGCCCATATGGCCTCCCCTAAAATATATAAGGGCATAAAAAAATCATACTTTTAGAGAAGTTTTAATAGATACGAGGTAAGAAAACATTGGTTAAAGGGTAAGAGCTTCCAGAGGTATGGGAAGTAAAGCTCAGAGAGAAGAAATAACTTCTACAAGTTTGTACAGGTAGTCATGGTGGAGACCCTGGGCTACGACCCTGGCCAGACAGCCTTCTTACTCCTTCTCACCATACCACCAAAGAGCAAAGGAGGAATATCTAAACCTTCTAGTTTCCAGTGAACTTGGCAGAATTCTTTTAGAAAGGCATATTACCAGGAAATTTCCATCTCACAGAAAGCAGAACTGAAGAAAATGAATGATAATTAAAGTATAAAGGATTTAACTTAATCCTAAAGAAGAACTTTAGGATTAGGATAAGGTTAATTAAATACTAACGAGATTGTTTTTTAAAAAATCAAAAGGGTCTAAAATTCTGCTTCTGGATTTCAGTGTATGAAGCATCATATGAAAACAGCAAGAAGAAAGACTGGGGATAATTTTGCAACCTAGTCAAAATGTTTGCAAGCCCAAGGTTTTAAAATTTGACTATAAAGTTGAATTGCGTAAATGATTCTAAAGATTAGTCATAGCTTTCTGGGAAACCATAGCAAATGTTAATAACATTAAATTTTTACATACTGATTTCCAGGTTTGGAATAAATAATAGCTTTTTTCAGAAAAAAAAATATTTTTAAAATTATCAACAAAGAAAGCAAATGGATTCAGGTATAGATTTCTGTACTTACATAATGCATTTCCTTTCTAGGTGAATGATCTTGGGCCCTCCACTACCCCTCACTCCCCCACTGCATGGCTGCAGAAACTCCTCTCCCTCCTTCATGGCCCTTGATTTGTACTCACTTCTTTTTGCTGCTACTGACCCATTGCTGCCTGAGATCCCATATTCAACCCCAATCTTTGGCTGCATCAGGGGCAGTCTTGGGATTGAGCTTTAGGTGACTTCATAAACTGTGGGATCAGGCAAGGGAAAAAGTGGGAGAGGGCAACCCCAGATTCCACATATCACTGCACACCCCTTCCTCTCCCTGCTACCATGTCTCTCTAGACCTGGTCCAGGATCCCTTAGTCCCACCTTTTCTTTTCAACCCATTCTTATACCCAGACCTCCCGTCCTAAGTCTTTTGACAGAATGCTCAAGAGAGTGATGGTTTCCTCTGAATGTGGCTGAATCACATTCTTAGTTCTTAATGTATTCCAGAGATAGCCCTTCCCCTCTGTAGAATCCATGTCAGCATCGAACTGAAAAGGGAGAGGAAGGTAGAGAACTAAAGACAACACTATCCTTATTGAAAGGAATTGGACCATGAATTCCCATCTGGAAATAAAAGGAATAGGAGGAGCTGAGAAAGGGATGTTCACAAACAATGATGAAACTTGGCAATATGCATCGAAAGTCTTTAAGCTGACCACATCATTTGATTCAGCCAATCCACTTCAGGGGAATAATTAAATAAAAGTGGGATGATAAATTAAATAAGCCTTAAACAAATACAGTGATATACCATGTTCATGGATTGGAAGTTGCACTATGGTAAAAGTATGAAATTATTTCCATTCCACAGATGAATATACTGAGGCACAGAGAAGTTAACTTGCACAAGGCATGCAACTAAGGACAAGTGAAACCATGATTCAAAACTAAGCAGTTTGGCCCCAGCAGCCATGTTGTTGGCCATTGAGCTTTTCTGCCTGTCCCTGTGTACCCACAGATCCCTGAACCACTGCCCTCACAGCATTTTCCTCTTTCTCTGTGACTGGCTCCTTTACCAGAAAGGGCAGGAGCCACATCTTACCTTGGCATCTCTGAGTGCATGACCTAGGGAATACTCAAATTTGGTTTATTGAACCTAACAGAATGGTTTATTGGTAAGTTGTCTAATCATTGAATTTCATGCTCCAATCTTTATAGGAGTCTCTGTAAATTAAGACACAGACATAGCCAAAAATACACACTTAATCATGATTTTTAAGAAAAAATAGTTTTCTTAGCTGCTTTCCTCTCCTGGTTTTAGGTTGTTAAATAATTAAATGGCAGGTTCAGAATTTATTTTTTTAATTTGATTTTCTAAAAAGGAAATTGCAAGACATTTCTCACATTTATATTATTTGAGTGCAAGGACCATTACTTTGTTTTTCCCCATATTTGGTATGCCCAATAAACATAAAATACAGATGCCACCATTAAAACTATAAATTAAGAGGAAAACAGTTAAGTTTTTTTTTTTAACTGGAGGCATTATGGTTAGAGAAGAGAAATAAAAAGGATTTATTTATGCCTCACATTTACAATAAAAATTACTGAGTCTGATGGAAGCTTATGAGACCTGTGTATATGAAATGGATAAACAACCACCCAAGATTTAAGATACTGGAGGTAAGTAAGCAAAATTGTGGACACCTAAATTCATCTCTGGTTTATTTAGTTCTTTGCTGTGTTTCAAGGTCTCTGCATTATTATAATTAACTAACCCTCTCAGCTCTGGCCATTCTAGCCATAATAAATCCCAATGGTCTCTTTCCCTTGATTTCCCAGGATTTTACATGTCTCTGACAAGAAATGTTCATAGAGAAAATGACCTCCTGCTGAGGAAGTTTGATTTTGTATTCAACCACATCAGAAGGAACAAGTCGAATTTTACTGGTAACCAGTATTTGTTTGATGAACACCATCAATATTCTTTATTATGACCATTTCTACAGCTATAATTGACTCAGCCAAAAGGAAGAGACATAACTTTTAGATTCCTCCCTGGAACAAATCAGACCTGTTCTCCTTCAAACTGTATGCAAGACTTTTCTGTGTACCAAATTCTACATAAAACACGTGTTGGCCCATTTCTTCCTTGGCCTACATACTATACAACAGTAGTTGATAATAGTTTTTAGTTGCCAGCTGGATGGATTTTATTCCCTTTGGCTATGTATTTCTGTTCCACAAGCATTTCCAAGGAGGTATCACAGCATAAGGAAGTATCACATTCCATCAGCACAGTATCCCTCATCAATTAAATTATCCCAATTGCTTTAATACAGATAAGTAGTTGCAGTCTCTTTGTTTATAAATCTGTGTCTTGGATTAAACATTCATAGTGTCTGTACAGTGAACAAAAGTACACAAAGTGTTCTGCCTTTAATGAAAATTTAATCATGATCTGAGAGCAGGAGCACTTGTGTGTCATGGTTGCTTGGCTGGTCAACAGTAGGGTAGCATGTTTTATCTGGCCATCTGTGCCAGCCATCTCACTTCTCCTCGATCAGAACTCTGTCTC
Source organism: Tolypeutes matacus (assembly GCA_026826555.1). Classification (NCBI taxonomy): domain Eukaryota; kingdom Metazoa; phylum Chordata; class Mammalia; order Cingulata; family Chlamyphoridae; genus Tolypeutes; species Tolypeutes matacus. The sequence goes on from JAKSZT010053887.1 coordinate 81,912,793, forward strand.
CCATCTTAATAACTCCCTTCTTTCAATTCCTCGCGTTATCCAAATGGATATAGAGTTCTCAGGCCAGGAACAAAGTTCCCAAGAGCTGGATTTAGAGGAGATAACCAGGAAAATTTCACTTTTTGACAAATGGAGGGAAATCTTTAGTTATCACAGGTAAGATGTTCTTGTTTTTTCATTTCTCTAGAACCAGAGAAATTTTAGGTGTTTAAGTATTCTACTTTTATGCTTGCTACATGAGACGTTTCCATTATAGATTTACATCTCAAAAGGCTCAAGGTATAACTATTCTGTAGAAAGAGGCTTCCATAGGTAGGGTGGAGTTTGCCAGGCTTTGGGGTTGTGAAGTTTGAATAGCATAATTTACTTGATGTTTTCTCTCTCATTTATAGGTTGGGAACCAATAATGCAACTCCTCAGGTAATTACTTTACTCAAAGCCAATGTGTTTTCCTCTAGTTGCTTCTTCAAACAATCACATTAACAGCGTAATCTGCATTTATTTTATGCACATAATATCACTCAGACAGAGGCATTTAATGTGTGAAAGCAAGAAAGTAAAAAGCCTGTTGAAGATCTTTTCTTGTATATTTTTTTATAAAACCTGTTTCCTTCTTTTAAGAACTACTTTTCATCAAAAGTACCATATGGCTATTATTTTAGAAAAAAAAAAAGCAATATTAGAATGTAGGGTTCCTACACTTGTGAAATAATAATAGATTTTGACAACCAAGAGTTTTACTGTCCCTGAGAAAAGGTAGTTTTGAAAATAGTTATTATCTTTATTTAGCTTCTGAAAAATTGTATTTCTGTACTATTTCCAAAATATAAGGGAAAAAATGACTGAATTCAGATTTTTAAAAAATATTTTAAAATGTTGTACAATAGATGATGAAAAATGTTTGATTCTTGAAAAGATTAGAAGGCAATGAACTTTGTATTTCAGTTATTAAATCAATCACTGAACAAACACAGCACAGAATATTGAGTGATATTCCTGGCATAAGCATTATCAAACAATTGAATTATTAATATTATAACTATAACACTAAAGTATCTTGGTCCAAGTAAACTGTGATCAAAAGCCTTATTTGTGCCTAAACTCTCTTAACCATAGTCTAAATTAGAATCAGGGAGATAATGCTTCTATTTTAGTCCTGGGACTATTGAATGGAGATAGCTACCATTTGGGGGGATAGAACATTCAAAAGATAAATCCATCTTTGGCAGGGAATAAATAAAGCATGTTATGCTTTATACAAAGTGGAGGAAACCCTTTGCCACAAATGTAAGGATGCTCTATTTGATTTACAAAATGTATCTTATCTCATCGGTGGTCTCTGACTTGGATGCTGCATTTCAGAGATAAGAAAAGCATATTGGCTTCTAGAAATCCAGAAAAACTAAGACAGCATTTTTCTTCATGTTTCAGCTATCAATAAGGCAGATTTGTTTAATGGCATTATTATAGAAGTTAAGTAAATTGGAAGAAGACTTGATGCTAAATTATACTGAAATGCCTTAAGAATCAACCCAAAAAGTGAAAATAGAATTTTTTTAAGTGGGGGAAGAACTTTAGGAAGAAAGGTCTCCGTCTTCAATAAGTACTCACTTGCTGAGAAATGGGAATCTGAAAGAATTAAAAAGAAGTGATCTGATGTAGTTTATTGGCCAGTTAACATATAGACTGGAAAGAGCCATTCATTGTTTATAACATGTTGTCTTCTCAGAACAAGAGATAGTGACATTTACATTCTTCTCTAAACATAATTTCAGCCAAGGTCTTGATAGCATTAATTATGTTGCCATAGTTACATTTAACCTCTCCAAGTCACATAAAACTTACAAGGAGCCCCTTTTGACAGACACAGTACCCCCCCCCCCCTTTTAATTCCTGTTTATCACAATTCTCAGACATTTTTAAAAGTGAGACTACATTTTCTGATAGCAATGGTGTTTCAGGGAAAGAGACGGGGATAAAAGGTCATCTTCAGCTCTGTTTGCTTTGTTTTTTGGGGGTGGCATTTTACACAGAGTCATGAAGGCAAACATATATCTGCTGATGAAACTGAAGTTGGACCAGGACTACCTCAGCCCAAAGGACAAGGACATTTGCCATCAAATAGCCTTTGTTCTATTCCCAAACCCTCTATCATCTCTTCAAAATGGGGCGGCTTTCCTATCTCCCTGGCAATGGCCACAGTAAGTATAGCTTGTCAATTAAACATGAAACGAAACATAATCTTCCCAAAACAACAAAGCTGGGAAATCTTATCTTCTGTCATGTGAGAGTATTATTGAAGATAAGACTACAGATGGTTGTTATTGGTAAAAGGAGAATATAATTAAAATGACTTATTTATGGTATTTTTCAAGGACATTGGCAATGTTACTCTTTTTCCCTCCCAAACTCACTTCCTCAGTTTGACAGTGAAAATTGAGAGGGTGAATGAGGAAAACTCAAGTAATTCACTACATAAGATAGCCTAGGAAAGACCCCCAAGTGGCAGACCACAGAGTGTTGTAAATGCATAAAACAATGTAGGTGTGGAAGGAAAGGCTCAGCCCATGTGTGAGCAGGAGGGAGGGAGCAAATGTCCATCATCCATAGTGGAGGTGGGGGAATCTATGCCAGACCCCATCCTGGGGCAAGGAGTTGGCCTCAGGAATGTTTTCTGTGCCTGCCAACAAATATGCAGACAGGAAAAGAGCCCAACATTTGAAGATCTAAGTACATTTGAAAGCTGTTGGCTCCCAGGACCATTTGCTCAATTCTAGACTCCACCAGGATCCAGTAGGCCAAGGTCAGAGGCCAAAAGACCAAGCTGCCATGGTCAAAAAGATGATTAGAAAGTGAGGAAACTGAAGCAGGAGTCAAACCAAGGCAAAAGTAACAGCTAGGGTGAGCCATCCTTCCAGTTAGATTGTCCTCCAATATAGTCCTTTAAATTATCATGAGACTCAGGACATCTCTGGACCATTACCCCACATCCACCCCACCCCCCTAACCCCTAGTCTACATTCTAGAACAGCATTCTCCCTTTAGGGTCCTAAGAGCAAGAGCTGGAAGAGGCCACGTCTTTCCTGATGACATGCTGCCTTACACCTGGGCATGTTTGCAGAAACAACCTAGAACCACCCTAGACTTCTGGGCTGAGACCAGCAACATTTGACCTGAAGTCAGGGACACTGTGTGCATAAACTTGGGCAATTTGGAAACAGCACATAGGATCCCAGCTAGAGGAATGTGTGGGGACTGAAACTCCTGGGGAAATCACATAAAGTCTTCACACAACATCTCCACCTGCTTTTCCAGCACAGAGGATGGGCTGGTCCTGACTGCAGTATTTCCAACCCTCAATGTAAACTTTCCCTAAGATCCTCAGGCAGGACAATGTAACCTTTCCTTAAGGTCCCCTAGGCTCCCCTCAATTCCTTTTCTTTTCTTTTCTTTTTTTTTAAAAAGATTTATTATTTATTTATTTCTCCCCACCCTCTCATTGTTTGCATTTGCTGTGTCTGTTTGTTGTATGATGGTCTTTTTAGGAGGTACCAGGAACCAAACACAGGACCTCCCACGAGGGAGGGAGGCACCTAATCCCTTGATCCACCTCCCTGCTTTGTCATGCCTATCATGTTTTCTCCTTGTGTCTCTTGTTGCATCATCTTGTTTTGTAAGCTCGCAGTGCCAGCCCCTCACATCAGCTCACTGTCTTGCTCTTCTTTAGGAGGCACTGGGAACCAAACCGGGACCTCCCATGGGGCTTGGGCCACATCGGCTTCCCCTGCCCCTCCCCCAATACGTTTTCATCACCCATCCCAGGATTCAGAGAGCAACTTTCCCCACTATTACATTTGCAGTACAAATGTGCTGGGAGGCCTCATTTGCTCTTTTTCATTGTCAAGTACTGTCAGCCTCAATCCACCTTCCCTCTTTTGCTCAAATTCCAGATGTCACAGGAAGACAAGCAGGTGATCTTATAAGACCCTGCACATTGCTCACTGACTGTACAGCCCCTGGAGGGTGCCTCAACTTGCATTGCTCTTCTTTTAAACATGGAATATTTGTGGGAAGGTTTTCCTCTAACCCTTCTGCAATAAAGACATGTAATCCATAATCCTGCTGGAGTCCCCAGCCCCAGTGGATGTGCTGCCAGATCACACTGTGGTATAGAACCAGAAGAAGTTAGAGCAACCATCTGTATTTATTTTAAAAGATAATGTTATTAATGAACAATCTTTAACAAAAAAGAACCATTGGCCTCTGTCATGAATTTCTATGGAGAATATCATTTTACATTTTATACATATCTGAATAATATGCTACCTTTTCATCTGAGAGAGTGAAAATTATTATTCTATGTTGGTATTTGCCTGTATATTCATAAAGAAATTCCAGCAGGCTTTATAAGACAAAACAGTGGCTATGTGTAGAGGAAGGGACAAGGGGGATGAGAGCAAGTCCTCTCACAGCATACCTTTTTGTGCTCTCTGGATTTTGAACCATGTGACTGCATTATCTATTTTTTAAATCACAAATGGAAAAGGCATTCAGAGATGTTTCCATAGTCTTCCAAGTGTCTCTCTCTAGGTGGTGGAGGGAGGAGCATCTGGGTCTGAATTCTCCCACTTACCTACAAACATAAACGCTTTTGGAGTTCTTCCCAATGACTTTTCCAAGGTAATTCTCTCCCTTTGGAAAAGTCTGGGAAGCCAAAAGAATCAGACTACTGTAGCCTGAAACTGAATTGATGGAGTGTTAAGGAAGTCCCAGAAGCAGAGAAAATTGATTATTTTTTAAAAATGAATTTGGGAAAATGGACATGGCTCAAGCGATTGGGCTCCCATCTACCATACAGGAGGTCCAGGGTTCAATTCATGGGGTCTCCTGGTGAAAGATAAGCTGGCCTGCACAGGGGTGCTGGCCCACACAGAGTGCTGGCGCAGCAAGATGACACAACAAAAAGAGACACAGAGGAGAGACAATAAGAGACACAGCAGACCAGGGAGCTGAGGTGGTACAAGAGATTGAGCACCTCTCGCCCACTCCGGAAGGTCCCAGGATCAATTTCTGGTGCAGCCTAAAGAGAAGACAAGCAGACACAGAAGAACACACAGAGAGCAGACAGCGAGCCCAAAACAACGAGGGGGCAGGGGAGAGAAATAAAATCTTTTTAAAAAGTGAATTTGGGTTTATTCCCATGATGTGGACCAGATCATAGTGTGTTCTTTAAATAGCAATAGAATTAAGTAAACACACCCTGGGATTTCAAGATGATGAGCCTTGGGGATTCTGAATGTGTCTTCCAGGGAGGTGGTTTGGAAGCTTGACCAACTTCAATCGTTTCAGCAGTCCAGCAGCCTGGTAAATCATCAGGGCTAGTGAATACTAACACTCAGGAAAGCCGTTTGTTGTCATTCTGCTGCTGTTTTGTTCCCGTCTCTGTCTGGAGTAGGAATACATGATATTTCCTGACGTTGGCACATGTTATTTCCTGGGACTCTGTTGAGAAGGGGCGGGGAGAGGGTGGAGAGGCAAAGCATACTGTGCACTCTCCCTTTGGCCATTTCTCCCGTTTTTCACTTTTGTTGCCCCACACTCAACACTGCAGCCTTCTCCCTTCCCCCAGCCCAATGTTTGTAGTGTGTGTTGTAATGAACTCTGGCCAAGGCTGCCAGAGCTCGTAACTGAGATTGTGGAGATTGTGGAGATTGTGGAGAAGGTGAGTGCCCTCTTCTGGGCTCCTCTACCAGCCCCACCACATACTTTTCCTTGTGGTGTGGAAGTGGAAGCGGCAGTTCCCCATCTTCCTCCACTCCCAGCCCCTTCTCTAGGACCAGTCTGGGGTGCATTGCTGTAGCCTCTTTTATCAACAGCCAATATACAGACCCCTGGTTTATTTGCAATGCCACCCAGCAGTCTCATATTTTAAATGTAGTCCTAGGAGACCAAAATATTTTGAGACCCAAACAAATAAAACTCTAATAGAGGAAGAACAGGCAGTGGGATAGCTTTTTGGAAGTAGGAAGCACAGCCTGGTGTCCACAGTATAGGATCTGGCTCCTAGATGGGCCTCAAGAGATGTTTAGTTAATTAATTCCCTACCTGTGGACAAGCCCTAGAGAAGCATCTCAGTGGGGTGGTGACATCTTGTGGGTGTCCCTCCAGAGCCACTCCCCAGCCCTCTCCGCCCTGCTGTCTGCCCAAGAGGCTGACCTGGAGAGACCGCATCAACAGGACTCCCTCAGCCTCTGGCTTCCTCTTGAATTTGATCTGTGGGGAGCTCTGGAAGGAGAAAGAGGGAGGGAAGCGAATGAAGTCGAGGTTGCTTATGGCTGATGAAAGTATAGCTCCTCTCCCCAGGACTTCCTCCTTCCTAGTCCTGGTAACCTCTCCTTCCCCTTGCCCTTCAGGTCTAGAGGTCGTAATAACTCCTCACTGTTACTAGCCTGGGACACTGCACTAGCCATTGTGGTTTCCCTGCATCCAGCCCACATCTTTGTAAATAGGCCCTGAATGGAACTTTTCTCAAATTAATTATCCTGATTAGAGAGTGCCATCTGTTTCCTGTAGGGACCTTGGCTGGTATCAGTTGAAAGGCTTGGATGTGAGTCCTGGCACTGCCACTTACTAGACATGTCACCTTGGGCATGCCACATAACTGCTCTGGGCCTCAGGTCTTGTAACTATAAAATGAAAGGGTTGAATTCGATTTTTGATTCACAAACACTTAATGCAAGCCTACCGCATACCACATACTACACCAGATGCATTGGGGGTGGAGGTGGGGAAGGATTGGACTAGACCGAGGCAGGTGGTTACAGGGAAGCTCTAAGTCCAGGGCAAGGTACACAGGGGTCAGAGTAAGAAAATTAAACCTGTTAGGAAGAATGATGTGGGGCCTCTGTCTTTCAATGTGTGAGTGTGTTGTGTGTGATCATCATCTTCATTATCATCATTGAAACAACTAAATGGAACTTACTGTCAGGAAAGAGGGGTATTCATTATAAATACTGGAAGTCACTGCAGCCATTTTTTTTAGGACCATTACTATTATTTTGTGCCCAGTTATTGTGCAGCACAACAAAACATGCATTTCAGTAAATATGTATCAGGTTCATTTCTTAAAAATTATATTTGGTATAAAGGTAAACGTCATATAGGTAAACTGAGTCATCTTTCTTTGTCACATTGGCCAGTGGAGCCTGGCCTGTAAGGTCTGCAGGCCCTCTGGTCTCAGGCCTCCCCAGAAGATTCACTTGGAGGTTGTGGAAATGCTCTGAGTCAGAGGTGGCCACAGCAGGAGTTTAGTTTGGCTTGCAGAATTTATTTGAACTGAACTCAAATTCTGAGCTTTCTTGGTCTAAGCAGCCTTAATCTTTCACATTTGCACCTTGGCTTCTCCTGCCTTAGCCCTGCCGGCCTCTGATCCTTCCCATCTGTGGCAGGACTTTCTTCCATACGGCACAGGAGGTGTCACTGAAGACAGGCTGTGCTTTCACAGAGGTAATAACCCTCCATTTAAATGTTCAGCGCTTACTCTTTCCATAGTAGTTACGATATGGACTGAGCAGGGCAGGTCCCCATTTCTGGATAATAGTCTTAGAGAGGTTAGGCAATTTGTCCAAGGTCAGGTGGTCAACTCTGGCTCTGGGGTGCCCTTCTCTCTTCTGTGCTCTGCAGCCCTGATGTCAGGGAAAAGCTTTCTGTTAGTATTGCATCCAGTAATACTGCTCCTGGAGATGTATACCCCAAGCCTGTGTCTCCCAGCAGCAGCCTCTGGGGTGGCCGCTCCCCCTTCTCATCTGTCCAGGAGAGCTCATTGATTGCCATCGCCCAGGACAAATACGGATCCTTTTTCTCTGATTGCATTACTGGACCCTTGCTTATACTCAAATGCACTTACACTTATTTCTCTGTAGAGACAAACTCTCTTTTGAGGATGGAAGCAGAAAAGGCCAGTAAATAAACTCCAGCTAAGGAACCAGACCCTGGGCTGACATGTTTTGGGGAAGAGCATTCCAGATGTATGCTTCTCCTGCATCTTCCTTTTCAGAAACCATTACGGCCTCTCCCAGAGGCTTGCTGGCTTGCTGTGTCTCCTTGTCATTGGGAAGTGGTACCGTGGCTTTGGACCAACTGGGCTGCGTGCTCTATTTGTTCATTCTAAAACTGGCTCCAAATACCTGAATATAAAAGCAAAGCCCTCTGGGATCAGGCCCAAGCTGCTTTCCAGCCTCAGCTTCCAATCCCCTGCTTGCCCCGTGACCCTCTAACACAGACACTTATGCAATGTCCCATCACAGTGGACCACACCCCTGTCGCTAGGCGCCCTGAGCCCTGATGTGTGTGTTAACAGATCTACCCTCTGCCTGGCCTCCCCTCTATTACAGACAAGAGGCTGTTGTGTGGTATATCCCAGAGTGTGCCTCTGCTGGAACAAGGGATGCTTTTAGGGTGCATTAAGTAACAAGCTAAATAAGTGAGAAAGTTATCCCCATCTTCAGTGTGGCAGGCAATCCCACCTTTCTCCCAAGGGTGAGAAAGCCTTGGTAAGGGCAGTATACCTTCACACCTCTTCACTACTTCTTATCTCCTTTCTTAATCAAAAAGAGTACAGGCTTCTAGGTATATAACCCCAAAGAATTGAAAGCAGGGACATAGGCAGGTATTTGCACACTGATGTTCATAGCAGTATTATTCACAATTCCCAAAAGATGAAAGCAATCCAAGTGTCCATCAACCGATGGATAAATAAAATGTCGTAGATACATAAAACAGAATATTATTCAGCTGTGAAAAGGAATGAAGTTCCGATACATATGATAACATGGACGAACATTGTTGAGTGAAATAAGCCAGATACAAAAGGACAAATACTGCATGAGCTCACTGATATGAAATAATTAGGATAAGCAAATCTGTAGAGTCGGAAATTACCAGGGGCTGGCATCAGGGTAGGGAATGGGGAGTTAATGCTTACTTGACACGGAGTATCTGTTTGGGATGATAGAAAAGTTTTGGTAATGGATGGTGGTGATGGTATCACAACATGGTGAATATAATTAACACCACTATATTATGTATTCACATATGGTTAAAAGGGGAAATTTTAGGTTGTATAGATATTATTAGAATAAAAACTTTTAAGAAAACCATAGGACCATAGGACCACATAACGACAAACAGTTGAACAAACAGTGAACAAACAGTTCACTGTTCAACAAACAGTGAACCCTAATGTAAACTACGGACCATAGTTAATAGTACAATTATAGAAATATTCTTCTATCAGTTGTAACAAAGATATCAAACTAATACAAGGTGTTAATAGAGGACAAATGGGGGATAATATGCTAACTCTATTTTCTGCATGATTTTTCTATAAACCTACAACTTCTCTAAAATAAAAATTATTTTTTTTATAAAAAGAGTGCAGGGCTCAGCCAGAGCTTTTACAGGCAACCATTTTTAGCTATAATTCAATACCTTAAAAAAAAATTTTTAAATATACTTTATTATTATTATTATTTTTAAAAGAACTTAGATTACATAAATGTTACATAAAAAATATAGGGGATTCCCATATGCCCTGTCCCTAGCCTTCCCACATTTGGCAATTGACTTTCATTCCAATTTAAGGAAGTGATATAAAGTGTCCTTTTAAAATAAATGTTTTCTAAGTTATAAAAAAAATAGTGGTTCAAATTAATGAAAAATATTAAGCAAACAATTATTGGGACACAAATATGACACAAATCGTAAGGATGGTACATAAAGGATTAAAGTTGGGGGAGCAGTGCAGTAGTGTTTAGGAGAATGGGAGCAAATCCCAGCTCTGCTTTTACCAGCTGGATAAACGGAGGCAAATACCTCAACCTCGCTGAGCTTCATTTGCTTTATCTAATGACAGTGCCTAAAGCACAGAATTAAATTAACACAATGAATGTAAAGCATTGAGCCCAGTGCCTGGTTCATAGAAAATGTTCAATAAATGTGAGATGTCATTTACAAGCCTAGGTCAAATGTCACCTCTTCAAGGAAGCCTGCCTGAGTATTTCAATCAAAAGTTCTCTCTCCTTCCTCTCTTCTCTCATGGTACTTTGTACTTGTCTTATGGAAATTCCCACATTCTATCTTGCACATAGTTGTGAGATATTAAACTTTTTACACGTCTATATACCATACAGGGCCCAACACATGCTAAACAATGAGTAAGTCTTTGATTATGAATGGATTCCATTTTTTGCATGTATTTGGTTTATAAAGATATAAAGGTAGGTTCCCATTTTTTCTAGGAAACTCTAAAAGACCTCCTCCAATCTCAACATTTTGTAAAGGACCCAGCAAAAGCTCAAAGAACGTAGGGCAAGAGAACAGAGAATTCTTGTTTCATGCCATTTTTTAAAAAAGATTTATTTATTTATTTATTTTATTTATTTATTTTTAAAGATTTTATTTATTTATTAATTTATCCCCCCCTTGCTGCTTGTGCTCGCTGGGTCAGCTAACCACGCCATGCGGGCAGGCTTGCCTTCTCCAGGAAGCCCCAGGAACTGATTGAACCACAGCCGCTTCCCAAGATTTATTTATTTATACCCCCACCCCACCCCCCATTATTTTGTGCTCACTTTCTGCTCTCTGTGTGTTCTGTGCCTGCTTGTCTTCTGTTTAGGTGGCACCAGGAACTGATCGAGGCGCTCAATTTCTTGCACCACCTCAGCTCCCTGGTCTGCTTTGTCTCTCCTTGTCTCTCTTCTGTGTCTCTTTTTGTTGTGTCATCTTGCTGCACCAGCTCTCCATGTGGGCCGGCTCTCTGCTTGGGCCAGCTCGCCGTGCGGGCCAGCTTGCCTTTCACCAGGAGGCCCTAGGAATAGAACCCTGGACCTCCTTTATGGTAGATGGGAGCCCAATCCCTTGAGCCACATCCACTTCCCGTTTAATGCCATTTAAATCATGACTGTACACAGGCTAGAAACACAGGTTCCCATTTGTTCCTCTTTTCTGGAGAGAGAGAGAAAAACCCACCAATGGAAGAGGTAGAGGTACCAGAGTTATGGAAGTTAAGGACATGAAGCACAGGGACAGAGCAGTAGCCCACAGTGGACTTGAAGAAGAGGGAAGATGGCTGGCAATGGAAGACAAGACACAAAGGGACGAAACCAGGGCGGGAACCACAGGGTGTGGGGCTGACACCCTGAGCCTTCGGGATAATATATTATCGATGAATCTGATGTCAATCTTTTGCACAGGACTTTCTGCAATTAAAATATAGGGATAGAGTAATACATAAAGGTAATGTGAAAAGGGACAAAGACTCACCTCTGTGCTTTTACCATTTACTTCAGGCTGGTCTGATGAGGAATATGTCTAGGAAGAATGATCTTTTGTGGAATCACTTATTTCCCTTCTTTTCAGAAGCTGCGACAGAGCCTCTTTGGAAATACAGTCCATATCTTCAGCTCTGATTGGAAAAAGGCCTATTTCAAATTCCATGAAACTTTTTCTGACCTGGCTTTTGCTCTGGAAGTGGAAAAGGTAATAGCCAGTAGAGAATTTTTCAAAATCCTAATTCCATGGTCCCTCTCCATGTTTCCTTCCAGTCCTCATCCATATGAATGTGTTTTCATTACAACCATATGTAGAAACACATTTATAATTTAAAATTTAACCTTAAGTTATAACAGATTGTTTAAAATTATAACATACTGTCTGGGTTGTGACAAGTCTCCAACTCCCTTTTTTCCCTGCTTTGAATTCTAGTTTTCCTGCCTCTTCTTTCTAAGTCTTAAGCACCCGCGAGAATTTAGAAGGCAGGAGATCTAGAAACTTTTTTTCTGGCTTGTTTAAAATTACAATCACACCAGCCACCTAAATTTCAAGGACTAGCCAGCTAGTTCCTTACCTCCTGTAAATCTCAGAGATCACTATGAAGCAGAGGCACAGTGAATGGGGGCTGGAGGAGGGCATATATCCCCAGGCCCGGAGTTGTTCCCCCAAAACCATTAACCCCTGCTCCCACCCTTCCCACATCTCACTATTCATCCTCTCCATTTCAGGGAGGTGCCCGAGGCATTCAGATGGCTGTACAAGTATCTGTCATCAAATACTTATTGTTTACAAGGAAGGGGAAAGACTGTAACTTTCACAGGTAAGAGGACTGTGAGAAGTACTTGAGAGAGTAACCCAGTTCACTAGAACCTGAGAGCTAAATAATCACAAGTGAAAAATTCAGCTGCTTCAGGAAGGGGACCTGCCTCCTTCCTGAAGACGGACAGCAGAGAATGACTGGATTTCGAGGCTGGGGAGGGCTGTCCCTCAGTCACTCTCATTGTTCAGTGGCAGGAATAATGTCGACAGTTTTTATGCTCTACTGCAGACCACACTGTCAGGTGAAACAAAGCACCAGGGGCTCAGGCAGACCGGCTTGTCCATATTTGATGGAAAGCCCCAAGCAAACAATTCCAGGGAGGAAGAAAAAGAATGATGGAAAACCTGATAAATGAAGGATCCATCTTCCCATTTAACCCAGCTGACAAAGGACAGTGTTTGGCAATTGCCTATTTTCAAAAATCAGTTAAGATTACTTTATTCTTAGAAGTTATCAAGCCCTTATCATGCACAAAGCCTGCTAGATGTTAGAGGGGAGTAAAGGGCATACATCTGCCCTCAAGCCGCATCAGTCATCACCCAAAATAGGATTTAAATGTTCAATATATGCTAAGATTATTAATTGCCAGTTTCCCTAGAAGCAGACATAGGAATTCTTTATGAGAGTGATCTATTAAGGGAGTGCCCTCAGGAGGAACTTATAAGGAAAGTAAGGAAAGTTAAGTAAGAATGTGGTTTCCAGTGATATCTGGCCTCAGCCTGATCTCATGGGGAACTCTGGAGCATAAACTGCACTGCGAGTCTGCCCAATCTACACATAAGAGAGGAGGGCTTTTGCACCAGCCACCCCAGTCAATCACCAGTCATGGGTCATCCTTGGGGATGGGGGTGGGGAGGCTCACATTCACTTCTGGGCAAGGTGGCTCCAATCCTTCAGAGAAAGTTAGAAAGTGTGAGCCACCAGCAGACGTACTCAAAGCAGCTGGGGGCTAAGTCCACAAGCTGAGTAAAAGGATCCCAGCTAACCTAGATGGAACACATGCAACATCCATTATACAAATGGAAAGCAGTTAGCACAATACCTAACATGTGGTAAACATTAAATAAACATTAATGAGTAATTGCTATTATAGTCTTGCTCCAGGAAGCCTCCCTGAACTCTCCCAGTCCAAAGTTTTCTCCTTCCTTCTCCTCTGAACTCTCATAGCACTTTGTCTTATTTTCATTCTAACTTGTACCAGAGTTTTGAAGTATTCCACTCTTTGTTACTCATTTCTGTGTTGCCACAGAGCTACATTGGTTTTATAAAGCATTGCTGAGTACATTAATGAACCTCTGGCATGTGTTTCCTTATAAAAACTATAGTTGTCCATGTTGAATACTTAGAAAATGAGCAGATAAAAGGTCTACCACGTTAAGATTGACTCCCACTTTCTGGGAAGATTTGACAGACTCTGACATTACTCAATGCAGTATAATGGTTAGGAATGGGGACTGGGGAGCCTGCCTGCCCAAGTTCAAATCACTGTTCTACCAATTTAAAGACTGATGACCAGGGGCAAATTACTTAACCTCTCTATATCTTACTTTCCTCATCTCTAAAATGGGAGTAAAAATAGTATCTACCTTATAGAATTGTTGTGAGGATTAGATGAGATAATATGTGTAAAGTTAATTATAGTACTTGGGGCATAAGGAGTGCCAGGTAAGTATAAGATTTATATTAGTAAGGGCAATCTGAAGTAGGCTTGAATGGTGCATAGGAGGTGATTAGGTGGAAAGGTCAGGTGTAGACATTAAAGGAAGACAAATGTACAGAAAGGTCATGGAAGTAGGAATGTAGAAAATATGTTCAGGGGACTGGACCATCTGGGGAAAATGGATTGCAAAATAGAAACATGTGAGATAAAACTGGAAGGATTGCTTGGGGTTGAGCTTGGGAAGGAGTTAAAAAGTTTAGATTGACCCCTGATTGAGTTGAGGAGAGAGGACAATGTTGGAATTCAATGGGGGTGGTAGCAAATGGGAGGGGTTTGTTGAGGTCACATAGGAAAAAATATACTGCTCTCTAGATTCCAGTTCCAGTGACAGGAGAGAGAACAAGGACCTCCAGTCTCTTGTAGGTTGATGAAGGATCCAAATAGTCCCACCCTATATTCAGGTGGACATCAAACTGGAGGCCCTAGCAAAGAGTGGGTGACCATTCATTCCAATATTTTCATACCCCTGCTTCCTACATGTTAGTTTATGTGAAATTAGCAAACAGGAGCAGAAGGAAGTGCTGGCTGCGGCACTCGCTGACATCCTGTGGGCTGCAGGAGCTGCTCAGAAGGCCACCATCTGTCTTGTTACTGAAGACACTTATGTTGCCTCAACTCCCGACTACCCTGGGGATGATTTCACTGAGCGGGTGAGTGCACTCCTGAATGTCCTAAGGAATAAAGGGTAAGTGAGGAATGGAATGGAGTTCAAGCTTCACTGACCAAAAGCACCTTTCAAAGAGGCCAGTACCAAGGGCTAGAAGTGATCCAAGCAGCCAGAATGGGCAATCCTGCTGCAAATTCCTCCTCCCAGAAACCACCAGGATGAAGTATATCCCATACCAGTAATCATCACAAACTACATTTCCATAGCTACTGTCTTAAAGATAGTGAAATTGTACTTATTAGGAAAAAAAATCTTTTATAGTTTTACTACTCAAGATATCATATTGTTGGGAGCGAATGTGGCTCAAGTGGTTGTGCCCCTGCCTCCCATATGGGAGGTCCCAGGTTTGGTTCCCCATGCCTCCTGAAGAAACAAAAACAAACAAGCAAAACAAATGAAAAAAAACCAACTCAGGGAAGCCAATGTGGCTCAGTGGTTGAGTGCCAGCTTCCCACATACAAGGTCCTGGGTTCAATCCCTGGCCCCTGGTACCTAATATATATAGTTTTAAAACTGAGGGATACAAAAATGATACTGGTAGGTACCCAGTTTTACCATGTATGTCTTGGGTAAGATAATATGTCAATTTTTAGCAATGTTGTTTTGCAATGAAACAAACTCCTTTGAGGTAATAGCAGTGAGTTGATATCTCTTAGATGTAACTTTCATTTCCCTTTTCATTTTTATCCTGTATTCCTGATTTATAGCTCCAACTGTTTGAATTTTTAGAGAAAGAAGCCATTGAGAAATTCATCTATGATCATTTACAATACGTAAGTGTTAAGTGTTGAGATCATTCCTTTACACTGAACACTGCTCTAATAGGGATCTCATTTCTTTTATAAAGTGTATTTCTAATGATGCTTGTTAAGAAAATCAGGTCATTTTGAGGGCTAAGAAAAGGCGGAACCAGAGAAAGAAAAGCCTTCCTTTCCCTCCCCACAACCTAGAAAAAGGCCCAGATCACACAAAGGCCTCTCCCAGGTGCCTTTTTCCTTGGCCGATCAAACCCAGTGAATAACGCTTTAGAGAGAATATACTAGGATTTCTTTTGTGGGAAGCGATAATGTTAAAGTACCCTTGCCTCATCTGATGACTAGAGAAACAAAGATGAGCTGCCAAAATGATGGTCCAGGTCCACACTGATGCCAAGTAAATGACATCCGGTCTTAAAAAGATGTTCTGTTTCACCTTTGTATTCTCACCTTACACACAGCGACCTCCCCTGCGGTGATTCCAGGTGGGGTGGGGACAAAGTAGCGGACACTGATGGTGGAAAATGGAAGGTGCTCCTTTAAGATTATCCGCAGAAAGAGAAAGGAAAGCTGATCTTCTGGGGAAAAACAACAACAACAACAAAAACCTTATACAATATGAAAGTAAAATAACCATTAAGCCATGCAATTGTGGATTTCTACGGGGGAGGGATCTGACCCACGAAACTCACTGCTTCATTGGTTCAAAGGCTATAGAGGCAGAAAACATGGGTCTGAGGTCTCAGCCATGTATTAGCTATTGCTGTTGGCTAAACTAGCTACCATGGGGCCTCCCTATCCCACTGCCTCTGTTTGCTAACCTGTGTGGTAGGCAGAAGACCGGCCCCCTAAAGATATCTACGTCCTACCCCCTGGAACCTGTGACTATGTGACAATTACATGGCAAAGGGGAATTAAAATTGCAGATGGAATTAAAGGTGCTAATCAACTGACTTTAAAATAGGGAGATTCTCCTGGATTATCTGGGTGGGCCCACTGTAATCCCAAGAATCCTTAAATGTGGAAGGGGGAGGCAGAAGAGGAGGCCAGAGGGATGTGACGTGAGACCTACTGTTGCTGACTTTAAAAATGAAGGAGGGGGACCATGAACCAAAGAATGTGGGCAGGGCCTCTAGAAGCTGCAAAGAGTAAGGAAATGGATTTCCCCTAGACCTTCCAGGATACCTCTCAAGGACATCCCCCTACCTGGACCTGCACTATATGATCAGTGCCCCATCCAGACTTTTACCAAACCACATTCACTATCAAAATCCATCAGTCCCCTTTTCCATTCCATTTGGAGAAGTCTCAAGCTTAAGTCTGAAGGCTCCTTAAAGGCAGGAGACCTATGAGACATGATCTACAGCATTAGCCCACAGTGTTATATATTTTTAAAATTTGAATCAGTGACCATTAAAAGCATTCAGGAAATTCCACATAAATATCTGGGTTTGGAGCTCCCCCTGCCCCCCAAAATAAGAAAATCTGACCAGACTTGGCCTATATTTTTGCATGTCCTCAATTAGCTGGTGAAAGGGGCAGTTACCCCCATTAGACAAGTCATGGGCTGCATAATGCCCCTGAAGATGTCCATACCCTAATCCCTGGAGCCTGTGGTCTTATTTTCCAGGATGCTGTGGCAAACACCACACAGTGGGTTAGCTTAACAACAGGATTTCACTGTTCCACTGTTTTGACGGCTAGACATCCAAAATCAAGGCATCAGCAGGGCCATGTGTGGCAGGTTGAATTATGTACCCCAGTAGGATGTTCTTAATCAGAATCCATTTCTGTGGGTGTGAACCCATTGTAAATAGGACCTTTTGAAGATTTTGTTTTTAGTTAAGGTGTGTCCCAACTGAACGAGGTTGGGCCTTAATCCTCTTACTAGAGGCTTTATGATGAGAAAGCCACATGGAGGGGCGAGAAGCTGGAAGTCAACAGAACCCATGTGCAGTGCCATGAGACAGAAAAGTCAAGGACCCTAGGGTCACTGGCAGCCAGCCACAATCTTTAGGGAGAAAGCATCACCTTGCTAATGCCTCAGTTTTGGACTTCTCCTAGCATCAAAACTGTGAGCCAATCAATTCCCATTGTTTAAGCCAACTCATCATGGGGTATTTGTCGTAGCAGCCAGGAAACTAAGGCACCATGTCTTCTCTCCAAATTCCACAGCCTTCTGGTGCTGACTTGTAATAATCCTTGGGGTTCCTCAGCTTGCATCTATGCCTTCCATCACATGGGGAGCTCTCTCTCCCCTTGGGGCTGCTCCTCTGGTTTTTCTCTGACTTCCATCTCCTGGCTCCTTTTTTACTAACTGCATCTGAATTTCTTCAGTTTATAAAGAACTCTAGGAACAGGGACTGAGGTCCACTTTGATTTAGTTGGGCCACAATTTAACTAAACAGAACGTCTCCAAAAGGTCCTTTTTACCATGGGTTCATGCCCACAGGGACACTGATTAAGATCAAGAACATGTCTTTGTCCAGGTACATAATTCAATCTACCATACCTGTGAATATGTTACTTTACATCAGGAGTTCTTAATCAGGGGTCCCTGAGCTTGAAATGAAATTCAAAAACACATTATTCTTGTGGGAACATGTTGGTATGGGTGTGATATATTTATTAAATAATACACAGTATAGTGTGGACTTAGTAAGGGGTCTGTGGTTTTCACCTGACTGGCAAAGGGGTCCAGGAACAAAAAAGGTTAAGAACCCCTGCATTACATGATAAAAGGACTTTGCAAAGTGATTAAGTTAAGGATTTTGAGGTGGGGAGATTATCCAATGTAATCACAAACGTCCTTATAAAGAAAGGGGGTGGGGGCAGATGTGGCTTAAATGGTTGGGCACCCGTCTCCCATAAGGAGGGACCTGGGTTCGATCCCCGGGACCTCCCGGTAAAATAAAAGAAAAATATAGAAGGCGTGGGGGTGTGCCAGGTCCGGCCGAGCCACGCAGCAAGATGATGACATAACAGGAGAATGACACAAAGATGAGACGCATCAAAAAACCAGGAACTAAGGTGGCGCAGGTGGCAGAATGCCTCTCTCCCACATCGGAGTTTCCCAGGATCGAATCCCGGTGAAGACAGGAGGAGAAGGATGATAAGAGAGGGCAGGAAACAGACACAGAGAATTGCCCAGCGAATGGACACAAAACCAGCAAAAACTGGGGGTGGGGGGTATTTAAAAATGGATAAAAGTTAAAATAAATAAATAGATCTTTAAAAAATAAAAAAGAAAGAGGGAGGCAGGAGAGTCAGAGAAGGAGATGTGACAAGGGAAGAAGAGAAAAGCTATGTGTTGTGGGGCCAGCAGGCAAGGGGTGAGGATGGTTTCTAGAAGCTGGAAAAGGCAAGGAAACAGATTCTCCCCTAAAGCCTCCAGAAGGAACATAGGCCTACTGACACCTTGATTTTAACCCAGTGAGATCTATATTGGACTTCTAACCTCCAGAACTGTAGGATAATAAATTCATGTTATTTGATGGCACCTAACTTTGTAGGCATTGTTATAGCAGCAATAGGAAATTTTTTTTTTTTTTTTTTAAAGATTTTATTTATTTATTCATCCATCCCCCCCTTGCTGCTTGTGCTCGCTGGGTCAGCCAACCACGCCGTGCGGGCGGGCCTGCCCCCACCAGGAGGCCCCGGGAACCGAACCCGGGGCCTCCCATATGGTAAACGGGAGCCCCACTGATTGAGCCACAGCCGGCTCCCCAGCAATAGGAAATTAATATACAAGTGCTCTCCAGTTTGCCTCAGGCCCCAGCTCTTCCGTTTTTCTTTGCAGCGTTCTTATTTCGGTTCCTGCCTGGCTCCTAAAGCACTAGAATTTGTTCTCCTGCTTAAAGGTCCTTCCCCACTGCCAGGTCACAGATAATGGAGTGGAATAATGAATCCGTATAAAGATATTCCTCTCCGGAAAAACACATGCATTTTAGTAGAAGCCTTCCTGACACAGTGCTTTTAAATGAGAGACTTTAACCTTGGGCACCACTAAAGTTAGCAAAGAAGCAGCTTTTCAGCAGGTAGAGTCTTGGCATAAAGCTAAGGTAAGGCCAGGTAATTAGAGGCCCTGAACGTTGGTATGGCAGTTTAGCATTGATCCTGAGAATCACAGGGAACCTTCAAAAAATCCTGAGCAGAAAAGCAACCCTGGTCAAGCAAAGAAACAGAAGTAAAGTCCCATCGAGAGGGACAGACACTAATTTTGCTGTGGACCTAACATATTCCAGGCATTAAGGTAGATACTGTGCATTAATTTTTTCATTTAAGTTTTGCAACAAAATTGGGAAGAAAGTATTTGTATGTCCAATACAGATGAGGAGGTTGAAGCTCATAGATGTTAGTATGTAGGCATTGGTAAGTAGTAGAAGTGGTTTTGTATAACCCCAAAGCTATTTTTTTTTTTTTTTAAGATTTTATTTATTTATTCATTTATCCCCCCCTTGCTGCTTGTGCTCACTGGGTCAGCCAACCACGCCGTGCAGGCGGGCCCGCCCCCACCAGGAGGCCCCGGGAACCGAACCCGGGGCCTCCCATATGGTAAACGGGAGCCCCACTGATTGAGCCACAGCCGCTTCCCTCCCCAAAGCTATTTTGATAAAGCCTCTCTCCTCCTCCTCAGGAGTTTAACAGGGCAAAGAGGAGGGATGTACTGAGTGGGAACAGGCTAGATAAGGGAAGGCCGGCCAAAAGCAGCCCCGAGGGCCTGGAGGATGGAGGATGGAAAAATGAAGAGGAAAGACATACTCCATGTAGCCTTGATGGAAAGAGAGCCACATGATATGACTGGAGGAAAAAAGAGAAGTTGAAGACCAAGAGAACTATGGTGCCATTGGCAGGCATTAAGCGAGCAAGGAGAATACGTGTGAGAGTAAAGATGGCCCACAGGAAGCAGAGAGAGCTCCAGCTGTCCTTCCAGCAGCTAGTAATAAAAGGAAGAGTCAAAAATTGGAATGAAAAAACCTAGGCTAGAAATCCTTGAATTCATACCCAAAGATATACATATATGCACTGCTTTTTGGCAAACGTGCTTTTCTTTTGTTTTCCAAACAGTTCAAAGAGGATGGAAGCCACGGTGTCATTCTGTTTCTTTATAGCCTACTCTTTTCCAGAACATTTGAAAGGTAAATTCTACAACTTTTTGCTCAGATATTTCCGACACGATCTGGAATCACATAAACAATATACTCTTGTGTTGGAAAATATTTTCATCCCCAGTATTGGAAACAGGAGTGCAGTTTTTTCTCTTCTATTGATGTGCCCTTTTCTGTAGTTGATCTGGTCATGTTAATGGACAAATGGATGCCACCAGTAAAGTATGAATCTACTTTTCTAATATATTAATAGGATCCTTCTTGTGGTTGTAAATATTGGCAGACAATACCAAAACTTACTTGTATAATTTTCATAAATACAATATACTTTATTATCATTATCCACAAATATTTATTTTTTTCTCTGTGATATGCAAAGCCCTATTCTTGGCAATGTGGGGGATACGAATAGGAGGAAGATATAGCCCTCACGCCCTGCAGATTCCAGTCTTGGGGAGAGACAAGAGGTACATACAGAGATACCAGGCAGGACCCAGGTAGTACCTGACATGCCAAATGAGGCATACAGACAAGAGTTTTAGTGGATTCCAGAGGAGGAAGGGCCTCTAGGTGGTGGTCAGGGAAGTCTTCATGGAAGAAGTATACTTTCTTCTGGGACCTGAAAGAAATGTGTTTTAGTTTGCTAGGCTGCTGCAAGCAAATACCAATCTGCTAAACAATGGGAATTTATTAGGTTACAGTTTGGAGGCTGAGAAAAATGTCCAAATAAAGGCAGCATCAGGTGATGCTTTCTTCCCAAAGACTGGCTGCCAGTGATCCTTGGCTCCTCGGCCATATAGCAAGGCACATGGCAGTATCTGCTGGTCTCTCCCTTCTCTCCTGGATTTCATTGATTTCAGCTTCTTACTTGCATTGCTTTCAGCTTCTTGCTTCCATGGCTTTCCATCTCTTTGTCTGAATTACAGTGCTCTTATAAAGGACTCCAGTAAGAGGATTAAGACCCACCTTGGACCATGCCTTAACTGAAGTAACCTCATAAAAAGGTCCTACTTACAATAGGTTTACACCCACAGGAATGGATTAGCTTTAAGATCATAATTTTTGGGAGTACAGAAAGTTTCAAAACACCACAGTAAGCTTTTGAGCAATAGAGAGGGAGATGGAGGGCTCCCAGGAGGGAAGAATTATAGGTCCTGAAGCAGTGTTCCTGAAACTTTTCTTTTGCATACCACCATTACATTTTTATGATCTATATCATTATTTGCTTAATAATTTTTTAAAAATTAACACACATTTTAATCTCAACCTCTTCCTAAATATTAATACCCTTTATATCATGCATTTATGTATGCTAAATGTAATACACATTAAAATAAACAAATCAGTATTAAAAAATTTAAGTGTTCATATCTCTATCACCTAAAATCATGCCATACTTTGGGAAACTCTGCCCTGAGTTATAGCTGATGCCACCAAGGCATTCACCATGATTGACCCAAGTCCTTAGGTCTTGTTCACAGAAGGGCATGAGGTCCAAGCCCATGGACAGGTTCGTTCAAAAACACATCCAGCACCCATACCGGCATGCAGCACCTCCTGTGACAGCAGGAGCCACACTCCACCTTGACCTTACAATGCCAAGTGTAGGACCCAAACTGCTGGTCCCTGAGGTAACAGTGGAAGCTGCCCTTCTGCAGCTGAGAAATGGGCTCATCTTCCAAGTTGGTGATTTCCATTGAAACAGCCTTTTCAACCCAGACTTGGGCCAGCACTCTCTGGTGTGGCCATGTGTCACTACCCCAAGTGTGTCTTATCACACAGGGTGTTACAGATTGAATTGTGTCCCCAAAAAGACATATTGAAGTCCTCCTCCCCAGTGTTTCAGAATGTGAGCTTATTTGGAAATAGAGTGGTTATAGATAGAATTAGGCTAGTTACAATGAGGTCATACTGGAGTAGGGTTGGTCCTTAATTCAATATAACCGGTGTCTTTATAAGATGAGGAAATTTGGACATAGACCAGAAAAGAGAAAGAGAGAGAAGAGGACCATGTGATGGAGACAGAAACTGGGTCTGTCTCCCTTCCTTGCCAAGGAAAGCCATGGATTGCTGGCAAGCCACCACCACAACACTACACACTTCAGAGGAAGCAGAGCCCGGCTGACACCTTAATTTCAGACAGACAGCAGCCTCCAGAACTGTGGGACAACACATTCCTGTTGTTTTAAGCCACCCGGTCTGTGGTACTTTGTTATGGCAGCCCCAGGAAACTAAGGCATGGTACAAACAGCTTCTCTGCTGAGCCCAGCATCCATCCAGAGCACACACATATGCAGGGATTCTAACATATGGGACGCCCATGTCTTCCCCCTCCCCACTCACCAGTTATCACTTGTGTCCCCCATTCTCCACCCCCAACTGCATCCATAGCTTCCCCTATCACTGCTGTAGTCCCAGTCTTAGCAGCCTTCCCAGTGAGAGAAGGAGACACACAAGGCATGTGTGAGGGAGAGTGATGGGCAAACCCATGTTACTACTGCTTTGGTCAGGGGTGGAGGGAGGCAGGGCTGCAGGATCTACATACAGTCATGGTCTCTGACCCAATGCCGATGTCTTCTCCCATTCTGCAGGCTTCAGGAGGACCTCGATGTCACCACCACTCATCTGTTACAGGCAACTGCTGGAGGCTTCCTGTGCAGGCAGGTGGGTTGACATTGCCTTTCCATTATAGAATCACAATTAGACTTCTTTTCTAAGTAAGTGTATTCTCTCCTTCCACAGAGAGTGATCAAGTCATTTTTGAATGACTATGAAGATGCTACCTTGACTTTGTTAATAGAATTTATCTTCCAGTTTCTATTATGGTCCTCTGAAGCTTACCTCCAAGAGCCCCACATCCCTGAGAATATAGAAACATTAAAAAAATATCTTAAGACCCACCAGGACCCCCTGATATCTGATAGAAAAGTACTATGAAAGCATCTTAACTTCATATTTCTTAAAAATAACAATTGTAGAAACCAAGATGTAAAAGAAACTTAACGGGAAGAAGGGCAATAAGATCAGAATAGGGCACATGGGAATTATGGGACATACTTTAAGGAAAAAAAATCAATAAACTGTTGTTTTCACTCTACCAAATATTTATGACATATTTTTAAAAAATGATGTACTTTTGCAACTTCATTATTTTCAGTAACAAATGATAATTGTAAATGTTTTTTAAAACTGAAAAATTTGTCATTCAAGTCCTTGTTCCATTGCTACCTGAAATGTAAATATTTATAAAATATACCACCTAGGCAGTTCTGAACATGATTTTAACTGGAAGAGCAAGTCCAAATGTCTTTAATGGCTGTCAGAAAGGAAAGTCTCAAGAACTCTTACGTGGAGTCCAGGCTCGCAGTGATGTCGGCTATTTGCAGTGGGGCAAGGACACTTTGGAGGACAACAGACTCTCACAGGTGAATGTTCCGATTCTCAACCCCACAGCCAGAACAGCGATAGTTTGACTTTTAATTTTTTCCATCTCTTCATTTGGGCGATTCAAATCAGACCTTCCATCCTACACAGACATATACAAACACAGAGATTTTAAGGGCCTAAATGGAAAAATCTGAGTCTCTTTGCCTCATATTTTATTTAACAAAGTATAGGTAAATACAAGTAATATGCAAATAAATCTCATAAAACAATGTACGGAATGTACAGATAAAAGGAAAATCCTATTTCATTCTTACCCAGCTTCAGGCTCCCCTTCCAGAAGTAAATCCCTGTCAGTCAGTGATGGGCATCCTGCCAAGCCTTTATTTATGCAAATAATTGCATATATTCTACATTTTACTCAAAGTTTTTTTTAAAAAGTCACTGACGAGAAGAGGGACCCACTTGTGATACTCCTCTCAAAAAGCTTTCAGTTCAGGGGATTTAAAACCTCTGATGACCAGAAAGTAAAATGTGCTGTTGAAAAGCACAACTAGAAAATTAAGATGTGATTCTGTGAAAACAACCTGGAGAGTGAGAAAGCAAATGCTCCCACCGGAATCCACAAGGCAAGGGTGCTACTGGGATATTTTCACAGAAGTTTTCATCCTAAAACCCAAGGAGGGTAAAGCATTATATGAAAGGCAATGCATGCCTGGTAACCAGTTGGGATTTAATTCAATAAGATGGTGGCAAAACCATCCAGGCCTCGCAACCCCCAGCCTCTCCCAAACACTAGCACCAAACCAGGTCTCTACTGTGCAGCACACATCCTAGACTTCTCCAGGTTCCAGTTCACAACACTTTGCATGTGTACAGGGCTTTACAGTTTACAGGCTCCTTTTTTTTCTTTTTTTAATAAATTTATTATTCTTTATATATATATGTATATTTTTAAAAGATGCTTAGATTACATAAATGTTACACAAAAATGACAGGGATTTCCATATTCCCCACCTCCCACACCTCCCATAACATCCCACATAAACATCTTTCATTAGTGTGGCATATCACCTGCGATGGATATACACATCCTGGGGCTTTGCCACTAAGCATGGGCCATAGTTCACATTGCAGATCCCACTCTCTCCCACACAGTTCTGCATGGTATATGCTGATATAAAATGCCCTATATCTGTCGTTGTAATGTTACTCAGGATAATGATAATTCCCAAGTCCTAAGAAAGCCCCTGTATTACAACTGCTTTTCCCTTCCCTGCCCCAAAAGCGTCCAGTGGCCACTGGCTCCACCTCACTGTAGTAATTTCTTCCATTGCTTGAATTACAATATGTCTACAACAGAATACCATTAGGTCCACTCTAGTCCATAGCTCTTCCCCCAATCCTGAGGAGTTTGGGATGGTGATGTCCACTCTACCTCCAACTGAGAGGGGGCTTATATCCCATGGATATGGTGGATGGGATGATCCTGCCTGCAGCTGCAGCCTCTCTCCATTCCCTGGGATGACTGTTGTCCATCATTGTCTCCTCACCAAGTGACTTGGGTGAGTCCATTGAGCTGTAGAGTAGGAGTTGCAGCTCCACCAAGATTCCAGGCACAGCTGGCACATGGGCAGGCCCGAGGCTCCAGTCTCTGGAAGTACACCTACAAACTCCAGTATCACATATAGGTTTTAATAGAAGGGACTGATGGGAGGGAGGACTTATTTGAGTCCAACTCTGTCACTCTCAGGATACAGGCTACTTTTATACCCATGCTTTGTCCATCTTTCCTCCTACTGTCTGCTCCAGTCACAATGTGTTAATCATAAAATCATCATCTCATAGTATATTTCACGTGTCATTTGGCATCATGAAAATAGTGTTTGACTATAGTACAAATGACATATTTTGTGTACAAATGTGTTTTAAAAGTTTGCTTATCATTTCTTGAGTTGGTAATTAAGGTTCATCATAGAAAAATGAGAAAAAACAGATAAGCTAAAAGGAAAAGAAATAAAATCAATCCCATCACCCAGAGAATACTACTGATAACATATGGTGGGTCAATTCTTCCTTCTATTTTTCTTTCTCATACAACTATGTTCTACTCTACTCTTATGAAACCTGTTTTTCTCATTGAACACAAATATCTTCAGATGTCAGTGAATATATGTTCTTCCTCATATTTAATGGATGCAAAATATTCCATTGTATGAATGTGAATGTGAAAGACTATACTTTGAATACAATCTGGATGGAGAATTGATTTGTTATTATAAAGCTCTTAATCACTTCTTCCAGATAATTTGAGAATTCATCTTTCATCAGAATTATGTGTATGTGTGTGTGTATAAAATGAAGAGGAAAACTAAGCCAGAAATAGAGAATTTGTAAATTTTATATATTTTCCTTTTCTTTCAACCATGTATAGCCACTTAAGTGGCCCTGGTCCAGCACTCTGTCTCTAGAAGAGCCCAGGAACATGCCAAGACTCAGTTTGGAGAAAAATGTAGGGATGCACCGGGGGCAAGTTTAAAGGGGTGGGGACACGATAATGACAGCAATCATTTTAACAGCTTTGTCTATTATTACAAAACTCTTTCACAATATCGTTTCACTCCATCCTCATCACAAACCAGAAAGACTTAAAACAATTTCTCACATCTAAGTCATTTAAGTAGGTAGTTCGCAAGCCTTGCCAGATCTCTGCATCACCTCTACTGTTATTGACAATATTTTTCTCTACATCATCATGTCACTTTAAAGCCTGAATCTAATCTCTGTGGCAGTAAACAAGAAATGGGCTTGATGTGCTAGTTAGACTTTTTCTAGTATGCATTTAAATAAACAAACATTTTTTTTTGTTACATTTACCTCTGTGCCACTCGCACGCCACATGCCATATCTGTGGGCCCACGTACCACCCTCTGGAAACCTGGTGTAATTTACTCACAAATTGGAAGCTCCTGTAGCATGTGGGAAACAACCCTGGCCTAGAAATCAGGAGACTTGGTCGGAGGCCTTGCCCTGTCACTCGCATGGCCTGGGTTGGTCACTTACCCACTTGGAGTCTGTTCCCTGGTCTGCAGACTAGGGCCCTAACACCTGCCCTCAACTGTAGGATTGAGGTGGAGACCAAGTGAAACTCTAAATGCCAAAGCCCACGGGAAAAACAAAACTTCTATACATATATAAGGTGTTATAATAGATGATAACAAGGAATAATATTGCAGTGCTTGATTCAGCCATGATCATTCAGCATCTACCACTTTTGAGACTCTGGGCCCAGATACAGAGCTGACATACACAGGCCGATTCATGTACGTGCACCGACTACAGCAAGAAGGGTACAGGCAATAAACACTTGAGTAGTGAGCTCAACCTTGGCTCACACTGAAACTACCTGGAAAGCTTTTGAAACTCGCAGTGCCCTGGTCGTCCCCAGGGTGGTGGCAGCAACTGCATGGGCATGGACCTATGCTCCTGCATAGGGCCCTGCACTTGTTTAACGCTATGTTGCCACCGTCCTGAAATTCTTCATGATTTTTAAACAAGGGGCCCCGCATTTTCATTTTGCACTGGAGCCACAAATTATGTAGCCGGTCCCACCACCAGAGTCTCTGTTTGAATTGATTGGTGTCGGGGGAGGGGGATGCTCCTGGATTTTTAAAGGTCCCCAGCTGACTGTAATGGGCAGCCAGGGCTGGAAATGTCTGCTCTGGAGCAGGGCTTCTCAGCCTCAGCACCACTGACATCTGGGGGTGGAGGAGCCCTTGCTGTGGAATGTTTAGCAGCATCCCTGGCGACTTCCCACTAGATACCAGTAGTGCCACACTCTCTAGTTGTGACAACCCAAAATGCCTCCAGATATTGCCAAATGTCCCCCGGGGAGAGGGGGGTGAATTGCCCCCTGGCTGAGAACCACAGCTCTAGAAGAAGGGAAAAAAGTTTTCTTCAGGCTTAGCTGATTAAATCTACGGTCTGTAGAATTGGGAAACAAACTATTTCAACTGAACTTTCAAGAAAAAGTATCTTCTTCAGCATGAGAAAAGTTGACAGGTTTCTGTTCTTTTTTAACATTTGCAAGGCTTTGGGGACAAGTTTCAGACCTTAGCTTAAATTAGAAGTAAACAGGTGGGGAGCTGATGTGGCTCAGGCAGTTGAGCACCCACCTCCCACATGGGAGGTCCCAGATTCGGTTCCCAGTGCCTCCTAAGAAGAAACAGACAACGAGCAGACAATAAGCCAGAACAAACAACAACAGACAATGAACAAAAACAGCGAGTAAAACAGATGCGGGAGCCATCTGCGGGGGCAGGGAGGAAGTAAACAGGTGATTCCTAAAAAGCTTCTCTAAGTTGCTCTGAGAAAAGAGAGACTATATGGGGGAAAGAAAAAAAAAAAAAGAGTCAAGAGACGGGAAGTCCCAGGGATCCAGTGCCACCACTTTCTCTGGATCACATTTCTTTCTCCACAAGTTAGCTCAGACTAATAGAGCTGCTAAATCATGCTCTAAGGGAAATTACACGCAGAACCTAAAGTATCCTGGAGTAACAAAGTGGATGTTTGCCTGGACCTTAGAGTCAGTCAAGAGGCCTTGACGCAAATGAGGGCAAAATGTACCAGTCACCAGGACCACCAACCAAATGTGCGCTCACAAATTGGAAGTAGGGCAAAGAATGCAAACCACTCAGGTTTCCCTTTAAAATCCACATAGAATCAAATCTGCGATGTTTCAATCTTTTCAAAAAATGCAGCTTTCTATCCTCCCTTCTTGGACTCAGTGTTCCTTCCCCAGGGAGACGCCTATGAATCCTGTCCTCGGTGAAATTGCCTGAAATTGTACCCTAAGGGCTTGAAACCCCGAGGATATTTATTATGTTGTCTCTAGCATGCACTTGGAGTTTGGTTTCAGAACAAATATATTAAAAAGCAAATGCAGGCTGATGGTTAGTTTTCTTACTTGAAATGCTGAGATAGTTAAATATCTTAGACACATATATATATACATACAAAGTTGATTTTATCTGAGGGTACTTTTTTTTTTCCATATCTTCCCTTTATTTTGTGATTAAAGCACGCCGTAATTCCATGCATATTATTAAAATAATTCTGTACACACTCGTATATATTTCTCACCACCCCTGACAGATGGTATCTGTGAAGCTTACCTATTCAGTGCAGTGCTAGTAGCCGCCAGGCACATGGCACCTACTACGTGCTGGGCTCTGTACAAACCACTTACCATGCTTTCTTATTTAATCATCATTCCACTCAAAGTTATCATCAGCCTTAGTTTAAGTCCAGTGGCTACTGATTGATTATTCATTTTAGAGAACAGAAAAGGCGTAAGAGAGACAGGTATGAGTGAGCTGTAGGAACTTGTCCAAGGCCACCAGCCACGTAAGAGGCAGGGCAGGGTTAGGAACCCAGTTCTATCTATATTCTAAACCCACATTCTGTCCATTGTGGCCACACTGCCTGTCACTGTCTCTGCTTATTTACTGATAAAGTGGTAAATATGTACAGACTTCTACTCTGTCGTAAGGGCTTTTAAAATAATCTACTATAGGTACACCAATGTTGTGCCATAACATTCAGATGGTGGTAAAATCATGACCAGGTTTTAGAATGCATGCCACTGACTTCTAGGTTAAAGCAGTTCTAAGTGTGAGTTGATGTGAATTACAGTATTTGGAGGCAACACACTCTCTAAAGTGTTTGCCCCCCTTTTAGCAGAACTGCTTCTGTCAGGGCCTTCTCAGCCCTAGGAGGACAAACTCATGGTACTTAGAGGCATGCTAACCAGAAGACCCATCTGACTGCAGTGTTCCCAGAGGTCTAATCTTCCTCAATATTCCAACAGAGAATTGAAACTCTGAAGAGCACAGGTTGGCTTAAGAAAGAGCTGTTGTGGTTCCAGAACAGTGCTCTAAGTACCACAGGATTGAAGAGCCCACCCCAGTCACTCTCCTTCCTTTCTGCTCTGAGGCACTGAGCTGGGTGCTCAACTGCCTGAGCCACATCAGCTCCCCACCTGTTTATTTCTAATTTAAGCTAAGGTCTGAAACTTGTCCCCAAAGCCTTGCAAATGTTAAAAAAGAACAGAAACCTGTCAACTTTTCTCATGCTGATTGAAAGAAGATACTTTTTCTTGAAAGTTCAGTTGAATGTGCCAACTGGGTATGCGAGTGCTTTGTGGGTATTTAGTGACTAGGTGCTATAAATATGTATGTTCTGATAATAAAATCTTAATACAAGAAAGATTTCTGAGTTTAAAAAAAAGAAACAAAACAAAAGTGCTGCCTTACAGCTAGATTCTGCTGTCAAGGTGAAAACCATCCTTCAATGCTGCCTCTGTCTTCTCTAAGGAAATCTCGTCTTAGTCTGTGATAAAGTTGCAGGGATTGCAAAAACATGTCTTTCAGTCCCAATGTCACAACCCAGTGGGTGAGATTAAAAACAACAACAACAACAACAACAACAACAAAAAAAAACAGATGGAGTGCTCGTTAGATGGCATGGTACATCCCCCAGAGCCCAGCCCACCAGACTGATGATGGCTTGGGTGGGACATAGCCGGCTACCCGCAAGATGAGGCAGTATTTCTGAGGCCTCCCTGTACCTTTTCTATTTCAAGGTACCGGTTTGAGCATGAGGTTCCAATACCTAAGTGGAGAACGTAAAGCAGTTTGAGTCTAACACCATCTGGAAAGCCTTAGGAGGTTCACATTATCTTCACACCTGCCACCGAGAAGAAACATCAACTCTGATTTTTAAGAGGGACTGAAGCCGTTTAGGTCTTGCCAGAATTACTCCCACGGGCAGCCCTGGCAGAGCACACTACCACCCCAGTTACAAACTTTTCTCTTTTTACCTTTTTCCTTTAAAGTGTCTGATAGGAAGAAATCCAACCACAAGTGGCAAATGAAGCTCCACCCACTATATTCTACCGCTAAATCACTGAGGCAGCACCCTGCAAACGTTAATTTGTCTCTACAACATACCTGCAAACTCCGCGAAAGAGGTTACAGCCCCTCTGTTTTCCAAGTGGCGGAGATGAAAGTCAGACCATTAACAGTTCCACATGGGAATTATCATGGGGAATCGGGGAACAAAGCACAATGTTTTCAATACCTTTCTCTGTTTCGGGTTACCAGACTGAGGCCTTGGGACTTGCAGTATCAAGCTCTTTATGCTAAGCCACGTCCTAAGCGCCATTGTTCTGGACAGCATAGAAAAAGACTTACATGGGCTCAATCTTTGCCCTCTAGTGTTTAGAATTTGTCCATCATTCTTCCTGTCCTTATCTTTTTACATTATAAATGGCATATTTTATGAAAGGATTGGTTTCTCCAAATAATGCTGAAACTACTGGGCTTATTACACAACGAGTGAACTTAAAGAGAAAGGTATTTTATTTATAGCACCACTGTATCACAATTTAATTTCCTTTTTACCATGGCAACATGAGGCAACAGGCACAAATTATGCAATGGTGGAATCTCACCAATAAAATATATTTAGAATCCTGCTTTTGGGGGGTAGGTGGTAAATGGTGTCTAACCAAAAGTGCTATGAATGCTGAAAACTCAAAATTCCTATCAAACTGACTATGTGGTGTGCCAAGAAAAGAAGGGGGGCAATATTTGTCTAGATTCAGCTGGGTGGTGCTTTGTTTTGATTTGGAGGACTCATTTTAAACCAGGTGTGTTCTCAGCTGTAATCCTAAGTCTCGGCTCTTGGAATTAATACCCAAAGTGCCATGACAGTCATGCATGACATTTTCCTTTACATCAGAATTTCTAAAGGCAGGAGAGGCTCTGCCTGCTAATGTGAAATCTCTGTATGGTCACTTTGTGAGTTGGAGGTTTTGTTTTTATGACTAATCCATTTGCCTCTTTCTCTAACAAAATCTTGAGTAGCTTTGAGTTCAGGAAAGAAAATTGTCTTAGTCTCCTAAGGCTGCTGTAACAAATTACCACAAATTGGGTGGCTTAGACCAACAGAAATTTATTGTCTCATAGTTCTGAAAACTAGAAATCTGAAATCAAAGTGTCCACAGGCTCATGCTCCCTCTGAAACCTGTAAGAGAGAATCTTTCCTTGGCTCTTCTAGCTTCTAGTCTTTGCCCACAATCCGTGGCATTCCTTGGCTTGCAGATGCATCACTCCAATCTGTGCCTTGGACTTCACATGGCCTGTTCCCCTCGTCTGTGTGTCCACATTTCCTATCATTCATTTCAGGTTAAGGCCCATCCCAACTCAGTTTGACCTCATCTTAATTAATCACATCTTCAAAGATCCTTTTTTCCAAATAAAGTCATATTCGCAGGGCTGGGGGTTAGGACTTCAATATGCCTTTTGGGGAGGGGGCACAACTCAACCCTTAACAAGAACTGTTGCATAAAGTAACTAAATTGTGATATCAGCAATTCAGAGTATGTTCCTGAGCACCAGTTGAATTTTTCCTACATTACAAAGATTCCATAAAACAATATCACATGCATATATACACTAATACATTCACATAGGCATAAGTTATAGGAGCTTTCATTGGTTTAAAATCACCTAGAAGATCAACCTCAAGTTCAAATGGAATGACATTTCATTACAAACAGCCTTCAATTTCCCAGTTAGTTTATCCAAGTTTTCCAAACCTCAATTATTCCATGCTCTGCATATACTATTTTGATTATATATAACCTTACTACAGAAGGGTGCCAAGCACCCAAGGAGACCCTACATCACAAGAAGTCCCGAGAAAGAAAATGTTTATTTTATGACTTAAGAATGGTTACAAAATTCTTTGGAATTTGAGGGGTGGATTCTGGAATTTGAATCATGCCACTAGTCCAGTGACACAGTCTCTCTGTTTTATTTCCATTGTAGCCAGTGGGCAGACATGCCCCACATTTGATATGTGAGGTGGTCAAGTTATACCCAGCCCAGGGATGCTAATTTTAGTGCAAGAAGATGAATAAATCCTGCATCCACTATGAGCATGTACAGATTGTGGTGCTAGACTCACATTCTTTTTTAAACTACCAACTAAAGTGGAGATCACATCTTTTAAGCCCAACAATTTATCTGTGGTAGCTAAAAGTGAAAAGCTTAAAGGAAAAAATCTCCCTCATTCACCCACTCATCCACAATTGAGGAATTTAAACTAAAGAAAACTAAGAGATTCTAAAAGAACTATTGAGAAGTCACAATGTCAAGTTATTAACCTTTAATACGTAGGTTTACAAAATGTGAAAAAACTTCAAATTGGATTTGCCATATAATAGAATTTGTTCCTGAACCCATAGTACAACTCTGAGGGACTGAGAAGAAAGGCAACATTGGATCCTTCTGTTATAGAAAGAAACACCAAGGCTGATGGCTCCATTAACATGCCCTGGCACCATGTGATAATTTTTCCCATGTAGCTTCTGTTTATCTCTTTTTTTTTTTAAAGATTTTATTTATTTATTCATTCATCCCCCCCTTGCTGCTTGTGCTCGCTGGGTCAGCTAACCACGCCGTGCGGGCGGGCTTGCCTTCACCAGGAGGCCCCGGGAACCGAACCCGGGGCCTCCCATATGGTAAACGGGAGCCCTACTGATTGAGCCACAGCCGCTTCCCTCTGTTTATCTCTTTAAGTATATATTTTTAAAGTTTAAATGTTAATTTCTATTTGGAATGATGAAAATGTTTTGGTATTGGATGGTGGCAATGACAGCACAACATTGTGAAGGTAATTAACAGCACTGAAATATATATATCTGAATGTAGTTAAAAGGGGAAGTGTTAGGTTGTACATATGGTGCCAGAATAAAATTTTTCTCAAAAAAATCCATGAAACTGCACAACACAATGAACCCTAAGTTAAACCATGGACAATAGTTATTAGTACAATGATAAAAATGTGCCTTCATCCATTGAAACATATGTACCACACCAATACAAGGTATTAATAATAGGGTGTTATATGGGAATCCTCTATTTTATGCATGGTTGCTATGTAATCCCACAACTTCCCTAATTAAATAAAAAAATTTTAAACACCAAAGGCAAGCAGGCTGCCAGTTTTGCCAGTGTACAACCCATGAGTATAGTCCAACTCCTCAACTTCACAAATGAAGAAATCCTCTGCTTAATTCATCTTAAGATTTAGTCAGAAGAGCTCTCTCAATGGAAATAGATTGTTGCCATGGGTCAGGTTCAAGAGCTAAGAAGAGTTTGAGGTTAAAGATGATTGTGGGGATGGTCTCTTGTTTCCACCCATTTAATGTATAAGGAGCGCTCCTTTTTCCCTCTTTCCCTCGCCACCTGATTCTTCCTTCCAACTGTCTGATGTAAGCAAGGCTGAGGCTCATTGCTCAAGAAAATTTGAGGAAGTGATGAACCATTAGAGCTCTGCTCTAGTCCTTAGGTAGAAAGTCTTTTTGTTTGGTTTGTTCTTCTTTCTGTGGCCCAATAGAAGAAGGAGGTTCTCTGCTAGTAATAAAGTATCTGTCTGTCGACCACCGTTAGCTGGCCTATCTTTCACTCAAAGACCTCTTGGAGAAGAATGACCAGAGTAGATAAGATCTGGTGCTAGGAACCCTTGAGTCCCAGTGTTGCACCCCTTCCCACTATCGTGCCACCTCCCACTGACTCTCGTCTACCACCTTGAGTTGGCCAAACTGCTCCACTGAGTTTACAATCTTAAAAAGACAGAACAGATACCATCTCACTTTCTCTAATCTCTCAACTCATGCACGGATCTTCAGCCCATACTCATCAGAAGTGCATGAAAATGAAGGCGATGACTATGTAGTAGAGTAGAATGGAGAACAAACAGGCCAGAGGAGCGCTCCTTATCTAGCCACAATGTTGGTTTGTACCCTAACAAGGGTGGAAGGCCAAGAGCAAGTGGCAGCCCACTAAAGGAGTAGAGAGAGTTCTGTAACACAGGCATGCACACCCCAACATTTCTCTAGCCATCCCAAGAACAGATGTAGAATTCACTCACAAAGTTAAAACTAAACTGTGTTCTCCTGTGGATGTTGCCAAAAAATAAAGTGTTTAACAATAATGAATTTTTTCTTTTTTGGTATATATATACATATACATATATACATACATATATATATATATATATATATATATATATATATATATATATATTTAGTAGAGAAGCTGTAAACTTACAAAAAAATCATGCATAATGTGCAGAATTCCCATACAACACCCCTGCACTAACACCTTACAACATTAATGAATTTTGATGGCAATCTTTTTAAAAAACAATATGTACTTCCTTGCCTCTTTAAATGTATTGTGGATATGATTTCTATATTGTGATGCCCTCAGGAGCCAACCTAGTGGGCAGGACCACTGCCCTCTTACTACATGGTCTCCTAGAGTGGTGCTTGGGGGAATCTAATTCATTAGCTATGAGAATTCAAGGCTCAATCAATGGTTCCCTGGAAAAACCAGACAACGCTGGTTAAAATAGTAAACTTAATATTGTAGGTAATATTAAACCAGTACTCCGTGCTCTAAGTACATCTTCACCATTGATCTACATGTTAACTTTCAGATAAGTGTGCATTGTATATGTATTATGTATGTGCATTTATACATATCCATATATATATATTCCTCATTTCCCAGCTTTTTTCTATATTCTAACTATTATATTTCTATATTCTTTTCTAATTTATTCTAAATGGTCAATGTTGCCAGAAGTCTGACCATCTGTTGAATGAAATATCGCCCTATCTTGGGAATAGAAGCAAATATACTAGTCAATAACAAAGACAAACATTTTCCTAGCCCACCCACTCCACTTTCACTTCAGTTTATCTATTTATTCCCTATCTCGCTTCAAAACCAAACGAAAGCATCCCTCTCCCTCCTTAGGGCCATCCCTAATTTTTTTTTTAAAGAAACAAGCCCTCAGGAAAAAACTGCAACATCGCCACCACACCATACCATTTATAAATGTAAATTCATTCATGACAAAACTTTAGTTCCAAATCTTACCCCACACACCATGCCCTACATGGCTACAAATGCAATGAGAAACCTCAGAGCTGCTTTTTGATCATGACACTGTATCAGCATCTGTCACAATGTGGTAAAATCTACACATTTGTGTGCACCCCTCTCTCCTCTTCCAGGTGGGCAGCATGCTGAAGACTCCCAAATTGCCCATTTGGCTGTGCAACATCAATGGAAATTACAGTGTCCTTTTTAGCACAAACAGGCAGCTCTTATCAGACTGGAAAATGGAGCGTCTCTTTGATCTGTACTTTTGCAGTGGCCAGCCCTCGCAGAAAAAGCCTGTGCATCTTACAGTAGGTGAGCATCTCAGACTCCGGGTGCTGTGTGCTTTAATGTGCTTCAGGAGTCAGGGCGACCAATGTTTCGCAGCCGGGTGTGTATTCATGCCCGCTCTGCAGGAAAATGCTCAGGTTCGTTTCTAACATGAATCCCAAAGGCCTAAACCGCAGCACTGGCTGTAACGTAGAGATTCTAAACCTGCCTTAAATAGGAACGAGGGGCTTAGGAGTAGCACAGAGGAACAAACAACTTTCAGGTGAGAGAAAAACAAAGAGTGAAGAATCAACTTTTCAAAAAGGCTTTTGCCAGGTTTTTTATCTTTTAGCATGAGGTATTTAATGACTAAACAAAAGATTGGAAAAACAAGGAGGGGGGGGCTACAATGTGTCAATTCTACCCCGTTCTATCAGATGACTGGTGATATAAGTAACTAAACTGATAGTGCATTTCTGCTCAAATCAGTTCAAAAAGCACTTTTGAGGCTTGCAATATGCCAGACCTTGGGCTAGACACTAGAAAAACAGTGATGAATAAGGCACAGTCCCAGTAAACTTTTAGGAGGTTTCAGTCTAATGGGAGAAACAGATGATCAATCTGATTCTTTCATTTCATTTCAATTACAACCATTGTTTTTCAAACTCAAGAGGAAAATAGACTAACCTTAAATGTCTTTGAACACTGGCCCTTTTGTCAAGGGAATAAAGACAGTGAGACTAGAAGTTTGCTATGGCCTTGTTTCCATACCTGGAGCCTCACTGATGTCTCATTCTGCATTTGGCACCACAGGCCTGGCTATAACTAAATTTTCAATATTATAACTAAATCTGTAAAAGTATCTTCATGACTATTTTATTTGTGCAGCCCCTAGTTTTTCTTTAATTATGAAAAATAAATATTAAGTCCATTCAATGTTGTTTGACATTGACAAATATAGCCCTTAAAATACATTATTGTTTCTACCTCAACTCTCTTCTTTGAGGGACACATCATTGTTTTTTGTTAACTCACATACATCAGGCCTATTATATTCTGGACACTGTGCAGAAGCCTTAACAGCCGTCATCCCATTAAATTCTCCCAACTGTCATATGAGGCAGGTACTATGATATCTATTTTTACAGTCAAGGAAATCAAGGTGCCCAATAAAGTTATTAGCTGAATGAATGAGGCTTAGAGATGTCAAGCACTTTCTCCAATGCCACACAGTTCATAAGACAAACCTGGGCCTTTAACCCAGTTCTCAAATACTGCACTACTATGCTTCACCCTCCACCAAAAAAATGTCAAATATACCTCTTAGCAAACATTGCAAAGTGATGAGCTTCCTCTTTTCCCACTTTTCACAACAACATCCAACGACCCTTCCCTGGCTCCATGTGTCACCTCCTGGTGCCATAAAGTGCAATATGCGACTTACCAACATTCAAATCCCAAAATATACAACAAGGCAGGTTACAACAGGCTTGGTTTGTACAGGGCATTTCAACATACATCTACTGGAACCCTCCCTATACGTAGTCACGTCGAGCAATGCAGTTTGCCCGCACCCGCCTCTGCCCGGCCACCCTTGGTTCATTTCTTGCTGGCTTCCTTGGGAATGGCTTGGGTCTATGTGTTCGGTGTTCCTCCCTCAGATACTCACTCCCATCACTGGGAGAAGGACCAACATGGAGACAAACGTGGACCAAGAAGATGGTTTTCTCCAGTTGAGATGGCGATCAGAACCAAGTGGAGTGAGGCCACCGTCGACTGGAATGGGACTGCTCCCTCTTTCTAAAACCAGGATGTGCAGTGGAAGCGGAAGCAGGCTAACTGCACCGCTGGGATGCAAAAGCCTAATCCGGGGGACACCATTTCATTTCTTCATTCCTTACTCATGAGTACCACTAAAACACTCCGTTAGCTGTTTTTGTTTTGTTTTTCATGTTTTTCTTGTTATGCTCTCCACAGTTGCTATTGGCATTGCAAGAGAACTATGGACCCTTACAGTATAAAAAGGTAGCAAGTCTGCGTTGTGGTTCCTCTATAGTTGCATGAACTGGTTCTTTCATTTTATTCAAAAGAGAGAATGAATATCTTTCCTGCATGTATTTCCAAATTATTCTTTTCTTATTATCATTCTCTCCAGGGATTTTGGACATAGGCAACTAGCTTTCATTTGAGGATGAAGTCATTGGTAATGCATTATCAGACTTTCAGTTCTGGCCAGAACTTAAGATTTCTCCAAGACTTTCTGGTTTTGAGAGCATTCCTTTCCAAGGATACATTTCATGTGCCCACACCAGCAAGTTCTTGTTGTTAAAATAGTAAATGGGCTTCTACAGGGTTGAAGCAGGAACTATTACTGGTAGGTTGGCAGATATAGCAGTTGACATGTGGGTTTAAAGTAGTCGAGACAAGGAAGCAGAAGGAGACATTCTTTTTATCAGTGCTGTGTGTGTGTTTCTTTTCTTCATAAGTTGGACATAAATACACAATCAGACAAACAGATAAGCTGAGAAGAAGTTTAATTCCTCAATACAATAAAATTATGTAAAATAAAATCTCTTCATACGTCATTGTTCAAAAGGGGAAGCAGCTCTTTTTAGAATGTGATTTTTCCCTAGCCTATTAAATGCCTGTATTTTTTTCTGAAAAGAAACACAGAATAGATACATAATCTTTCTAAAAGAAGTATATGGGAACCATCTAGACATTTTTTCTACCCACCCCACTGGCCTGACAATTCTGAGACCTTCGGCTTTATAATCTCAAATCAAAGGTTAGCTTCTAAAGAACAACTTTTCTGCACTCGTTGTCCAAATTAATTTGTTAAATGCATTTTCATTTGGCTCAAAGAATAAAGAATGTTTTAATTTATGGAGGATGTGGAAAATGAAACTTCAAGGTGAATAATAAATTATGTCAAAAGAGAAAGCCAATTTGGCTCAGACTGCTGATTACAGTATCTTTATCATTGATGTTTTTCACTTAGGATTTTAAATAAATCATACAAATGAGTTGGGTACCCACAGACCCTGATTTTATGTGGTCTTAGTCTAGGCAACTGTTGTGCTTTTCCTTAGGCACTGTTTTTATTTTTGTGGACACAGAACTGTATTTCTAACTAGATGTCCCTTTTGGAGTTGACCGTTGGAAAGCTTAGAGCCAAATTAGAAACCACAGCAAGCGCATCAGTGAGGATGCTCTCAGCCCCACGTAAAAAAAGATCTCACTAAAAGTGTCTTAAACCACAAGGACATTCCTTTCAAACAAGACATTTCTAGCCAGAGGGTCCATGACTCTCTGATCACATTCATCCTCTAGAACCAAACACGACGACAGGATCAGGATCAGGATGACTGTTAGACAAACAACCAACAGCATTTGCCTGGCTGTGCATTAGTCCTTACAAAAGGCATTTTTAAACTGGCTTTATTCCTGTAACCATTTTCTGTCCCTACTCTTATTTTTTCTTTGAATTTAAAAGTTATCCATAATTTATATTATTGTGCCATGTTTTATATGCTGTTGTAATCTGTCTTAAATTATTCTTGGAACAAGCCTACAAATAAGTAAAATCATAGAAGAAAGATTAAGTACATATGCTTTATATATAAATGTATTCATCCCTTTATATGTCAATGTTAAGTGAAAATAAGTTTTTCTTTTATCTTATAAAGAGAGCACCCAGTAAGACTTGAATTCTTTTTTTAAGATGGAGACATGTTATTTAAAAGTAGCTAGAAATTTCCAGGAAACATCAGTTCACTTTAGAATGTCCTATATTTTGAGAAATATGACTTTAATTGTCCTTTCCAGCTTCTCAAACATAAATCATGGGAAAGCTATTTGCTTGAAGATGGAGGTGTTAATTTTTTCTAAATAGTACCTAAATAGACCATATCTTTCACAGGACCAGGCCTTGAGGAATTGCAAAATATTTTCTTTTTCTTAAATAAGAAATGTCCCTCAAAATTATTTTGTTCTTGGAAGGTGTATGTATCATTTTTTTCAAGTTTATGCTCACTGATGCCACAACGCCAGGTAGGACCAGGCCAGAGGGGAAGGCAGGCCTGTTTCCCTTCACCTCACACTGTGGAAGTAAGTGTGGAGAACAGCTGGCTGGGCTTGGTACTGCCTTATCGGATTATTACAACCTCAAGTCATACCTGGACCTGCTTTTATTAACAAGTGAATAACACAAACTATGGATATATACTGACGACTGTTGTAATTGCTTTGTCAGGGCATCAGAAGCACAGCTGTTTGTTCATTCGTGTGTTCGTTCATTTATTCATCCATTCAGTAACCATTTTTTAACATTTCCTATGTGCAAGGCACAAGGGTACTAGAGAAACACAGTGAGTAAATTGGTTCTTCTTTCATGGAACATAGGCTCTTCTAAAGAGATGGACTTAATCAAATAACATTAGTGAATGTAAACTGGAAAACTGAGGTAAGTGTGTGGAGAGAAGGGATTTCTGCAAAATCTTATAGTAAAGGACTGGAGGGTCAGGAAAAGGCTACTCTGAGGGAGAGATGGTTACAATGAGGTAGGAAGACTGATAGAGATACATAGGAGACAGGAAGAGGGAGAAGCACTTGAGAGACCCCGTAGTGAATGAGCTTCAGGGACAGAGAAGCCAGTGAGGCTGGAGTGCAGAGAGCAACATGGAGAGTGGGCTAAGATGCAGCTAGAGAGGCAGGTAAGGACCCATGCCCCAGCTTTGTAAACTATGGGGCATAGGAAACTTTCAAAAGGTTTTAAGTCACCTGGAAGATATACATTTCGAAAAAATGCCCAATATGAGGAACAGATTGGAGAGAACCCAGAGCGCGTGCAGAGACTAATTAGAAGGCTAAAGCGGAGGTCTGGGCAAGAGATGGTTAGAACAGAGTGGTGGCAATAAAGGTAGCCTGGAGTAGACCACTCAAGGGATACCAGTCAGTGGGTAAATAGAGAAGGCTAAGAAATAGACTGCCAGATGTGGAGCTGAGGGAGAAGGAGTCAAGAATGACCTCTAGGTTTCTAGTTTGATAACTAGATAGAAGGTCATGCCTTGATTGGATCTGGAAGCACTAAAAGAGTGCCAGATTTAGAGGGGAGGAAATCATAAGTTCAGTCTTGAACATGAAACATCCAAGGGGAGAGGTAGAATAGCAGATTAAAAATGAAGACCTGGAAGTCAGAGGAGAGGTTTAGGCCTTCAAGAATCACTGGGAGGACCACATTTGGGAGTCATTGATGGCAAGTGACATGTCCATCTGGGATAACATTGCCTTAAAAGAATATGAAGCAAGAGAGAGCCAAGCCTAAAACTGAATGCTGAGGAATTCCAGTGTCATTAGTGTCAAGTAGGGTGTGATGAGCCTAGAAAGGAGGCAGAAAAAGAGCAGCCAGAGGTAAGGAGGAAAACCAGAACTGAGCTGTATCTAAGGGGACAGGAATTTTCCCTGTCATTCATCTTGGAGGGAAAAGAAGGTAGACTTTGGGTGAGGGAAAAAACGTTCTCCCCCAACCTCCTCCCACCTGCCTGAAATGGGAGGCTTGTAAAGGAGCCAGACCTACATTTGGGGAACAAAGTCAAGAGGAAGATAACTGCAAATGTCAGAGGTCCAAAGGGCATCTCATAAGTGAGACGTGACTTGGAGAAGTAAAGCCTTGGGTTTTCCTGCATTGTAATTCCACTGAGTTTGAGATTTGATAAACATTCCAGCCTGGTATTCTCTGTGCTTTGGGGAATTAAGAGAGGGGCCTGTTTCACATGGGGAGAAACTGTCTAGCACTTGGAGAAGTCAATCACATTACAGGGTAGGATAACTAATTTGTGGAACATAGAGTGAGGGAGAAAAGCAAGAGCAGCAGGAAAAAACAAACAAGACTCCAGATAAGGGCAGAAAAGGCCCAAACTCAGAGGACACAGTTCTATGTGAGTTTGGACTTTAAGTTAGGAATTAAATCCATTTCTGTCAAGTTTGACATTTATACAAAAATCCTTATTCTGATTTCATGAAAATGCACAGCAAATGTTTTTTTTAAATAGTATATATCTTTTAAAAGATACTTAGATTACATAAATGTTACACACAGCAAATGCATTGAAAACACATATTTTGGCATAAAAGCAAAAAGTGCTATTAGTGGCCGTCAGGTGATATCTAAATAAAAGAATATTTTTAGTCCATAACTTCATATTAAAATCAACCAATAAAGATCAAGTTTGAATGAATTCAACTGGTTATTTTCAGGATAGCCAGTTTGAAGTTGAACTCTATTGAATGTATTCATATCCCACCTCTTCCCAAAAGGACTTGGGGTGGCTGGTAACTGGTGAACCTTCTGGAGAACGTCTCGTGGGTTCCACCCCCATCCCACCCACCCAGTGGTTGAACCTAATTTAAGGGGAAAGAAACAAAAACAAAAACAAAAACTCTCGCTGCTGTCCACAAGGTGGTGCTATGAAAATGACTTTTCAATCCCATTATAAAGGGTAAATGTGGACAATTTAATCACACACAAAAAACCTTAAATATTTATAAAATTGTCCCAATAGCTATTTAATCTTTGTTATACTTAGGACTGGCATTACTAAGCTTGGTGGGTAGGACTGCTCTATCCTGGAAGTCATCCTCACTCTTCCCATCCCACTGGGCACAGGAGCTGTAGATCTTAGCTCCCAAATAGCTCCATGTGACCTGCCGCCTCCCTGACACAGGCACCACTATCCCTCCCCTGGGTTATTACAGCAGCCCTCCAACTGGTCACCTCGCCTTCTCTCATCTCCTCCAATCCTTTTACCACACAGCAATTATCTTTTTAAAATTCAAGTCTGACCATAGTATAGTCATTCATTTTATGATAAGGTCTATGCACTTTGGACAAAATGCTCACATTTTGACATGATCTGCAAGCACCTGTGTGACTTAGCCCTACCTCCTCTCACCACCGTGTTCCACCCAGGGCAGCTCCTTCCCCACCTGAGGGTCTTATACATGCTGCTCCCTCTGCCTACAACCTCCTTTGCCCCTATCTTGTTCTTCAGACCCCTGCTTAAGCACCTTTTCTCCAGAGGGGCCCACTCTGACATCACCCCCCTCCTCAAAGGTCTTTCCTAGCACTTTAGCCTCTCTTTGCAACTTGCTCTTTTCCTTTGTATC
This sequence comes from Tolypeutes matacus, assembly GCA_026826555.1. Lineage (NCBI taxonomy): Eukaryota > Metazoa > Chordata > Mammalia > Cingulata > Chlamyphoridae > Tolypeutes > Tolypeutes matacus. The sequence goes on from JAKSZT010053887.1 coordinate 81,956,035, forward strand.
ATGCACCATGGTTTACAATGATAAATAAAGGGCTATAAGCCGATGAATGGATAAACAAAGTGTGATGTATCCATGCAGGGGGACATTATTCAGCACCAAAAAGGAATAAAGTGCTGGTAGACACTACAACATGCATGAACCTCAAAAAATTATGCTAAGTGAAAGAAGCCAGTCCCCAAAGACCACGTATCGTTGATTCCATTTATATTAAAGGTCCAGAATAGGAAAAATTATATATATGTAGAGGAAATGGTTCAGTGATTGCCTAGGGCTGGGGTGGGGAGGAGAGGCTAGAGAGTGGGGGCGGGGAGCAGGGGGGTGGATGGGGACTGACCATTAATGGGTAAAGATTTCTACTGGAGATGACGACAATGTTCCAGATTAGATTGTGGTGATGTGTGCACAACTCTGTAAATATATTGAAAGCCATAGAATTATGTATTTTAAACAGGTAAACTTTATGAAATGTAAATTATATCTCAATAAAACTATTTTTTAAAATAAGCTATTTGTAAAGGGAACCAATACCATTCATTTAAACTGGGCCATGGTAAAATAGTAAGAATCTGATAGGTGCTCAGAGCCAAAAAATTTCCTTCTCCCATCCTCATGCTTTGAGATGTGTAACTGTGTCTGTCACGGAAGAGGCGGGGGGTGGCGGGGGGGATGCTAGCCTCAGCACCATCTCCCCTACCTAACACAACCACCAGAGTTCAGGAAAAAGAAACCAGTATGTCCTGTTTCACACCCTGGAATCAGACTCTTCCCTCGCTTGACTAAATCCTTCACCTCTAATTAGCTTTCGTTTTGCACGAGATTGTAACCCCACTGGAGGGACTCAGCAGGCCCCTTCCTCTCTCTGAGGACACCCACGGTCACTGAACTTTTCCCCCTTCCTCCCATTCGTGTTTGGAATGGCTGGCCATCCATCCCCACAGCATGAGAAGGCTGCGGAGAGCACCCAGGTTACCTCTCAGCAGCAGCCCCCAAAGCCCCCATCGTCCAAGAACTAATCAAATTTGATCAGGCAGAAAGACAGGGAGCCCTGACAGCAAAACGAAAGTAGCAGGTGAGCAACCTGCTTGACTGCTATTTAAAAGCAAGACAGATTCACTAACAAAGCAATTTAAAACCACAGGGGAGGAAAGAGGTGTGCAAATGAACTGGCTACTTGAACTCTTAGCTACTGTTTCTGTGAAAATAAAATAGCCTCTTCCTATTGGGTTTCAGAATGCAGGTCAGTCTCAGAAGTCTCGCAAGTGCCACAGCTTGGATGAGGTATGTGCGAGCATGCATATTATGAGTCATTTCCAAATTGTGAATCTAGTGCAGAATAACATCAGATATATTACCCTTCAGAGCCTGAATTTCTAGGGTAAGAAAAAGGCAGAAAGTTGTACATGCACATAAAGATCATTAAGAAAGAAGTGTCTGTAATCACTGCTTAAAGGTGATTGTAGGTGCCCCGGTTATTGACATTTAAAATGAAAAAACCAATTTGGAATCTTCCAGAGATTGAGAGTTTCCATTTTGGAAAAGGAATGGGATGGCATGGAAACTACTTTCCTCCTTGCAGTGACCTGGGTCGCTTTGCTCTTCAAGCTCAGGCTGAGGCTGCTAGCCTATGAGAAAGGATGAAATAGTGATCCAAGAATAGAATAGATCCTAAAACGTGAGGCAAGACCAATGTTCTCATTCTGCCCACAACGTGATACCCCTTTCCAGGATCAACCAAGAAATTTGAATAAACAACTGCCATTCCCAGCTACAGGCTACACCTGAGCTATTTTGTTCCAGCTTCCTCTCCCCAGAAATCCTCAGAAAGCTTTCTGCTAGTTTTGTTTACATGGCGTCCACTGCTACACAAATAACTCTTAAGCCTGTCACTTCCATTCATTTGTCTGTGCTCCTCCTTTTCACAAACTGCCCTCTTTCATCCTTTGGGCTAATAAACAAATTTAATCAATTCTTTTGCATTGATAAGAAGATATCATTTGATGAGCTAATCAAACTTTCCCCCTTTTTTCATCAAGAGAATAGGGAATGAAGCAGGTGTCATGCTGATAGTAGTGTGTATGTGTTTGTGTGTGTGAGAGAGAGAGAAGGGGGGAAGAGAGAGAGAGAGAGAACGAACCTCCCGAGTACCTCAAGGCAAGCTGCTCAGAGAGCTGAGAAGAAAGAGAACAGTATTGCCTAGTAATTATACACGTTTTATGGAAAGCTTTAACAGATACCTGTTTATTCAGAAAAGATGATTTCTTGCAATATTTCTGGTTTGTCATTTTGTATCAGAAAAGAAGAATTTTTCCTCTCTGAACTTCAGTTTTCTCATTTTTAAATAACTACAGTCCACAATATATTTCCAAAACTATTAGGATGACAGCAATACATGGAGTACTTTAGGCTCCTTCAGACAATAATGAAACAGCCATCAAGGAAAGAAAGAGAGATTTAAACTTTATTTGAAGTTTAATTTTAAGAATTTTGCATATGTTTTAAAAAATAATGTGTCCACACACTTTAAAGACATGGTGTTGAAGAATATAATGTTTCCTAACATAGATTCAGTTCAGTACTTTTGCAAATTGTGATCTCTTACCTCCCCACTCCCGCTTCTCCATTTCGAAAGTGATCATGCAAATCCCTTGAAATAAAATCAATGTTTTATGCGAATATTCTCTCTGTCCTGATTTTGTGATAATCAGGGTAGGCTAAACATTCACTATATTAGAAACCATGCATGTGTCCCCAGACCTAGTTTTTCTCCCTAGGTCTGGTTTTTAGAATGCTGGTGATGAACTAAGACTGCTTTATTATATGTCCATCCTGTATGGGAAATGACTGTAACTCTAGGTATCTTTGGTCAACCTTAAGAAATGTAGCAGGGGGACGGATGTGGCTCAAATGGTTGCGCATCCATCTCTCATAGGGAGGGACCTGGGTTTGAGCCCTGGGGCCTCCCGGTAATAAGGAAGAAAAATATAGAAGGCGCATGGGCCGTGCGCACGGGTGCACCGCTGGGCCCCGCCGAGCCACGCAGCAAGATGATGATGTAACAGGAAAGTGACACAAGGGAGAGCCAAGATGAGACCCGCCAAAAAACCCGGAACTAAGGTGGTGCAGGCAGTAGGATGCCTCTTTCCCAAATTGTAGATTCCGAGGATTGAATCCTGGCGAAGACAGGAGGAAAAAGATGAGAGGAGAGGGCAGGAAAGAGATACAGAGAATTGCCCAGCGAATGGACACCAAAAAAGCAAAACTAGGGCAGGAGGGGGATGTTAAAATGGATAAAAGTAAATAAATAAATCTTTTTTTAAAAAAATTAATGTTTTTAGAACATTAATAGACATTCCAAATGTGACCCTAAAAGGGGACTGCCTGTGCCAGGCAAATAATCACCAAAATTAAAACTTTTTAAGTTACAACATTACATGTGCAGCTCTGAACTATAGGAAATGGTATTTCTTTTGAAGGCCACAGAACAGATTCTTTCTTATAAGAAGGCCACTGTGCACCTGACCCAGGCAGGGCCAACATTCCTGCTCCTAACACATCTGTGCCCCTGCTTGGCCCACCTCAACCCAAGCCCCAGGACACCCTTCGGCCTCTCATCACTTATTTCTGGCAACCAGGACCAGCGAAGCATCCACCACCATCTTAGTGTTAAGTACAAACTCAAGACCCCTCTGGTACAACAGAGGAAATCAAACGTTAACCATACAGCCATTGGGTACTTTTACATGTTTCTGTAATCTGTGATTTAAATCTCCACTTGAAAATAGCTTCTAATATTGTATTGGAAACACTGTTTACATAGCAAGAGAGAGAGAAAGCATCCCAAAGGAAGTTCATGACAAACTGCCAGACTGACTGGCCTCAGTCATCACGTTTTTAGTTGGCAATCAAACAATATGAAATAGAGTGCATTTAAATAGTGTTGTGTTGGCAACCTGCTTTCCTGTGTGTCGCCTATTATGTCACAAGGATCCCAGAGGTGGATTTAGAGACCTCTTTTCCAGGGGAGGAAATAGATTCGGAGAAGGTAAGTGAGCTGCCTCAAGTCTAGTAAACGGCAACGCCAGGACTGGACGCTGAGCGTTCTGGTTCCATCCAGGGCTTCTCTCAACCTTCCTCCGCTGCCTCATGTATATGCCCCCTTAGTGCATCAGTGGGGAAAGCAGGGGCTTGAGAGGAGAGGAAGGATGGGGAGGGGCCGCGCCCACCTCTCCTAAGGGCCCGTGGAGCACGGTGCCTGGCAATGCTTCCAAACTGCTTAGTCTTTGAGTCCTGAGGGGCAGTGGGAGGGGTTAATCACCAAGTACTGTTCTTCCAGTGTCCTTGACCACAAACAGCCACCCTTCAAGAGTCTAGGTCAGGAAAACAGAGTTTTGGAGCTCCTGTGAAAGACTCTAGGGTACATCTGTTTCCTCTAGCAAAAATGTCTATGCCAGCAGGTCATTGGCCCTTGCTTGCATTCATTAATTCGTTTACTGCCTGCCTCTCCTCCCTACAATGTAAGTACCAAGAGAGCTGTAATTTTGTCTGTCTTATTTACCTATAAATCTCAGCACTTAAAACAGTGTCTGGCACATTGTAAGCTCTGAATAAAAATATGCTTAATAAGTATACAAGATCCTATATACTTCCCCTATTTTTACTAAATTATATCTCACCAACCCATGTGTTTACAAAGTCATGGTCAAACCCTCCCGAAGACAAAAGAAACATGGTGGTGGCAGGGAGATGCCCAGAAAGGGCTCCTCTCCATGTTTGGGGCCTCACTTCTGGGGACAGTAGTGCAATTCCAACTATTATTTTTTATAATAGCTACTGAAAAGTAGGGAGGAGGTTGATTATAGTATCACTTAATATTTCCTTGTTTTAAAAAAATCCCTAGACAGTCTTCTAGGATAAAACCATCAATTTTGATATTAAAGCAAAAGTGTATCATAATTTATAACTGAGATCCCTAAAGGAAACTGATGTGACCAGATATTGATTATAACCACAGGCCTAAATGCTTAGCAAATAACAAGAGTATCCCCATTGAAATGTCTCACAGCTTAAAACAACAAATAAAGCCCAAGTCTTGGGGGTCTGGGAATGAAGTCTGGTGCTGCTTGCACAATGGATATGGCTTTTTAGTGTCTCAATTTCCCCAGCAGTTACAAAAAGAAAAAGAAAGAAGAAAAAGGAAGGAGGGAGGGAAGGAGAGAGGGAGGGAGGAAGGAAGGAAAGGGAAGATAAGAGTTTGTTGGGAAAGAGGTGTTTTAAGTGATGAGCACAGTTTTTTTAAACTAATAAGCACACACAGAAAAAAATCAATTTAGTTTTCTAAAGTGCTTGGATAAGTACAAAAAAAACAATATATGATTTTTTGGGTAGAGAACAAAAATAAGAAGCTTTTTTCAACAATGTTTAGAGAATACACAGTTGAGTATGATCCCAGTTTTCAAGTATATAAGGAGACCCATTGTTTGTCTGTTTAGAAAATGCTTCCAGCAGTTCTCCGAATCGACTAGAATGAAAGGTCAGGTCAGAGCAGAGCCTGCCATGCCTGTTCACTGGAGGCAGTGGTGTGCTGGCCCCCACAAGGCAGCAGAGAAGAGACAGTGCCCCGACTGTGTGCATCTCTTTCCAGCTTTGAGTCCAGTGATTTCACAATGGTAGCTTGAAATTGTCCACAGTAAGAATATTTACATCATAGAAATTGGCAAAAGTTACAAATGATGGCTTTTTTATTTTTTTCAGAGATCTGCTTGTAAAACATTTTCCAACACACCATTGCTTGAAGGATTCTTTTAAAAGAGAAATATAGGGTGGTGGTCCCCCATGGCCTGGGAGAAAAGGCTGTGATGGGTTCCTTTATTTTGCAGAGCCTTGCAAAAGCAGGCATGCTCACTCTCCCTCTCCCCCTCCCTCTTCCTCTCCTGGTAAGGACTGGGGGATTGTGGGGGAGGAGCAGATCTGCTCCTTCTGGGTAAGAAGGTACTATACTGCCCCACAAATTCAAGTTACAGGGATATGTTAGAAGGATCGTGGTAGCCCTGCGCAAGACAGTATGTTAGCAAAGAACAAGGTCATGCTATAAAATTACTCTGAGGAAAAGAGTCTAGTTCTGGCCCAAACTCAACACAAAGGACCAAAGGGTTTGGCAGCAGCCTATGGATGCCCCAGCTGTGTCATGCCTCAGCCATTTCATGCTTAGAGAATCTATGGTTGAGCATGTAACTGTGAATTTGGAGCCAAAGCACCTCTATATACTTCAGAGTGTACCAAAGTCCAATAGCACAGAGTCCGTCTTCAGGAGCAACACTGTGCTACAACGAAAAGCAACAGGTAGTAGAGGAAGGTTTCTGGTGCTACCATGCTTGCCATTTGAAAGCAAGACCAAACTCCTCAAGCCCTGAGTAAGCCTCTGGAGCTCTTCAGCAAAGGGGATGGGGGTGGGGAATGCCAATGAATAGACTTCAAGAAGGAGATGCTAAGCTTCTTGCTAACAAGGGAATGAATATTCAAGCAATTACATGATAAGCAGAAAACATTTTATATGTACGTATAGAAGAAAATATACTCAAGTATTAAGAATGATTATCATTAGATAGTATTATCATGAATGATTTTTTTCTTTATGCTCCATTTTCTAAAATTATTTTTGAAAAGTAGAGCCTAAGCCCATTTGTCTTGCTATTGCATTGAAAATATTCAAATTCTTCCTAATGGCAGGAAGTTGCTTGTGGATGGACCCAGAGGTTTCCCCTTTTAGGACTGTTTTAGTTTGCTCGGCTGCTGAAAGCAGAAACCATAAAATGAGTTGGCTTTAACAATGGGAATTTATTAGCTTATGAGATTATAGTTTTGCGGCTGAGAAAAAAAACATCCAAATCAAGGCATCATCAAGGCTATGCTTTCTTCCCAAAGACTGGCGGCCAGCAATCCTGGACTCCTCTGTCACATGACAAGGCACAGGGTAGCATCTGCTGGTCTCTCCTTTCTCTTCTGGGTTTCATTGCTTCCAGCTTCTTGCTTCCATGGTTTTCTCTCTCTCCATATTCATCCTGTTTATAAAGGACTCCAGTAAGAGGATTAAGACCCACGCTTGGCCACATCTTAACTGAAGTAAACTAATCAAAAGGCCCTACTTCCAATAGGTTTACATGCACAGGAATGGATTAGCTTTAAGAACATGATTTTCTGGAGTACATACAGTTCCAAACTACCACAAGGACCAATGGGGGGAAACACCTGGTCTGCACCCTCTAATTTAGACATTCTCTAGTCTTTGCTCCAAGGTTCACCACTCAAGTTCCAGGGGAGAAATGCAGCTTTGAGACTCAGCCATAGGCATACTGTGGGACTTGGGAAGGTGATGGGTTGAGCCTTATCACCAGCCTCAGTGGGACCAGAAAGAAAAACTCATACAATCACAGATAAGAGTCATTGACTCCTGGACTCAGGGAGAACTATGAAAGTTATCTACCCCAACAGCTCCCAGCAAATCCCTGGCACTGTACTAAGCAAGTAGGATTATGGCTGATCTTTTATCTTTTTCTTAAATGGCTTTAATATCATGTTTTTACAATGTAAAAAGTAAAAGGCAAAAAGCAAGTTTGGTTAGTGGCTTGTAGATAAGATTTCCTCTGAATATTATTTAAAGTCTCTACTTTAAATAATAAATCCAGATGACTTACGTTGCTTTTCCTTTTTGAGTCTCTGAAGGGGAACTTTTTGTGGATATGAGGAGGTGGGGGGGACTTCTCCTAAAATTAACTTGACTCCAGAGAGATGTGTCTCCAACTCCTGAAAGCCGGGAGTAATGCCTGATGTCTGTGGCTCCACCTCCCTCTCCAGATCCCCATGGCAATGACAAGCTCCTCTGGGATAGAGGAAAGGGCAGGAACCACTCAACCGCAGACTTTAATAACTCTCTCTCTCCATGCTAACATGGGATCAATGAGATCTAAATTGAAATGTGTGGTTGAATGGCTTTCTGAAAATGTCCCGTGCCTCTAAGTCTTTGCAAAGTTTAAACCTCGTTCAGGGAGAGGGGAGGGGAGGTAATCATGTGGGTGGCTATTGTCCGCCTCACCCTGTTTGTAGAGATAACACGGAGGAGAATGAATTTATGTTGCTAATGGAATGGGAAGAGGAATTTGAGGAAATGGGGTGTTCTCCAAAGAGCAGACTGAGAGACGAAGGCTTATATATTTCTTCCTTATTAGGGAGTGCAGTTCCATGGAGCAGGCGTGAGGAACAAGGAGGGTGAAACCAGAAAGGAAGGGAAGTCGATGTAAGGGAGCAACACACTGAATGCACTTGACTGCCTGGTCTCAAGGCACTCCTCTAAGAAGCCATTTAAAGTACACTCGGGACAATTCATCCAGGAGAGAGAGAATTTATCCATCAGCTCCCATCTTTGGTTGACAGTGCCCCCCACAGGATGGTAACTACCGCACACTTCCAAGTTGTATGGTATGGGCACCAAGTGGGGCTGCACAGTGCCCCATGCCTAGGTGCCAACAGAGAAGCCCCAGGGTAGAAGGCAGAGGTCCGAAGCCAAACAGGAAGAAGGATGCTGTCAGATTGCACCTTTATGAAGTTGGTCGTGGACCAGGAACACTGCAGAGGCTGGAACTGGAGAAAGGAATTGAAGTGGAGCATCAGAGGCATCTGATAGAGGGAGATGTGCAGAAAGCCACAGAAAATTATAAGTAGCAGACAAGATTAGTAGGCAGGCACAAAGATTGGTAGAAAGTGAATTCCTAGTAATTATTAATCATGCTTGACCCTTGCGAATGACAATTCACAGCTCCATCTGATGGGGGGGGGCGGGGATTACCTGATTTCTGTCTAGAAAGGAAAACTCATTATTGCTTTTTCCATCATTATTCTACAACAGCCTAAGCTCCCACATCCTGTCTTGCTAAGGAGAATTTCTTTGGTCAAATGATCAAGATTATCATTTTCCACCTGCATGGAGTGGATTATTGCAGAGGCATCCCTCATAAGGCATGTGTAAATTCACTGAACCTCTTCTCAAGATGAAATTTGACTTACCTACATGCCTTTTTCTTTTCTTTTTTTTTTTTTTTTTTAAAGATTTTTATTTATTTATTCATTTATCCCCCCCTTGCTGCTTGTGCTCGCCGGGTCAGCCAACCACGCCGCGCAGGCGGGCCCGCCCTCACCAGGAGGCCCCGGGAACCGAACCTGGGGCCTCCCATATGGTAAACGGGAGCCCTACTGATTGAGCCACAGCCGCTTCCCAACATGCCTTTTTCATCTGCTTTTTCCATGCAAAAATATCTGGAAAATCCTCAGGACTTTGCCCAGTTGCTTAGGTCAAAAGACCTAAGTGTGTTGCACAGAGCACAGAATGCTGCTGGGGGGATTCTCTAGAAAAGCCCCCTCATGCTGGGTGCCCAGGCCCTGCTATACCATGATTTTCCTTCTTTTAGAAACAGTGGGTACCAATGAAATCGTGACTCTTTTACTTAAATAAAGAGTGCCAAATAAGGTCCCTGCATACTTTCCTGTGAAATATCTGCATATCTGCACTGAAGGAAAATAAATTATATATGCAATTTCTTTCTGGGGGTGGGGAGGGAAGCTTTCTTTCCCAAATAAAGTAAAATCGAATGAACCTAAGTCTAATGAGATTTCTCCATAGGTAGAAAGTGTAAACAAATTGGCCAGAATCCTGAAATCTTCCCCCTTGGAAAAACACTGAAAAAAGACTAGAATATCACCTTCACTTTTTTTTGGAAGAGTACTCAGACAGGTCTGCAAACTATCAGCTATAAAGCCTTGAATGGCTCCTGGTCTTCATCTCCACCCACCCACCCCCATCACCAAGGGAACAAAACCAGCCTTCAGGCAATTAAAGAGTATCATCCTCATGCAGGTGCTGAAAATTGGGCTAGTAATATCTTTATATCCTTTAGGCATTGCATTTGATATATAAAACCCTTTGACCATTCTTGGTCTCATGTTGTCCCAAATTTTATATCCCATTATGATTAAAAGAACTAAAGTACTGTCTGGCATAATTAGGAACATATCCCCAAATCTGGCAGGTAGCCAGAATGTCTGGAAGGATAGAGGAATTGTGGGGAATAGACCCTCCAGCTGCTCCTCACAGGGACTGGGACAAAGCAGGATCTGGAAATTCCCTCTGGAGGCCACCAGTTCCTGACAGGGTCCTGTGGCTGAGGGAGAGAGGGCAAACACCAGCAATGCTTCTGAAGAACCATGATCCAGAAGGCAAGACACTTGAGCTGCATAGTAGACAGATGTGTCTGAGGCCAGAAAAAAGTAACCAGAAAGTACATCAGAGCTGCTGATGTGTCAAAGTAAACAGAGATCTGGGAGAATGAAACGGTGGGGAAGAGGACTGAACATAGAGACAGAGCTGGATGCAATTGTCAAGTAGGAACGGTCTAAGAATATACACTGAAGATTCTTGAGGAACTGCAAGATGACGTTTGAGAAAGATGAGAATATAGTTTGGGTGGTTTTTGTCAGGTCATGAATAGGGCAGCAAGGAGGCAGTCTCCCTTTGATGTCCAATGGTAGATCCTTAGGTACATGACAAGGACCCTGAGTCAAAGCCCTGGCTTGTGTAGAGAAGCCCCAACACTAAGCAGTTTTCATTATCTGCTCCAAGGAGCCTGGGCCTTGATGAAGGTCTTTGGATCTGGGCTCACAGACTGAAAGAATAGAAGCAGAGGTCTCTTCCAATCACAGTCTAAAACCCAATGCAGGACCCTAAAGGAAAGAGACCTTGCTGCTCTGTCTAGTAGAAGGACAATATTATCTCCTGAAGAAATGGAGCCATAACCACATGGCAATGAAGGGCAAGAAGACTTCTTACTGCTGGGACATTCAATAAAAATATACCCATCTGCCCCAATTCCTCTTTGCATTATACATTTTCTTAAGATAATGATGATCATACACTGAAGAAGAAGAAAATTACATGAAACACTCTAGGAGATACACACAACCTGGGAATTCTTCTCTACCTCTGAAGAGGGCATTTCACCCATTATAGGTTCACTTCTAAATGCCTGATCCCCTCCTATCTGAAAGTCTAACCTTTCTTATGGGAATGCACATAGTTAAGTCTCTGAATTACTGGACGCTGGGTCTTGTCTCCTCATTAGCAGGGGCAATCTTCTGTTGTGTCACTTGCGTGGCTAACGTCCCATTATGGCTTCCCCATCACTTAGTTCTAATTATTCTAAATTAGTGTTTTCCCCTGACACACCAAAAAGGGAAGAGCAAAACCTCTTCTCACTCTTTGAACGTCTCTTCTATTCCTCATTCTCAGAATGTTCCAGAGACAGGTGGCCTACCTACTCAAACTCTAATTGCCTCTGATAAAACAGAGTGTTGGTAGCACGACCTTTCAAGAGGTGGAGAACAATGAAAATGAGGCAAACTCAGTTGATTCCAACATCCCTTCGTCATGAATTTACCAAATCTTTCAAAGATTTCTGCATTTGAAAAGCAGAAATTGTTAATTCACAGATTGGAGGAAGCTTCAAGATCACTGTTCCAGCTCTTCAGTGTCAGCTACAACAGGAAAATGCCCAGAATATCCATATGTGGATTCATCTAATCTCAAAATTCTCTGAGGAATTCATGATTTATTATATGCTGCCATCATATTGAAGTTAATTACATGCATGTATTATTTCTTTCACTAGATTGGAAAGCCTGGGAGGGCAGAGACAATATGTATTGCTTCTTTCCTTTTGGAAACAAGCTGGAAAATATAATCACGCATACATAAGTTCCCCCCCTCCCTCCCTCTCTCTCTCACTCACACACACACACACACGTTGTATGCCCCTAGTATAGCACCGTTCCTCTCACTGTAATAACTTTAAGTGAATGGCATTCTTCAACTATTAAAAACGAAACAAAACAAAATGTTTCTAAAGAAGACTTAATGACAAAAGCAGTCGGTAAAACTGTTCATACGGTTTCCTTCCAATATTGACAAACAGAGCCGATAGATATCTATACATTACTAGGAGGTAGAAAACAACAAAATGGCAACAATACTTACACTGAGTAGTAGAATTATTTTGTCCTTGTTCAGAACATTTCCAAGGTTATTTTTCACAATAAATGTGTATTACTTTTACAATCAGAAAAATATTATTTATAAAAATTCTTCTGTAATAAACCTTGTATACCTAAATTGTTAAATGGACCCATGCATAATTTCTGAGACACTGAAAGCACCTAAATTTGCCAATGAGGGCTTACAGGTTCAAAGGAGAGAAGGGAGAATAAGATGAAAATTGTCTTAGATTAGATTACATTCCATACTTCCCTTAGACAGCAAGAATTGCTGTCTTCTTAGAATAATCAGGTAGACTGTAGGAAAAAGGCTCCCTTCATGCACCAATATCACAGAGCCATTGGGACCCATAACCACCAGGTGATTCTGGAGCCCTGATACTGGGATGGTGGTGGGATTGGAATAAGAGTGTTGTGTGTGGAAACCCAGGGCCAGGGTTCCATTGGTACAGATGGGGCCTTTGTGCAAAGAAAGCACATTTCCCGGCAGATGAGTTACACCAGGGTCCCCTTCCTTGCTAGGCTGTCAGACTTGGTGAGCCTAGACCTAGGGCTCCTCTCCACTCCCCCACTTGGCAGCTTTGTACAGACTACCTATACGTATGCCTGGGCCTGGCCAGAACTCACCCTGACAGTGGTCAGAGGCAGGACTCAGGAAATGAGAACCAATGCCATGCTCCAGACTGCAGGCTTCAAGCAAGTGTGTGGATTTCTGCTGTCAAAAACCTTCCCAGAGATACCAGAGCATGCATTGCTTTTTTATTTTTTTAATATATATATATATATATATTTTTTTTTTTTTTTTCTAAAAGCTACTTAGATTACATAAAATGTTACATAAAAATATATAAGGGATTCCCATTTGCCCCACTCCCCACACCTCCAACTCTTCCCCACATTAACAACTTCTTTCATTAGTGTGGCACATTCATTGCAATTGATGAACACATTTTGGAGCATTGCCACTAAGCATGGATTATAGTTTACATTGTAGTTTACACTCTCTCCCACCCAATTCTGTAGGTTATGGCAGGATATATAACGGCCTGTATCTGTCGTTCATGCATCATTTTAAACTTCTAGTCTTCTAGACCCTAGGCTTGCTAAGTACTCAACTAAAACTGATCTGCCTAGGAAAGAGGGCTGCCTTCACAATAGCTCCTCTCCCACACTACGCCTCACCCACCCCAAATGTTCCAGGTGTGCTGCCAGAAATTGTAAAAATCCTCTGAGAGTATAAAAGGAGGTTCTCGGAGAGCAGGTGTAGCTCAGTGGTTAAGCACCTGCTTCCCATGTACGAGGTCCCAGGTTCAATCCCTGGTACTGCTTCTTTAAAAAAGTGTGTGTGTTGGGGGACCGATGTGGCTCAAACGGCTGAGCGTCCGTCTCCCATATGGAGGGACCTGGGTTCGATCCCCGGGACCTCCTGGTAAAAAAATAAAATAAAAATGAAAAATAAAAAAGTGTGTGTGGGGGGGGCGGGGGGTCCTCTTTAATGACCTAATCACAAAACCATAAGCCTCTCCTAACTTCTTTTGTTTAATTTCTCATTCTGTCAAAGGAAATGCCCAGCCTTAGAACGGGCCAGCTGGTATTGGGATGCCTAAATTCAGAAGCACAAAAGCCAATGGGTCAGGGATTCTATTAAAAATAACTGTAATTTTAAATTGTAACTATTTTGACTTGTTCTGGTTTTTTTTTTTTTTTAAGATTTATTTATTTCTCCCACGTCCCCTCGTTGTTTTGCACTTGCTGTCTGCTCTCTGTGTGTCCTTCTGTGTCTGCTTGTCTCCTCTTTAGGCGGCACTGGGAGCCAATCCTGGGGCCTTCTGGAGTGGAGAGAGGCTGCTCAATCTTTTGCGCCAGCTCAACTCCATGGTCTGCTGTGTCTTTAGTGTTTCTCTTCGTTGCATCATCTTGCTGCACCAGCACTCCACGTGGGCCAGCTTGCTTTTCGCCAGGAGGCCTGGGGAATCAAACCCTGGACCTCCTATATGGTAGATGGGAGTCCAATTGCTTGAGGCACATCCGCTACCCTGTGCTGGTATGTTTTGATATAAAATATATGGTAGAGTGGAGGGTGGAATAGTAATTTTTATTTAACAATCCTCGATTTCTTTTTTGTATTAAAAAATAGAACTTTGCATTATTGAAATTTTCAAACATATACAAAACTGGAAAAAATTGTATCATAAACTCTCAAGTACCCATCACTCAGCTTCAACAATAAACAGCATTTTGTCAGCCTTCTTTCATCTATTTTCCCGATACACACACACACACATGCACACACACACATACACATTTTTTTGTTGAGGGGAAGGGTAATATGTTGAAGCAAAGACCAGACCTTATATCATTTTATCCATAACTATTTCTGTATATATATCAACATGTAAAGTTCTTTTTATAAATAAAACCACAATGTCAGTATCAGATCTAATAAAAATAATCATTCTTTAATGTCATCTAATTATCAGGTCATATTTATATTTTCCTAATTGTCTCAAAAATGTCTTTTTTTCAGTTGGTTTATTGGAATAATGATACAAACAAGGTCTATGTATTGCATCTGACTGCTCAAATCTATTTTAACACTTTGCTCCTCTTTAATTCCTGCCACTTATTTGTTGAAGGAAATGGACTATTTAGCCTATAGAAGTCCCTTCTTTTTTATAGCTGTATAGTATTCCACTATATGTGTATACCATAGTTATTCAACAATCCTCAATTTATTGACATTTGCACTGTTTCCATTTTTGCACTTATAGTTTAGTGATGCAATGAAGAGCCTATGTGTATATGTCATTACATATTTTTGTCAGTGTAACTTTAAGATGGATTCCTAGAAGTAAGGTCCCTACATTAATAGGTAAATGCACATATAATATTGCTAGCTTTTGTCAAATCCCTTCCATTGGAATTCCCACCAGCAATGTAAAAGGGTTTCTGGCTCCTCAGTCTTACCAACAGAGTTAACAAACTTGAATTTTGGCCAGTTTGGCATCTTGGCAGAGTGATTTTTTTTTTTTTTCTTGTCTAGAGTTTTGTTTTTAGCCCTTTCAAGGGGTGACTCTCTTCTCACCCATTCCACTAGCACTTGGAGTAGGTGTCCTCTTTTCTCACCATTGCCACTTTGAGGCCACTGTCCCTCCCTCTTCCCTGAATCCCTCACTCTGAATCTCACATCATCAGACTCCACCCCCCACTAACCAAGCCACTCCCTCTCATTCCCCATGATTTTAGCTTCTCTAAGTGTAGTTTTACCTTGCACTTCTCTTATTTTAAATGAAACATTTTTCTTTATGATTATGAGCTATTTGCAATTCTTTTTCTGTGAACTCTTTTGTTCCTATCTCTTGTCCATTTTTAAAAACCAGTCTGTCAATTTTCAAAGGCAGAATCATTCAGAGGGAGACCCCAATTAAAAATTCTGAATACTAAAAATAACTTTTTTTCCCATCTATTTAAACACAGCAAATATTTTCTGCTGTTCTCAATACCTATCCCTAGAACTTATCATTAGTGGGAAAGAAAAGCATCTTTGAGCAGCCAAAGCAGTAGAGGTTAGTGATGCTGATTCTTTTAAATGTAATAAGAATATCTTCCAGATCAACCAAATTTTCAAGACACAATGGAATAAACTTAGGGATAAAGTTTTTTCAGATTCAATGTATATTATTATTAGAACAACTGAAACAAATATTATTTCATTTATGAAACATTTGTTTTAATTAGAATAAAATTTTTTATTTCCTTTTATAAAATGTTTAATATTTTCTGTATCCTATTAATAAAAATAAAATTATTTGCTAGTTACTGGACCAATGTGCTTTTGCCAGTATTTAGCTTTCTCTTTTATTTTCTAATCTGGAAAAGTTTGATTATAATGTCCAAAAAATTATGAAAGCTATTTCAGATTATTATGCTAAATTCTAATACAATTATTCTCCAAGGCAGAACGCCAGGGTTCCCATGCACTTCCACACTCAATTGCAAGAGGAATACCTCTTGCAATTGAGTTTGCCTTGAGTTGTTTGCCTTCATCAAACAACTGGCTTCAACAGTAAAATAACATATAATGTGAGCTGCAAACTGAGTGACAGTCTTACAAATTAAATAAGAAATACCATATTGATTTTCATTTCCTCTTATAAATCACTCTATCATTCAGGATTCTATGAAAGAGTCAGAAGCACTAGGATGGGACTTGCTTTAGGAATTAGTCCTTGAACAACTGTGGGAGCTGGTTAGCAGTGCCTGTAGGGCTCTGGTCTTCATGCCTGATATTAAGCAGGCTATCCAGATAGAAGATGGAAGTAGGACGGGGAGAGCAAGGACAAGCTGGACCCCACAAAGGCAGGCTGAAACCTGTGTCAGTTCTTGCTGTCTCTGACCTTCATGGTATGGGTGTCATGCAGATGCCAGGGCTTTTCATCATGTTGCTAAACACACATATCTGGCCCAGAAGTTAGAAAAGTTGAAGGAGGACAGGGGAAGGATAGCAGTAGCAGGCCAGCTGCTGCCTCTTGCCGAAAAGAGGAGCTATCAGATAAATGACAACTTCTGCAAGCTACAAAGTGGCTACTGCTTCACTTCCACGTTCCCGATCGCTCAAGACTCTCCCTTGTTGTGCACCCTAAATAGAAATACAAAGGAAAGTGAATTCTAGGCAATGCCTTTTCGTCTAACCAAGTTGACACATTTCAAAGCCACAACAGTCCACCTCTTGTCAACTTGGCGTCCATATATGTCTTCAAACCTTTCCTAATTTCCAAATAGAGACAGACTTCTGCCTAACATGATACAGCTACCCCTATACAACCAAAACCACACTAATACTTTCCCCAGAAGTGAATTCAAAGTCCCTTTTTTGTTCTTGGGTGATGTGCATTCCTTCCTAGCTGAGTCACACTCTTCTTTTGACATACAGTAACTTAAATACAGAGATGTAAGGTTAAGTACTCTTAACATATCTTATTCTATGTGATAAAAGAGTAAGATGGGAGAAGAAAAAAATATTTCATTAATGTATATCAAAATAAAGAAGATATATCCATAACTATTTTATTCCTCATTTCTGTAACCAGTCATGTGCTTATAGATCTTCTATTTCATATTCCCATTGCCCTCAGCAACCCCATCAGCTAAATCATGGTTTCTTGACTGGTGGGGTGATAAATCAATTCTCTCATGTCCATGTCATTTAAATAATAACTTCACTACTTTCTGTAATCTGACTTACAAGTTATTTCTTGGTGATTGTTTTACTATCCCCTAAAATGTGGGGAATTCAAAGAATTGAGCACCATTGTTATAAAAAAAAAAACCTCCTTCCACTCCCATTTGTTTACGTAGCAAATGTTCACATTTGTTATAGCAAGAAAAAGATTAAAAAATTAATTGATGCTAAACTTTGTCTCATTCTAAAAATAAGTAATATTCATCCAGATACATGAATTAATTGAAAAAAATTCATTTCATTACAGTTGAATTTCCAAAAGAAGTTTAACTTTTGTTTAATCGATGTTTATCAAAATGTATATTTCTGTTATTTTAGCAACCCTATACTAAAAATAACTATAATGATGACTCAATACCAATAATGTTTTTAACTTTGGAGTCTTAAGGTCACAGAAAATAAAACTAATTATAAAACTTTTATTTACATACATATCTCTGTTGCAGAAATTACAATGGAGCAATCAATAAGACTTTAAAGCATAAAAAATATACTACATTAGAATAAAATTTTGTGGGGCAAATGGAATGGAAATTCAAGTTCAAGGAGAAAAAAATTAATTAAATGCCTTATTTTCAATATTATAGAAGAACTTTTATGTTAAAGAAGAGAATGTTCATGTTTTTTTTTCCAAGGATAGTAGGCATCAAATCATTGTGTTTAGATTAATCTGTACTTTAAAATATTTCAACATAAACAAGTGTGCATATTAGTTTACGCTACACCCTTGTGACAGTCACTGCCCAAATCATGAATACGTATTCCAGACATGGTTTGCTAGCCTTTAATCAAAAAATTCACTCCAGCAGGGCCACTTTAAGTCCTCGTCTCTTTTTTTTTTTTTTTTTTTTTTTTTAAAAGATTTTATTTTTATTTATTCATGTATCCCCCCCTTGCTGCTTGTGCTCCCTGGGTCAGCTAACCACGCTGCGCGGGCGGGCCTACCTTCACCAGGAGGCCCCGGGAACCGAACCTGGGGCCTCCCACATGGCAAACGGGAGCCCTACTGATTGAGCCACAGCCGCTTCCCTCATCTCTTTTTATCTCTAACCAGCACCTGAAGTTTTTTCATTACCATCATGGAAATTAAAAATAAGTTCCCACTTATAAAACTACTAGTTTTCCCAAGATATATGGATGACTAAAATATTTGAAAGACTCCCCTTGCATGAATGGACTATATGAAACTTAATCATGGTAAATTACTCCAAAATCTGATTTACAAAAGATATTGTGTCCAGCTGCTAATTCCAGAAAAGTCTCGGTTGTTTGAGTCCAACAAAATGGTTTGCAGAATCCTGCACTAGTACATAGTTGTATTTGCCCCTGGGGCACCTTTTATTCAAAGAACACTATGAGGAACCAAGAGCTGGGATTCCATCAAGCTTACTGAACAAGGAGTATGCATGTTTGGTACCTACTTGCTAATCAATGTCTACGCGTAGCAGAATCAACGTGAAACCTTTTTTCTTGAAACTCAGTAGTGAGGTTGCAGCAGTAGTGAGTAGTGAGTAGTGAGGTTGCAAAACATAGTCCTCACCACTCCAGCTATTGAAGAGTGCCCAATATCTACCAAGAGCAGTTGTGCTTAGCCTACCTGGCTTAGGTGTGTTGACACAAAAGTTTAAGAAATCTGTTCAAGGGCACACATCTGACAGTGATAAAGCTGGGACTGGAACCTGGGATTGTTGGCCCACAAAATCCATCCTCCTAACTGTCCTGCTCCATGGCCTCCCAGGGGAGTCATGGAAGGGAATAATTCAGGGTTGTTGGAATGGAAGAAGCAAGCTGGGGTGGTAGATCATCTTCAAGTGCTTCCTTCAAGACAAGTATGAGGCTCAGTTGAGGGTGCCCCAGAAGAACTAACCCTTGAGGAGTGTTAACTGAACATCGCTAAACTGGAAATACTTTTCTCTGTTTTAGCCAGAAGTGGGCCTACACACCATTCAGCTATGTAGATAACCACACATAACTATGGGAAGTGTAGCTCTGGAGGGAAAATGCAAATTGTTGATGTGTTGCAAAGAACAATGGCGCAAGATAGCTGCTGTGACTTAGTCCATTTAAGATTCTTCATTTTCTCACTGCAGTCTTGGTCCTGACATGAAGAAATGTAACCAGTTGATTGAGGAATCTGTCCTTGATAATACCACAAATATGAAATAGTTTTTTTTTTTCCCACCATTATCCCCCAAGTGTCAATGAACTTCTTTCTCCACTGAGTAGCATGATATCTTAGGAAGTTCTCGACTTTTAAAATTTAGTTAGTTGGTGATGTCATCAACATGGCAACGTTAAGGTATCCCCTGAAAATTCTCCCCTCAAAATCAATAAATGAAAGGGAAAATACTATTTTATTAGAACTTTGAAGGATGATAGAGACTGGAGAAGGACTCAACAAATGCTGAATCAAAGAAAAATAAAAAAACTTCCAAGAAAACGTAGATTTCCCTCTCAGACTCACCAGTCTGGACCCCTTCCCTCAATTGGTCAATTGGTCCCCACGCAGCTTGGGGGTTGTGCAGAGGCAGCACGGCCCACATCCCTACTGCTGTGGATGCAGAAAGCCTAGATATGCAAGGGGTTCTATATCTAGAACCTCTTGCATATCCAGGCACAGGCACCCAAGTCTACAAAAGACCCAGAGCAGAACACAAGCAACTGAGGAGTGCTGCATGCAAAAGGGCCCCCAGGGGGTATAAAAAGAGAAAGACTGTGGCAAAACTGTTGGCAACAGTGCACATACTCAATCAAGTTTCTGTTGGCTGGACCACTTAAATGCAAAATGAGCCTTTCTGGATTGACCAATCTATCTGGAACGACCCATCTGTGTTCCCAGGACAGTATACCCTAACAGGGAAGAAACTGGAGGCAGAAAAGCCTCACAGGAAAAAAAAAAAAAAAAAAAAAAAGGTCAGGGGAGGGATGGTATACTGAACTGCTATAAGACAGGACAGGTCCCAGAACTGAAAAGTGTTAAGGAAAAGGGGGCACTGAGTGTGGGAGAGAATGTAAACAAATTGTAGGAGCTAGGGAGAAAACTCTGTACAAAACCAAACAAACAGATCAAGATTTTCAAAGAAGGAACAGAGGAAAGGAAGCTTTCTTCTGGAGGTGAAACAATTGCACAAAAAGAGCAATATTAAAAATTGTATCCACATATCCAGATGAAGAAGAGCTGAGAAAATCTGAACAGTTAAACAAAGGCTACTCTAAAGGTCCAGAATGAGTTGGACCAAGTGTCAAATAAGAGCCTTAACACAAAGCCAATCAGCAATAAAACCCTAGAAAAGAGGAAGAAACTGACCTTCAGACCAAGTCATCAAGATAACCAGATGCCTAGACATCAGCAAAAAATTATGAGCATATAAAGAAACAGGAAGATATAGCTCAGTCAAGGGAACAAATGAAAACCTCAGAAGAAACACAGAATCTGGAACAACTAATCAAATAAGTTCAAGCAAATCTCCCAAATCAATTCAAGAAGACAAAGGAAAATATGGATTTAGAGCTAAAGGATATTAAGAAGACAACTTATGAGCATAAAGAAGAATTTGAAAGTTTAGGAAGAAACATACAGAAATTATAGGGATGAAAGTCACAATAATTGAGATTAAAAGTACGCTAGAGGCATACAACAGCAGATTTGAACAGGCAGAAGAAAGATTCAGTTAGCTAAAGACAGGATAACCAAATCCTATAGTCAGAAGAATAGGTAGAGAAAAGAATAGAAAAAAATTGAGCAGGGTCTCAGGGATTTGAGCGGCAGCATGAAGCACCCAAACATACGCATCATGGATGTCCAGAAGGAGAAGAGAAGGGAAAAGCAGCAGAAAGAACATTTGAGGAAATAATAGCTAAAAATTCCCCAACTTTTATAAAAGACATATAAATACATGCCCAAGAAATGTAATGTACTCCAAACAGAACAAATCCTAATTGACCCACTCCAAGACACACACTAATCAGAATATCACATGCCAAAAATAAAGAGAGACTTCTAAAAGCAGCAAGAGGAAAGCAATTCATCACATACAAGAAATCCTCATTAAGACTAAGTGCCAATTTCTCATCAGAAACTATGTGAGAAGGCACTGGTATGACACATTTAAGATACTGAAAAAGAAAACCTTTCAGCCAAAAATTCTTTATCCAGCAAAGCTGTCCTTCAAAAATAAGGGAGAATTCAAAATATTCGCAGATAATCAGGAACTGTGGGAGTTCATCAACAAGAGACCTGCCCTACAAGAATTACTAAAGGGAGTTCTGCAGGATGGCTTGGAGTAGGATGAAGAAATGAAGATCTTCAGTAAATGTAACTAAAATGGTAAATACAAAACCCAATAGTACTGTACCCTAAATATACAATTCTACTTTTTAATTCTTGTGAGAGAATACAATTGATAAATATAAAGGTATATTTTCTGATAATGGACACGCAAAATATAAAGAGGTAATATGGGACAAAAACAACATAAAGAGGGGAAACAGGGATATGGGAGAAGAGAACATGTATGTTATTGAAGTTAAATTGGTATCTTTTCAAATTAGTAGCTGATAAATGTAGGTTGTGTAATACATACCCCAAGGGAAAAACAAAGTAAAAAAAAAAAATGTTTTTAGAAGGTACCAGGGATTAAATCCGGGACCTCAAACATGGGAGGCAGACACTCAACCACTGAGCTATACCTGCTCTCCACAAATAAAATATTTTTTAAAATATACAAAAACAAAGATGAGAAAGGGATCAGTCAGATACATCACAAAAGATCAACTATCAGAAAAGGAGTTTGCAATAAAGGAAAGAGAGAAAAAAAATAAAAGATATGACATAAAAAACCAAAGCACAAAATGGCTGAAGCAAGGGCTGCCTTTACAGTAATAATACTGAGTGTTAATGGATTAAACTCCCCAATCAAAAGACACAGACTGGCAGAATGGATTTAAAAAAACATGATCCATCACTTCTCAGCCTTTTGGTTAAGATCAAGTGTAATATCTGTTCTTATCAGTTTAGTACCTGATAGATCCTCTATTCATGAACAACATATTAAACAGATTTTTGGAATTGGGAGATGGAATAGTGGCTTGCTCCATCCACTCCATGCATCGACCTGGTATTGTACTTTTGAGAACAGTGCACTCAAAAAAAAGACAAAAAACTAAACAAAACAAAACAAAAAAACATGATCCAAAAAGAGACTCACCTTAGACTCAAAGGCACAAACAGACTGAAAGCAAAAGGATGGAAAGAGGTATTCCACACAAATAGTAACCAAAAAAGAGCTGGAGTAGCTATACTAATATTGGACAAAATAGATTTTAAGTCAAAGCTCTCACAAGAGACAAAGAAGGACACTATATATTAATAAAAGGTTCGAGAAGAAATAACAATAAAAAATATTTATGCACCTAACCAGAGTGCCCCAAAATACATGAGGCAAACACTGGCAAAACTGAAGGGAGAAATAAACACCTCTATAATAATAGTTGAAGACTTCAATATACCACTGTGATGGTTTGAAGTCATAGGTACCCCCAGGAAGGTATGTTCTTAAAGTTAATCCATTCCTATGGGTATGGACCCATTTTAAGTAGGCTCTTTTGATGAGTAAGAGCTTAACTTAAGATGTGACCCACCTTATTCAGGATGGGTCTTAATCCTCTTACTGGAGTCCTTTATAAGAGACTGAAATTCAGACAAAGAGAGAAGAAGCCACAGAAGCAAGAAGCTAAAATCAACAAAACCAGAAAGAGAAGGGAGAAACCAGCATATGCTGCCAGATGCCTAGCCATGTGACAGAGGAGTCCAGAATTGCTGGCAGCTGGTCTTCAGGAAGAAAGCATTGCCTTGATGATGCCTAGATTTTGACATTTTCAGGCTGCAAAACAGTAAGCTTGCAAGCTAATAAATTCCCATAGTTAAAGCTCACACGTTTATGATATCTGCTTTCAGCAGCTAAGAAAACTAGAACAACCAGTCTCATCAATAGATAGAACATCTAGACAAAAGATAATAAGGAAACGAAGAATTTAAACAATATGATAAATGAACAGACATATACAGAACACTGCACACCCAAACAGCAGGATATACATTCTTCCCAAGAGCACATGAATCATTGTCAGGATTGACCACATGTTGGTTTCAATAAGTTTAAAAAGACTGAAATTACACAAAGCATCTTCTCTGACCATAATGGAATGAAGCTGGAAATCAATAAGAGGCAGAGAACTAGAAAATCCACAACATATGAAAGTTAAACAAGACACTCTTATCAATCAATGGGTCAAAGAAGAAATTACTTGGGAACTCAGTAAATATCTTGAGATGAATGACAACGAGAATACAACATATCAAAATTTATGGGATTACATTCAAAGCACAAGCAACAAAAGAAAAATTAGATAAATGGGACTGCCACAAAACTAAACACTTTTGTCTTTCAAACGATTTTGTTAAGAAGGTGAAAAGAAAGCCAACTCAATGAGGAAAAGATCTTTGGAAACCACGTATCTACAAGGGATTGACCCCCATGTTATGTAAAGAGGTCACACAACTTAAAAACGACAAGCAACTCAATTTAAAAATGGGCAAAACGTCGTAAGTTGGGGTTGTCTCAGCCACTAATAGTATCCACCCACCCTCTGTCAGCTTCATGGGTCACTTTCTCGGGAAAATAATGATAGATAGAAAAGAGCAAAACTCCTGCCGAACTCTGGCCTGAAAGGTAGGGAATTGTTGCGGGGTGGGGGAGGCAGCAGCTCATCAGTGATATTTTACCATTGGGTAGAAAGCGTGACTGCTGTTTAACTGAGGGTGGTGGTCTATTTGGCCTTGACCTCATGCCAGTCAAGGCTGTTTTAGAAAGCAGTTATGCCGGTGCAAAATTCCAAAAGAGGGGTGTAGGGCATTTTGCATGTTTTCCTGCAGCCCCAAGCTGGCTTTGGATAAAGCTAAAGGGCCGTACCCTAACTGCAGACCCCAAATTGCAGTGTGGTCTCTGCAGATAAAGCTTCCTGACTTGCTACTTCGTCTCGAGGAAGTGGTCACCGTTGTGGTGGGCACCCACTGGGGCAAGGCCATGCATGTGCCCCTCAGCAGGGTGCAGCATCTTGGGTGAGGGTTGGCAAAGAACCCACTTATTAGAAACTGGAGCGTCCTGAAGCCTAACATGAAATGACCACAGGCGTTGTTAGCTGGGACGTGGAAGCAAAACTGGAATCAACTGCCGAATTGTAAATTGTATCTTATAACTTATTAAATAAAATATTTGCTCCATAAAAAAAATTATAAATAAATAAATAAATGGGCAAAACATTTGAATAGACATCTTTCTAAACTAGAAATACAAATGGCCTTTAGACACATGAAAAGATGTTCAACATCACTAGCTATTAGGCAAATGCAGATCAAAACTAC
This sequence comes from Tolypeutes matacus, assembly GCA_026826555.1. Taxonomy (NCBI): domain Eukaryota; kingdom Metazoa; phylum Chordata; class Mammalia; order Cingulata; family Chlamyphoridae; genus Tolypeutes; species Tolypeutes matacus. The sequence goes on from JAKSZT010053887.1 coordinate 81,980,793, forward strand.
AGAGAGATATCATTTCACACTATACAGAATAGCCATTATTAAAAAAACAAAACAAAACAAAACCAAAAAAACCCAGAAAAACTACAAGTACTAGAGAGGATGTGGAGAAATAGGAACACTCCACTGTTAGTGGGAGTGCAAAATGGTGCAGCCTCAATGGAAGACAATTTGGCAGTTCCTCAGGAAACTAAATAAAGAACTGCCATATGATCCGGCAATCCCGATACTAGGAATTTATTCAGAAGAACTGAAAGCAAGGATGTGAATAGACATTTGCACACTGATTGTATTAGTCAGCCAAAAGGGTGCTGATGCAAAATACCAGAAATCATTTGGTCTTTATAAAGGGTATTTATTTGGGGTAGAAGTCCACAGTTACCAGGCTATAAATCGTTAAGTTTCTTCCCTCACCAAAGTCCATTGCCATGTGTTGGAGCAAGACAGCTGCCAATGTTTGCCAGGGTTCAGGCTTCTTGGGTTCCTCTCTTCCCGGGACTGCGTTTCTCTCCAGGCTCAGCCCCTCTGTTTCCTTCACAAGGTCAGCTGTAGACTATGAGCCTCTCTAGGCTTTGCTTCTCTCTACAAGGCCAGCTGTGAACTCTCAGGCAAATGGCTCGTCTCTATCCCAGGGCCTTCTCTCCTTCCTCACCAGAACTCTAACATCAAAACTGCTTCAACTCTGTTCTTGCCTTGCCTCTTATCTTTGATTCCCCCATCCATCAAGGGATGGGGATCAATGCCCTACTGACGTGGCCCAGTTAACATCCTAACCATAACTTAATCATGCCCAGATTAGCAGACTAGTTTACAAGCATGATCCAATATCTATTTTTGGAATTCATAATTACATCAAAATTCCAAACTACTCATAGTGGCATTATTCCCAATTGCTAAAAGATGGAAACAACCTAAGTGTCTATCAACCAATGAATGGATAAATAAGATATGGTATATTCATATGATGGACTACTATTCCCCTGTAAGAAGAATCAATTGGGGAAGCACATGACAGCATAGAGGAACCCTGAGAATATTATGTTGAGTGAAATAAGCCAGACACAAAAGGACAAATATTTTATGGTTTCTCTGATATGAACTAACTACAATGAGTAGACTTGTGGAGTTGGACTTGTGAAGTGGAGTTTGGTGGAAGATGGAATGTAGGTTGAGAAGGGGGAGATGATTCTGGATGTATGTAGAATGTTTGACAACATGTAGCATTCTTTCTTGATAAAAAAACACTTAGAAAACTAGGAATAGAAGGAAACTTCCTCAACATGTTAAAGGACATTTATAAAAAAAAAAACCCACAGTTAACATCTTATTCAATGGTAAAATACTGAAAACTTTCCCTCTAAGGTCTGGAACAAGTCAGGGATGCCCACTGTCATGACTGTTATTCAACATTATGCTTGAAGTTCTAGCCAGAGAAGTTGAGCAATAAAGAGAAATAAAAGTTATTCAAATTGGAAAGTAAGAAGTAAAACTTTCACTATTTGCAAATGGTATGATTCTATAAATAGAAAGTCCCAAAGCAAAGCTACTAGAGCTGATAAACAAATTCAGCAAAATGGTGGGGTACAAGATTAACATGCAAAAATCAATAGTGTGGGGGGGCAGATGTGGCTCAAATGGTTGGGCGTCCATCTTCCATATGGAGGGACCTGGGTTCGATCCCCAGGACCTCCCGGTAAAAACAAACAAACAAACAAAAGTCAATAGTGTTTCTATACACTGGTAGTGAGCAAGCTGAGGAAGAAATCAAGGGGAAAAAAATCTGTTTACAGCAGCAACTAAAAGAATAAAAATCCAGGAATACATTTAACCAGGATGTAAAGAACTTGTTCATAGAAAACTACGAAACATTGCTAAAAGAAATCAAGAAGACCTAAATAAATGGAAGGACATTCATGTTCATGGATTAGAAGACTAAATAGCATTAAGATGTCAGTTGTACCCAAACTGATTGTAACCCCAATCAAAATTTCAACAGCCTAATTTGCAGAAATGGGATAGCCAATTATCAAATTTATTTGTAAGTGTAAGGGGCCCCAAATAGACAAAACCATCTTGAAAAAGAAGATAGAAGTTGGAAGACTCACACTTCCTGACATTAAAGCTTATTACAAAGCTAAAGTGGTCAAAACAGCATTATACTGGCACAAGGACAGACATATAGACCAATGGAATCTAATTGAGAATTCTGAAATAGACCCTCACATCTAAGGCCAATTTATTTTTGACAAGGCTTCCAAGTTCACTCAATGGGAAAAGAATAGTCTTTTTAAGAAATGGTGCTGGGAGAACTGGATATCCATATGCAAAAAGATGAAGGAGGACCCCTATATCATACCATATACAAAAATTAACTCAAAATGGTTCAAAGACCTACATATAAGAACCAGGACTATAAAACTCCTAAAAGAAAATGTAGGGAAGGATCTTCAGGATCTTGTGTTAGGCAATGGTTTCTTAGACTTTACACCCAAAGCACAAGCAACAAAAGAAAAAATAGATAAATGGGACCTCATCAAAATTAAAAAACCTTTGGGCAGCAAATGACTTTGTTACAAAAATGAAAAGACAACTTCCTCAATAAGAGAAAATGTTTGGAAATCACATATCCAATAAGGGTTTAATATCCAGAATATATAAAGAAATTCCACAACTCAACGATAAGACAAACAAAATTTTTTAAATGCGCAAAAGACTTGAATAGACATTTCTCCAAAGATAATACACAAATGACTAAAAAGCACATGAATAGATGCTCAACATCATTAGTTATTAGGAAAATGCAAATCAAAACCATCACACAATACCACTTCACACCCACTAGAATGGCTACTACTAAAAGAAAAAAAAGAAAATTACAAATGTTGCAGAGGATGTAGAAAAATAGGAGCACTCATTCATTGCTGGTGGGAATGTAAAATGGTGCAGCTGCTGTGGAAGACAGTTTGGCAGTTCCTCAGAAAGCTATGTTTAGAATTACCATATGACCTGGCAATCCCACTAATAGTTATATACACAAAAGAATTGAAAGCAAGGACTCAAACAGATATTTGCACACTGATATTCCTAACGGCATTATTGACAATTGCCAAAAGATGGATGCAACCCAAGTGTCCATCAACCCATGAACGGATAAACAAAATGTGGTATATGCATACAATGGAATATTATTCAGCATTAAAAAGAAATGAAGTTTTGGTTCATGCAACAACATGGATGAACCATGAAAACATCATGTTGAGTGAAATAAGCCAGACTCAAAAGGACAAATATTGTATGATCTTATTGATATGAAATAATTAGAATAAGCAAACTCATAGAGCTAGAATCTAGAATAAGGTTACCAGGGGCTGGGTTGGGAGTAGGGAATGGAGAGTTAATGCTTAATTTGTGCAGGATTTCTATTTGTGTTGGTTGTAAAGTTTTGGAAATGGATGGTGGTGATGGTAGCATATTGTGAATGTAATTAGCATTGGATTATATACTTGAATGTGGTTGAAAGGGGAAATTTTAGGTCATATAAATTTTACTAGAATAATATTAAAAGATAAAACATAAGACTATACAGCACAGTGAACTCTATTGTAAACGATGGACTACAGTTAATAGTACAATTGTAAAAATGTTTTTTCATGAATTATAACAAATGTACCACACTAACATGCAAGGTGTTAATAGTAGTGTGGTATCTTGGGGGAAAAATACATCCTAATATAAACTATGGACTATAGCTAACAGTACAATTATAATTGTCTTTCATCAACTGTAATAAAGATACCACACTAATGCAAAGTGTTAATAATAGGAGAGTAGCGTATACGGAAATGCTGTACTTTTTACATGATTTTTTTTCTGTAAAACTTCTTTAATTAAAATATATATATATTTAAAGTTATTTAAATGTCCATACATTTTATACCTACCGTCTCATGTCTGATGCATAGCTTTTTCCTTCCAAAATCACCAGCCAGGCATGACTGCAGGGGCTTGAAATAGGGAGAGGTCGTTGTCTGCTCCCCACGTCACCACCACCAGCCCACACCAGAGTTCCCTGATTTGGGAAATCCAGCTCTGAGCTCACCTCAGCCAACCCCTGGCAGTCCTGCCCAAAGCCTCTTGCTTCCGAGGTCTCCCTCTGGACCCCTGGAAACACTCACATTCTTGCCTAACCCATCAGTGGAGCCTGCCCACTGCCATTCCTTTCCAGCTCTGCATCTCTCTCCGGTCCTCTTTTCCTGCTCAGGCAGGAGGAGGGTATCTCCACAAGTCCACTCCTGGAACCAAAATCCAATCGAGGAAATATGGCAGTGGTAGGCTGAAATGGCTCCCAACGCATGTGCACATCCTAAACCCTGGAACCTGTGCATATGTTAACCACAAGGATCCTTGTAAGAGGAGGCAGGAGAGAAGGCTGTGTGACCACGGAACCATAGCGAAAAGGAACGCAGCCCTGTGCACACCTTGATTTTAACCACTGAGACTGATTTTGGACTTCTAATCTCCAGAAGAGTAAAATAATAAATTTGTGTGGTTTTAAATCAGTAAATTTGTGGTGATTTTTATAGCAGGAATGGGAAACTAATACAATAACCATCTCCCTTTCAGGCAGTCCAATTTCCAGGCAAAGGAAAAGTCCCCTCAGTACCCCATTACTCTGAGGGTCTGACCTTGAAGCAGTAGAGACCGCCATACTTTTCTCTGAGAACTCTGTTGTGCTACAGCACTAGATATCACTCCCTCACTCCATATCTGGGTGCCCTAAGGTTCTTTATTATGAGAAATTATTAAAGTACCTATTACAGTGCAGTATGTTAATTCATTCTTTTGCAGCCCATTCTAAAGCATCAGCATTAAGGCCCACTCCTTTCCTTTTGTGCTTTCCAGTACCTTGCCTTCACCACACAGATTATGCAATAAAATCCAGGACTTGCCAGGCCAGAACCCAAATCAGCCAAAGTGTGAACTGCATATGCTTGATAAAATTCATTCTACTGATGAAATTCCCACTCACCCTCTGTCCTTTGCTAAGAACCACTTAGATGCATTTGACTCCAAGTATTTTAAAAATCTACCAAGTAGTAGCTTAAACTACAAGAACATATCATCAAATACCAGATTCTATCCATCCTTCTACTCTGTCATCCATAGTGGCTTTTTGATATCAGGCTTTTTGCCTCATAGACACAGCATGGCTGCTACAGCTCCATGAATCATAACCACACAGGATTGCATTCAAAGCAGAAAGGGAGAAATGCAGGCAGTTTCTCATCCTATATCGCATAATGTGTTTCTTTTCAGAAGGACAACCCCCAAGATACCTCCTTTTATGTCTCATTGGTCATAATTGTGTCATATACCCACTCCCACAAATATTTTATGGTTTCTCTGATATGAACTAACTACAATGAGTAGACTTGTGGAGTTGGACTTGTGAAGTGGATTTGGTGGGAGATGGAATGTAGGTTGAGAAGGGGGAGATGATTCTGGATGTATGTAGAATGTTTGACAACATATAGCATTCTTTCTTGATAAAAAACACTTAGAAAACTAGGAATAGAAGGAAACTTCCTCAACATGATAAAGGACATTTATTTAAAAAAACAAAACAAAACCCACAGTTAACATCTTATTCAATGGTAAAAGACTGAAAACTTTCCCTCTAAGATCTGGAACAAGTCAGGGATGCCCACTGTCATGACTGTTATTCAACATTATGCTTGAAGTTCTAGCCAGAGCAGTTGAGCAATAAAAAGAAATAAAAGTTATTCAAATTGGAAAGTAAGAAGTAAAACTTTCACTATTTGCAAATGGTATGATTCTATAGAAAGTCCCAAAGCCATATGTTGCCGGTCAGGTGCCGGTCAGGACCTGGGTCCGTGAAAACGGTACCGCGGATGAGAAAGAAAGAATAAGAAAAAACTGGGATCAGGAGACTCTCCGTCCAATATGGAGAGAAGAGAAACTGGGATCAGGGGACTCTCCGTCCGATACGGATAGAAAAGCTATCTGGCAAAGGAAGCAAGACTGCAAGAGATGGTTTAAACTAATCATGATTCATCTCCTGGGATGGGGGGTAGGGGGTTGAGGCTTTGCAAGGAAGAAGAAAGGATGGCTGTGTGTAAGGGCATGTGTGATCTCTTATTGTGTAAATTTCTCATTGTTCCGTGTATTGACTGGGTGGTTCTTCTGGTCTGAGCTGACTCAGCTGGGACCAGGTAGTCTAGGATGGCCCCACTCACATGGCTTGTGGTTGGCTCAGTGTCAGCTGGGGTGAAAGCCACGTGTCTACAATCCAGCAGGAAAGCCAGGGTTCATTCTTACTGTGTCAGAGGAGTTCCCAGCAGCCAGACAGGGCAAGCCCCAAGGCTCAAGCACCCTCCAACCCTCTGGGTCACACTTGTAAATGGTTCCATTGGATAAAGCAAGTCATCTGGCCAACCCCACATTCAAGGAGAGGGGAAATAGACTCCACTTCTTGATAACAGGAGCTGTAAAGTCACCTTGCAAGGGGGTGGGGAGAGAGGAATTAGTGTGGCCATTTTTGCAAACCATCTACCACAGCTTTTCTTTTCTCACTGGTGAAGCTGTGTTGGTGGGCTAAGTGGCTGAGAGTCACAGCCTTATTCCCTGTGTGGTGTTCTGCTGCAGTTTCCTGTGAGAGCAAAAGTGAAAGAGACAAAATGGTATCTGGCAAGGACATGGGTTTGGAGTTTGACAGATTAGTTCTGCAGCTTCCTTAACTGTGACCTTGGGAGGGTAATTTAACCACTCTGAGCTTCAGTTCCCTTATGAGTAAAGCAGGAAAAATAATTCATACCTATTTTCATCAGAATTATTTCTCTTGTAAGTGACAAAAACCCATTTGAACTGGCTTAGGCAAAAAAGAATAATCAGATCCCAGTAACGGGAATGGAAAAGAGGAAACTGTCTACAGAGATGCCCAAGCTCCCAGGTGACAGACACCAGGTCACCAGGGCTCATGCTCTCACAGGCTCACGTTCTCTCTCTCCCCTGCCACACACACACACACACACACACACAATCTCTTGTTTCTGCTTCTCTCTGTGAATGAGTTATATTCACCCTATTACAAACACATTCTTCCCAGAACCAAAACCATGAAGTCTGGGGAGAGGTGGAACAATGGGAGGGGCTGGGCCATGGAGGAGAAGCAAGGAGCAGAATGGACTGAGATAAGCACCTCTCCCCTCAGTGTGCTGAGAACAGTGATCCTAGGAAAAAAGAGGTAAATAGACTCTAGTGTTACAATTGTTATAACTTGGGGGCAGATGCGGCTCAAATGGTTGGGCGTCCATCTCCCATATGGAGGGACCTGGGTTCGATCCCTGGGACCTCCTGGAAAATTAAAAAAAAAAAAAAAAATTGTTACAACTTTCCAAGTGAATGGTGGTTTTCACTTTCTTCTTTACATTCTCATGTATTATCTGAATTACTTTTTTATACAATGAGGATATATTACTTTTAAACCAAAAAAAAAAAAAAAAAACCAATAAAGTTATTTTCATCTGGGTGACCAAAAAAAATGAATTATTGATCAAAATATAATCAAACACCATGCACTCGGACCCTCTTTCCCAAGGATCTTTTATCTTATTTTGGCCCTAAATTGTCTCTAGCCTTACATCTAGAACAACTAGATAGGACTAAAAAATTGCAATTGCAATTTTATTATGCAAACATGCAGAAAGATCATAGCTGTCTGAAATCTTTTTGCAAATGATCCAGCTACTTGATAAAAAAAAAAGGTATAACAATAATAAAATCAAGATTCTTCCAGATAATAATTTCTATTTCTACCAACAGAATATATCCATATATAGCCTCCTTTTTCTTTTGTATTTGAAGAAAATTAGAAAGTAGAGTAGAAATCAGTACTTACTGAGGAAACTATGAGAAGGAAAAAAAAAATACATGATCAGAACAAGGGTGTATATATTGATGGAGACAAATACAGTACAAAACTACTCTGGAGACAGGGACACAGGCTCAGTGGAAAACAAGGTGAGGCACAAAGCTGAAAACAGAGGATTAAATAAAAGTTTATATACTGAGTGATGGGATCAGCAGGCACTGAGCCCAGAATGCCAGCTCCTAAGCTTATAGCCTACCCCAGAGTAGAGATGGAAGAATTCTCTAAAGGATCATATGTCTATGATTACTGATACTTGGGGATTCCCCAATGGGAAAAAAAAAGTTGCTTGATGTCTGATCTGCCTAGTACGAATCCTCCAAGTCAACAAGACCCACCAAAGCACATGGGCTTCCCTCCAGCGTTTTAGGGCCTCATTCTTAAGTATGTCTTAAGAGTAGAGGATCACTCTTCTTTTGAGGAACCCTCCAACATAAAAGGTAGAAGCCAAAACAAATAGAAAAAGGAAACAAAAATAACCCAGGAAACAAAATAAAACTTTTTGAAAAACTGTAATGAATATTCTTTTTTTTTTTTTTTTTAAAGATTTTATTTATTTATTCATTTATCCCCCCTTGCTGCTTGTGCTCGCTGGGTCAGCTAACCACGCCGTGCGGGCAGGCTTGCCTTCACCAGGAGGCCCCAGGAACCGAACCCGGGGCCTCCCATATGGTAAACGGGAGCCCTACTGATTGAGCCACAGCCGCTTCCCATGTAATGAATATTCTTAGAAGATAAAATAAATTGCTACATCCATGAAATAAGAAAAGCATACTTAAAAGGAAGGAAAAAGGAGCACTCAGAACAATAGAGAATTCTTGGAAACAATAAATTTTAAATATCATAAATGAAAAACTATGGATTAGAAGATAAGGTTGAAAAAACCTAAGTAAATAAATAAAAATTCAAAGAGATGGTGAGGGGAAACAAATCTGGGAAGCCCTGGAAGCTCATCTCCTCTCCCTTGTTGGTGGCTTAGCAAGAAGGAGGCTTTGCAGGTCTGAGTTAGCTCAGTGGTAGAACAAGTGGATGGCAGCAACTGATTCCTTGGTGCTCCCAATCTAGCAAGGCCAGGTTCTGAACCAGGAAGCTTCATTGTCTCACAAGGGCCCAGACGCAAACTGCCCTCTCTTCTTATAAATATACAGACCACTAGGGGGTAGGGCTCCTCCCTGGAGCCCCTTCCACATGTTTGTCCAATCCAGCTGTACCAGACAGAAGTGAGCCTCCCTATGAGAGTAAAAAGAGCTCTGAGAACTCTGTGTTCTCTGCATAGCTGTACTTATAAATTCTCCTGAGACAAAACCTATTTTGCATTTGTATGATGTAGCACTAGTGATATGCATATCCATGTCCCCTTTCCAATGGCAGAGGGAAATAGAAGACATAAGAAAATTAGAAACTCAATCTAGGAGGGCCAACATCTGACTACAAGGAGTTTCAGAAAGAGAGAAAAGAAAACCAGGGAAAAGAAATGTGCCCAAGAAATATCACAGAGGCCCTGGGTTCGGTTCCCGGGGCCTCCTGGTGAAGGCAAACCCGCCCGCACGGCGTGGTTAGCTGACCCAGCGAGCACAAGCAGCAAGGGGGGGATAAATGAATAAATAAATAAAATCTTGGGAAGCGGCTGTGGCTCAATCAGTAGGGCTCCCGTTTACCATATGGGAGGCCCCGGGTTCGGTTCCCAGGGCCTCCTGGTGAAGGCAAGCCCGCCCGCGCGGCGTGGTTAGCTGACCCAGTGAGCACAAGCAGCAAGGGGGGGATAAATGAATAAATAAATAAAATCTTTAAAAAAAAAAAAAAAAAGAAATATCACAAGAAAATTTCCAAAACCGAAGGGCATGAGGTTTTACTTTGAAAGTGCTGACAAAATACCTCGGACAAAAAGTCAAAAGCAACCTATACCAAGGCACATACTGATGAGATTTCAGAGCCTTGGGGACAAAGAAAAGATCCTAAAAGCTTCCAGAGAGAGAAAAAGCAAGTCATATGTAAAGGATCAAAAAGGCATCTGGGGAGTGGATGTGGCTTAAGCAGTTGGGTGCCTGCCTCCCACATGGGAGGTCCTGGGTTCGGTTTCGGGTGCCTCACAAAAGAAGATGAGCAGACAGCAAGCGCAAACAATGGGGGCAGGGGGGAGGGGTTAAATAAATAATTTTTTTTTTAAAGGCATCTGGTCAACAAACAACACTGAAAGATGGAGCAGTGCCTAGAAAATTCTCATAGAAAATAATTTAAACCAAAAATTTGAAACCTAGCCAAAACAATAATTAGGTGTTAAAGGAGAGGAAAAGACATGTTCAAGCATACCAAATCTTAAAATGTGTACTGTCCTATTTCCTCCGCCTGAGGGGGCCATGGGAGACATGCTTCACCGAAAGAAAGGAAAGGAATGTGTGCCCTTGAAAGGGCCTTAGTGAGCACAAACTCCAAATTCCTACATGCTGCAATGCAAGCACTGATTAAGGGAGGCTACAAAATGTGGGACACAGGCCCAGAAAAGGTGAGTCTACAGATGGCAGTAATTACAGGACTGACACTCCAGACACTCAGTCCGGGTAACCTAGCTGGCCAAGGAGACTTATTACCTGATGGAGAAACACATTTTTTCCCCATGCACTGACATGGCCCTCCTGGCTTCTACTATAATAGGAAGTACATAGATAATGTCTAAAATTGATAACTGATGAAATAACAGTATGAGCATATTATATGAAATTAGGGAGATAAATAGCAGAAATACAGTTAAAATAATTGAACGTGGTTGCCTCTGGTGAGTGGAATTGGAGGATAAGAGTGGGTGGAGTGAGGGGATGTTTTTCATTTTAAGCCTTTTAGTATTTATTTGACTTTCAAACTATGTGGATGAGGTACTTTGATAAAAATTAAAATCAAAGGAAAATAAGCAGTGTCAAAAGAAAAATGATAAACGGAGGAAATATTTGCAATCACAGGCAAAAGCCAACTCCTGGTTTATATAAATGACATTTAGAAATCAGAAAATATCAGCAGTCAAACCAAAAATTGGCAAAGGACACAGGCAAGTCACATAAAAACGTTACAAATGGCCCTTAACATATGAACAAAAACTCACCTTCACATATAAGAGAAATGTAATTAAAACTGATACCTTTTCCCACTATCAGATTAGCAAACATCCCAATCACTTGTTGGCAATACTCCAGGTAAAAGAAGGCTAGTAGACTATAAAAGGTCGAAGGCAATTTAGCAGCATCTGTAAAAATTATAAATGCATTTACCCTTTGACCTAGCAATTCCACATATAAAAAGTTGTGTTCAAGATTATTCTTTGTAACATTGTTTGTATTAGCAAAAGATTAGGAAATATAACCATCCATCAATAGGAAACTGCTTAAATAAACTAAGGTACAGTTACATAATGGATACATCTCTGGGATATAATGTTATGTGTAAGAAAGGGGAAAGGTGCATATTTGCCAATATTTACCTTAAGAAACACTGAAAGACTATGAAAGCAGCTTTTATAGTTGCCTATAAAAGATAAAGGACACAAGACAGGATGAAGGAGGATGGGGATAAAAATGAAATTTCTCAGTGCATAATTTTATATCATTTTCATTTTGTACCATGTGACTGCATTATCTATTCAAAATATTATCTCTTAAAAATTTTGGTTATGTAAGATGCTACTATTTGGGGAATCCATGTGAAGGGTATATGGGAATTCTTTGTATTTTTTTGGCAAATTTTTTGTAAGTCGGAAATTATTTCAAAATGAAGTTTTTTAAAATCTTTAAAATATTCTTAGAAAGGTAACAAAGAAGAGCTAAAAAATAATATAAATATCAAACATTCAGTTGCTGAGAGAGGAAAAAGAAGTAGGGGAGAGAGGGATGGGAAGAGAGAGAGACAAAGAGTAATAGCAAACAAAGTGACTGAGAAGTCATTTTTGTTAAAGGATCAGAAATGACTAATAACACAAAATAGGCTGTGATCTAGAGCCCATTTTCAAGGACCTCATTGATTCCCTCAGATTTTTACAAAGAAAGAAGACTCTGAGACCAGGGGCAAATCAGAGGTTCTTGACAGCACCCTGGGACAAGCTTCTCTTCCAAGCTTTCCCAACCTCCTGGAAAAGATCTGTGCTCCCCAAACTGCGCAAGGGGGATTCGTTCAGAAGGGAAGTCTGGTTTGCAGCGGGATTTGATTTCTACTTGTGCCTTTTGGTTGGAAGCACTTAAACACTGGCTGTAGCTGACCGACCCGCCATGATTCACACAGACTTCCCTCCATGGGAGGAATCCTGCAAACTAAACCCTCACACTGCAGGTCTACACAGACAAAAGCCTTTACCATGAGTAATGTTTTCACCAGCCACAGCCCCTGGAAACCAGAGGCTCAGACACCAGTTAAACGGAGCAGAGGAAACTGCTCAGAGGTTTCTGAAGGCGTGCCTGCGATGTCTGCCCAAGGCTTACAGGCTGCCTTCTAGACATTCTCAAAAAGTCCCTCCTGTGTTCAGAAATTGGGCTATCCCAGGCCTTTGTTTAAGGGGATCAAAGGAAGGCCCCAGAAGTGTGACTGTGAAAATAATACCAGCATCCAGGGAGTAGAAACCAAAAGCAAAAAGAGTTTGTTACTTGGCATTTATATTTAGATTTATATCTCTAAGTAACCCTCAATGCAACCACCTTATCTTAATTCGGGATCATCAATTTTTTTCAAAGAAAAATTTCCAAGAATATTTATTTTCTTTTTCAAGAATGAGTGGCCATCATTAAGGACTCTTGGTTCACCAAGTTGGCGGCAGTAAGACGCTGTAAGTTTCCGCTCCCCAAACAATCTTTGGGCAGAGCCCCAGAAAATGGTTAAAAGTTTGCCATAACTGGACAAGTGGGGAATCAAGAAAACACAGCTTAAAAAATGTTTATGGTATGTCAATTATACCTCAATAAAGCTGCTTTAAAAAAAAAAAAAAGGAATGGGGTGTCAAAGTTGGAGTCCATAGGCAGATCTTTAGAGACTGCACCAGTTCCATACTGAGGAATATCTTACATTTGTATAATACTACTATAGTATACTGCTGTTTATTGAGCACTTATTCAGTGCTTTGCATACTTGATCTTATTTAATCTTCCTGTTTAAAGTACATTTAAATGAGGGAAAAGCTGAGGTTTAAAGCATTTAAGTCTCTTACTCAAGACCACTTAGTCACAGAATTTCATCAAATCTAAGATGCTACTGACTGGACAACCACCATTATTTTATATAACAACCGTTATTATATATATCAGGAAAAAATGTTGCCAATTAAGCTATGATGTGCTATCAATTGTAAGATACCTCTCAAGTCAGAGACATTAAAATATAAAAAAATATGGGTCTTAGATCCTCAAGTGCAATAGTTAATAAACACACAACCCTGCAAAATATAAAGCACAGATAATTATCCCCATTTTCAGATGATGGAATAGGCTCAGAGTGGGTATGTAATTTGCCCAAAGTCACACAACTTGCATGTACTTGTAATTTAAACATAGAACCCCTGGATCCTAATACAGTATTTCCTCCACTACTGTATCATACAGCCTCTGCTCACCTCAAGAAATGAGGTGATAACAAATAGCTATTTGTTATTTATCAATGGAATTATCTGAGCAAGAATAGAGGACGGGCAGGAGAAGAACTCTATTGCAGCCATATTATCTTGTTGACCTCTCTGGTTGTGAATGAAAATAGCTACAGCCCTTCCCTCAACTTAATTTGTGCAACTTTTATTGAGTGTATACTCTGTGCCAAGCAAGAGATCAGGGCTTCTTTAGTTTACTGATTGTTTTTGCCAAATTTTATTCTGAAAATATTTAAACATGGAGAAAAATAGCAAGAGTAACACAGTGATTGTCATATACCTTCTATCTACAATTGTGCAAGTATTAACCTTCTGCTGTATTTGTTCTCTCCCTGTGTATATTTTGTAAGCTAAGTGAGCCAGCATAAGTTGCAGGCATCGTGACCTTTCACCTTAAATGTGTCAACACATTATCTTCTGAGAACAAAGACGTTTTTCTACATAACCACATTATCATCCTACCTGTTTTATGTCTAAGCTACAGTCCTCAGTTATTCAATCAAAAACAAATCTAGGGGAGCAGATGTAGCTCAGTGGTTGAACGCCTATTTCCCATGTATGAGGTCCCAGGTTCAGTCCTGAGTACCTCCTAAAAAGAAAAAAATCTAGGTGTTGCTGTGAAGGTATTTTGTAGATGTGATTAAAGTCCATAGTTAGTTGCCTTTAAATAAGGGAGATTATTTTAAATAACCTGGGTGGGCTTGTTTTAATCAGTTGAAAGGCCTTAAGAACAGAGATAAGGCTTCCTGAAGAAGTAGCTCGGTCTGTGGGCAGCAGCCTCACCCCACATCCAAGAGTTCCAGACTGAGCTTCCTGATGGCCTGCCGTACAGGTTCAGGGCTTGCCTAACCAACCCCCCTGGTTCACATAGGCAATTCCTTGCAATAAATCTCTTAATACTTATCTCCCACTGTTCTATTTCGCTGGTTAAACCCTGACTGACACAAGACCTAAGAAAATTAACATTGAGCTACTAATATCCTCCTTTATTGATGTCTAAACCAGGGATTCTTAACCTCAGGTCAGAAAAAAATCTGACACAGTATGTAGCAATTGTAATGTTCGTATATTATGTGAATTTTCCTGGGGAAAACCTAGCTTTCTCCAGATCCTCCAAATTGCATTACTTCCAACTTGATCAAGAGCCACTGCACTCAACACATCTTTCCAGCTGCCATAAATGACAACATTGACAACAGAAGAAATGCAAGCAGACTGGCCTCAAGGGAGGCCCGGCTGGATTCTGGGAGGGAAATGGGATTGTGGTGGAAAACAGCCAGCAACCCTATGGCAGTTCCCGGATTTCATTCTCTTTAGCTCATGGTGGCTCAAGATATTTACGATATGTTGCAGAACTCATAAGGATAATGACAAAGGGAGTCTCTTTAAGTTTCATTGTTAATGGCTCCAATCACAAAGCAACTTAAATTTAGCCATCTTTATGGAGGCAAATACAAAGAAACATAGTAAGGTTTTGTATTTAATTTTTATCACATCATTCCACCTCGCCTAGATGGCCCCCTCTTCTGTTTGTTGTTTTTGCTCATTTGTCTGCTCGATATTTTTTGTTCATTGTCTGTTTGTTTTTTCTTTAAGAGGTACCAGAAACCAAACCCGAGACCTCGCGTGTGGGAGTCAGGTGCTCAACTGCTTCAGACACATCCACTCCCTATTCATTTGTTTTTGCTCCTTGTCTGCTCATTATTTTTGCTCACCGTCTGCTCATTGTTTTTGTTTTTTTAAAAAAGGATTTATTTATTTCTCCTCCATCCCTCATTGTTTTGTGCTCTCTGTGTGTTCTTCTGTGCTTGTCTTCTCTTTAGGCAACACCAGGAACCGATCTTGGGAACTTCCAGAGTAGAGTGAAGTGCTCAATCTCTTGCACCACCTCAGCTCCCTGGTCTGCTGCATTTCTTTTTGTCTTTCCTCTGTGTCTCTTTTTGTTGTGTCATCTTGCTGCACCAGGTCTCTGCACGGACCAGCACTCCACATGGGCCAGCTCTCCACTTGAGACAGTTTGCCTTTCACCAGGAGGCCCTGGGAATTGAACCCTGGACCTCCTATATGGTAGATGAGAGCCCAGTTGCTTGAGCCACATCAGTTTCGCTCTTTTCATTGTTTTTCTCATTGTCTGCTCATTGTTTGTCTGTCGTCTTTAGGAGGCACCGGGAACCAAACCTGGGATCTCCCATGTGGGAGGTGGGTGCTCAACTGCTTAAGTCACATCCTTTCCCCATCACATCATTTTAAAAATAAATATTTGGTATAAGAGGCTGAATAATAAGCTAGTCCCTTGGCTAATACTCCTTCTTGCCAAGATCAAAACGTAGAAAACGGCAAAAAAAAAAAAAAAAAAAAAAAAGGTTTGTTATCAATGGTGAGGAAGAGAGGACTAGCTGTTGACTAACCAAATTGGAAGGTGCCAGTTAATGTCAGTCAAGATGATAAAGAACAGAAAATCCTTTACAAAGTTTATTTAACAAAAGTAGCACATCCCCAAGGAATGATTTTTTTTCTACTTTAGTTTTATTAAGTTCCTATGGGAGATCAGCTTCACAAACACAGGCATTCCCTCTATTTATAAACTAACTTGCAAGCAGCCATATTCCCTTCTTGTCATGCATCAGGTACTCACTGCCCAGGGACAGGGCAAAAACGGGCAGAGCAGAAACATCCTTAGAAATGTGCCCTGTTGGGAAGCGGCTGTGGCTCAATCAGTAGGGCTCCCGTTTACCATATGGGAGGCCCCGGGTTCGGTTCCCGGGGCCTCCTGGTGAAGGCAAGCCCGCCCACACGGCGCGGTTAGCTGACCCAGCGAGCACAAGCAGCAAGGGGGGGATAAATGAATAAATAAATAAAAATCTTTAAAAAAAAAAAAAAAAAGAAATGTGCCCTGTATGGGAAGTAAAAGTATCTCCCTGTTGGCTCCTTCACTCCCAGGCAGAACCCCGCCCAGGCCCTGGGCAATCTGTGCCTGAGCAGGAACAGCTGCAGGTGGGGCCTGGAGTGCGTAGGCTCACATCCAACATCATCAGGTGGCCCAGGTGCCACTTCCCAACTGGGTGTCCTTGCTCCAATGAGCTGGCCCATTCCATAACCCCGTCTTCTGCCTCTTGTTTCCTTTCTTAGGAATTGTGTTCCCACCTGTGACTTGAACCTTCTAAATACCTACATTATTTTCACATAAAGGGAGAGCAGGGTGCTTTATCTGAGAAGGAAACTCCATTCCAGAACTTGATAGGCATTTATACCACCTTCGCTGTTAGAGTTAGGGATGCATTAGTGAGTTTCCTGAGTTTGTCAGATTAAGGTTGTATTGGGGCTGATATCAGAGAAAATGGGAACGCTGCCAAGAGAAACTCCGAGATTCTTCAGGGTCAAGATGCCTCAGTGACAGCCACATCTTCCTGCTTGCCACTGAATAAGCCAAGAGAATTGAAACTTGACAGTGAAAATGGAAGTAAACAAGTTAAAAACCATAACAAGACAAAAACTATAATTAAAAGATAAAAAATTTTAAGCTATAATAAAATGAAGGGGGGTGGAGAACAAAAGCAAAAGTGATGAGAGAAAATGAGATGAAATATAAGCTAAGAAAAATATCAGTGAGTTAAAAGAAGGTAGCATAGAATACGAAAATCAAGCCATAACAAGATCAGAGTATGAGAGTATTTATTTAAAAGTAGACAAGACCATAAATTAAGCTGTAACCCGAATAAAATCAGCCTCTCTGTCCCCACATTAAAGTCACAGCATGGAGTTGTATCCACAAGAAACATGAGTTTGCTTCTAAATGGAATGAGGAAAAATATAGAGGTCTTTGCCATGGGTCTTATGATGAAGGAAAATAAGGGGATTTGTAGTACACAGCATAACAAGACTGCTCTCTAAAAGCCCTCTTTCCATGTCTCTCTCTGCCAAAGGACCATGCCTCTGAGCAGCTGTTAGGAATTTCATCACTGTCCCTCTCCATGTGGAACCCTCACTGCCAAGCTTCTCTCCCCGTTTCCTCCTCCAAGACACTGCTCACACGCTGCCTCCTTCCAAAAGCCACACAGCCTCTCCTGGACCTGTTAACTATTCCGATGACTTTTCTTGAAGGGAGTAACACTCCCCAGTCTGGAATTCTAGTGAATTAAATTCTCTTTATAATATGGATATGGTACCAAAAATATAAAGTATTTAAGAGGTTAGGAGTAGGGAAATTAGCCCTAAAGAAATTTTTTTAACTAAAATGCCAAAGCAGTGGAGGTTTAAAGCTTTAGTACTAACAGTCAAGCTCCTGGCACCTCTGGCTGTCTAGTCTATAGACTGTGCCAAGCTCCAGCTTAGGAAAACATGGAGATAGAGGACTGAGGGAGGCCTAAGTTGTAACTGAACTAACAAGACAAAGCAACTACTTTTTTAAAAAGAAAGAAAAGGATGATGTCTAGTTATGCTAATCTGGCAAATAGGGCTCAGTCCCTGTGCCAACTCCAATCAGCTAGTGGCGGCTGCCTGGAGTGTGGGCTTGAGCATTGTGAGACCACATCTGGGCTCAGCAAGGAGTACAAGGATTCATTAGCAATGACAGCCGATAGTGGAGGAGTGAGAAGAGGCACCAGGCACGCAGCACATGGCTGGGCCTGGGCGCCTTGGAAAGCTTTGTCTTACCAGATCCAGTCAGGTTCAGAAAGTCATAAACAGGCCTGCAGGGGCCAAGCAGATACCATGAAAGAAAGGAGCAGGCAGGAGGGCCTGTGCCTTTGTGCGTGCACATGGCTGGTAGGATGTTCTTGGCAGCTAGTAATAGAAAACCCAACTCAGTGGGCTAGAATAAGGAACTGTATTCTTTCACCTGACAAGATTTCAACAGGCAGGGTGAGACAGATGTGCTACGATGAGGATTCTAGTTCTATTTTCTACTCTTCTCTCAGCTTTTCCCTCCTCCATGTGGAAATATCCTCTAGATGACTTTCCGACATGGTTGTGAGAAGATCATCAGTAGGAGTTGGGGAATAAGCTTCCTTGTTCACATCCATGGGGAGTAAAAGAAAACCTCTATCTCAGCTGTGGAATAAGACATTCCCTGAAGTCTGATCAGGCCAACTTGGATCATCTGCCCACCTGTGAAGTAGCCCTGAGAATTCCAGGCACTGATGGTTTCAGCCTGGATTCCTAACCCAGTCATTGGCAGGAACAATAAGATAGCTGTGATGGGCTTAGTCATCACTGTCACCCAAAAGAGCTTTCTGTGATGACAGACTTGTTCTGTGTATGAGCTGTCCAATATGGTAGCCACTGAGTACATGTGATAGCTACTGAGCACTTGAAATGTGACTACTGTACAACTGAGGAAATTAATCTTTTATTTTATTATACTTGAGTTAATTTAAATGTAAATAGCCATATGTGGCTACTGCAACTATATTTGGCAATGTGGATCTAGGTAAAAGAGTTATGGCAAGTGTCCAATTATGCACACAGAACTCAGCTGTGAGTTGCAGGCAAACTATTTTGTCTTCTTCTTTGACCAAATGAACCACCATAGCTCAGGGGTACTGAACTATTTAAAAAGTGAAGAATTCTACCATTGGCAGAGAGCCAGAAGCATCATGGGAAATAATTGGGCAATGCCTTGAACAGCAAATAAAGGCACATTAAACCCTATGACTGGTTTCTACCTTGACATTCTGAAATTTCTGTCTCATGATAATTAGGATAATTAAAGAAGTAAAGGAAGAGAGGAGATATGTCTGCTTTTGAAAGTCCCAAAACAGAGACAATGAGCAAATAAAACAGGAAATTCAGGGAAGGCTTTAGGATGGTAAAGGCTCTGGAAAATCCAGGAGGAAATGTTCAAAGAATTAGAGATGTTTTGCCTGGAGAATATCCCAGGGTGTGGGGTTTGGGGGTAGGAATCGGGGCAAAAGGCAAAATAGGTTTGGATAGTTGCAATGTAGAAAATGGATTAACTAGGCTAATATTATATTATGACAGAGGTGAAACCAAGACAAATTTGAAAAAGATGGATTTGGTTTCAGTATCTCTGTGGCAGCAGTTGAATGGACATATGTCAGGGAATAATATCAAATATCCTCATAGCAATGTTGAAGAAATTAAAGATAAAGAACCCAAAAGCCCAGCAAGTGGGGAACGGATGTGGCTCAAGCATTTGAGCGCCTGCTTCCCACTTGGGAGGTCCCAGGTTTGGTTCTCGGTGCCTCCTAGGGACAAAAAAAAAAAAACAAAACAAACAACAAGCAAACAAATGAGAAGGGCAACTCAGGGGAGCTGATGTGGCTGGTGGTTGAGTGCCAGCTTCCTACATACGAGGTCCAGAGTTCAATCCCCAGTCCCAGTACTTCAACAACAACAAAATCCCAGCAAGTGTCTGGCACATAGATGGTATTCAAGAAGTGGTGTTGGTCTTAAATATCTAGAATAAGCCAATTCATGGAGACAGAAAGTAGATTAAAGCTTACCAGGGCCTGGTAGGGAGAGGGAATGAGGAGATACTGCTTAACGGGTACAGAGTTTCTGTTTGGGGTGATAAAATACTTTTGGTAATGGATTGTGGTGATGGTTGCACAACATTGTAAATGTACTTAATGCCACTAAATTGTACACTTTAAAATGGTTAAAATGGCAAACTTTATGATATATATATACACACATATCCATATATAACCATAATAAAAAATAATTTTTTAAAAGGTAGTGTTGGTGAGGTGACTTATCCAAGCTCTCTAGAAAACCTGGGTAAGAAAAAATTAACATGCTGATAACTTATTTGGGAAGCACAAACCCAGAATACAGAGAGGGAGGAAAAGAGGAAGTGAGGCAGGGAAAGATGTGAAGCAAGGCAGTATAATATGTAACGGTTCCAGCAGCTGCTGGCACTGGGAACACTAGATACCACCCACTGTAGAGAACAGAAGTGGAAGGAGGAGCCAGAAGCTCTGTGACTGGTAGCTACCCACCCCCGTCCCTCTAGGAGTAGTAGTGTGGTCCAGGAGGCAGATGGACTTTGAAGAGACACATAAAGTTTGTGTCCAACATATGGTAGTTGTGTTTGTTGTTGTTATGTTACATCAAATGAACATTCAGAATAAGATTTCCCCAGGAACCATGAATGGCACACCAGGAGAATATTCGAGAGCTGTTTTGTAAGGAACACACTTACCAAAACATTTGTTTAAGTTAGAAATGTTTTTTTAGTCAAGATTGTGATGCACAAGAATGCATTTTAGTTATAGAATGGACACAACGGAAAATGGAAAACCAGAAACTAAAAGTCTTTGGTTATGTAAACTAGTGCATTCTAATTAATGTGATTTGAATGATCAATAACTTACCCTTACACATCACTTTTGTGATATGCAAAGTGCTTCCCTTCCATCAACTCTTTGGCAACAATCCTTTAAAATTCTGCTGAAATAGGTAACCAGGGAGAACAGATTTCTCCTGAATTTTATTGCTGTGGAGACTGTAGCCCAAAGAAGGTTACACATCTGGTTAGTGACAGCATAGACTGATGATTCCCATATCAACACTGTGTCCACTGTAAGATTCTAGAAAGTACAGCCTTGTTTACTGTCTCTAGTGGTTTTCTATTGCTGATATAACAAACGATCACAAATTCTGTGGCTTCAAGCAATTCAAATTTATTATCTCAGAAGTCTGGCCTGGGTCTCACTGGGCTAAGTTTACTATGTCAACAGGGCAGCGTTCCTTCAAGAGGCTCCAGGAGAGAATCTGTTACCTTACCTCTCCCAGCCTTGACTGGCCAGCTGCTTTCCTTAGCTCATGGCCCCTTCTTCTATCTTCAAAGCCAGCAATGTTGCATCTCTCTGACCACTTTTCCATGGTCACGTCTTCTTCTGACTACAGCCAGGAAAATTCTCTGCTTTTCAGGACCCGTGTGATTAGATTGGGCCCAGCCCCAATAAGGGATCATCTCCCATCTCTGAATTTTCCCTTAACTGCATCCCATCTGCCAAGTCCCTTTTGCCATTTAAGGTAATATAACCACAGGTTCCAGAGATTAGAGCATGGCCATCTTTGGGGGCCATTATTCTACCTTCTACACCACCTCAGAATTTCTTCAGGCCCAGATCCATACCTTGTGGCTCTGTAGTTCAAAGTAGCTTGAAGCCAAGAAAGTAAAAAAAAAAAGTATTTCTACAGAAATGAAAAGAAAAAGTTAAGTGGATTCAGCAGTGTGTTCCAATTTGATGGGTAACAATCTCTCCCTAGATTAAATGATGAACTATTCAAAAGGGTCCAGAGGTTAACTTTAGCCCAAAGAAGGCTGAGCAGAGCCTAAATTAAACTGCATAGATTCCATGAAGTCTTTGGAGAGCTGGCAGTATGAAAGGAAGGTCACGGATGAGATTATATTTCTTATAACCCCAAGGACACAATAACTTTCATGTCAAGCTGGAAATGAAATAAAATGCCGGCTTCTGAAAAATTGTCAGATCAAGGAGAACATCTTGACTGGACAATGAGAAAATATATAATTCTTCACCTCCTCAATCCTTTTAACTCTGGGGATTGCCTTTCAATTGCTCACCTAGTCAAAGAAATTAACTTATCCAGTGAGAAGGAAAATGTCTGCTTGAGGAAGAGCACAGCATATCTGTCTACAATTAAAAGCTCTTGAATACCTGGCTTAGGTATTCAGTAGAGAAGAAAGGGAGGGGTGAAAATGTCAAATAGAAGAAGCAGTAACAAGTTAGTTTTTCCAGCTACACTTGTTTTTTTGTTTGTTTGTTTTTAATAGAGAACAGTGCAGGGGAATGCACAGGAGATATGGGCTCAGCAGACCTGCATTGGAGCTCCTGCTTAGCCATCAACCAGCTGTTAAGACTTTGGTCAACAGCCACCGTTTGGGACCATGTTTCCCTTGTCCAAATTTTTTTGGTAAATTCTAAATGTATTTGTACAAATACTGTATGAATGCGTTACTATGAACCAAATATATTGTGTAATATATTGTTTGATTAAAAAAAATTTTTTATATGTATCTATTACATTTAATTGAGAAATGTATATATTTATTCACATGTGTTTACTTTTTAGTTTTTAATTGTTTATATTTTCAATTATTAAATGTACAAAATAAAAAAATAAATGTATTTGTACACATTTTATTTTTAAAATGCATTAAAGAAAAAGTTCATAATATTCTCACCCCATGCAAAACACATACACACACATCCCTCCTCTTATCCTGCCCACCCCCCAACCCACACAAGGGTCAAAAGCCAAGCGGGTGTCCTCCCACACATTTCACCATGCTTGTTCACAAACATATATACAGACAAAGAGCCTGGATTTTTTTTGTATGGTTGCTTTTGTTTTTATAAAGTCTGAATCATACTATGTTCAAGACTACAATTTTCTTTTTTCTCTCGACCTATCATGGATATTCTCTAGAATAATTCATATAGACCTAATCCATCCATTTACATTCATTTTAAATTGAAATTATGACTATACCAAAGTATATATTCTAATGATGCCATTAAAAATGTGCAGCAAGTACCCTTGATCACGTAGTTTTATGTTCTACAGCTTTTATATCTGAAGAATATACTCCCCAAAAATGGGATTTGGGGGTCAAAACAATGATGTTTTTATTTAATAGCTATTGCTGGACTCTTCTCAAAGACAGTAACAATTTGCATTCTTATCTGCAATAGATGAAGAAGGCTGTCTTCCCATCCCCACAAGCACTGTATATCATCGGTCTTTTAATAAATTTTTGCCATTTGATGAAGAAAAAAATTGTAAATTTGAATTTGAATTTCTGAATGCTAGGAAGGTTGATTCATCTTGACTTTAATAAAATTCAGTTAGAAGGTCAGACTTTTACTCTAGACAGATATGCCTATGAAAAAATGCAGGAGTTGGACTAAATCTCTAGCAAAATAACCTGAAACTGTTACCTGGAGCATCACTTTAGGCAGAAACCAATCTGTGTGCCAACCCCACTCATGCTTTGGCGATTGCACAATAACACCTCGACTGCATTTCAACAAAGGGCCTCAGAAGACTTCCAGAAACATCTAAATTGCAAACAATGACCACCACATAGGCAGCAGAGATGAATATAAAAGTTCAAAATAAATTTCTTTTTGACGCCTAGGCGTTGCTAAACCTGAAATGACAGCAGAGTTGGTAGTAAGCCGTCTGAGGTCAATCAGAGCTCAGTAAAAAAGAAAGATCGATGAGCAACGTCTGCCATGGACAAAAGAATCTAGAAGGGTAATATCACAGACTTCTCCTCTGTGGAGAACCCTGATATAAGGGTGGGTTTAGGACGTGGGGCTCAAAGGTACCTGGAGCCCTTTGATCTGGGTAGGAGGAAAGACATCGACCTCATCAGCCATCCACCCTTGTTCTTCCTCCCCAAGAAGGCTGCACTGGACCAGGACAGCCCTTGCTCTCCTTTCTCCCCAGACTGTTCCAAATTACATGAGAGCTTTGTGACATCTCCTTGCCTTCTTTTCCCCTTTTTCACTTTATCCAGATTTCACCTGAATTAAAACACTGTGGGAAATGGAAAGCATACTGCAATTTTCCACACCCTGACTCCACTAGGAACAGTCAAACAGGGCTGGTAAGGAAGAAACCTTACCATTTGGAAATCTGCAGAGAAGAGAAATGCTGGGCGTAAAATCCGTGGCTTTCTTCACAGGATTAACAATCAAGCCAGGAAAAAGAAAAAGAAAAAAAAGTTTATTGCCAAAGGTTAGAATGCCTGTGGTCAGCTCCATACAGGAGGAATGGTATGTACTTTTTCTCTGAAAATGCAAGTGACCAGGTGCTTCTCTGTCCCCTCTTCCCCAGCCCCAGCTAACCACGCCACCTTTATCAGGATATTGCCTGACCCCTAGTGGCGGCGCCTCCTTCAGCCGCTCCAGATGCGCTTCCTCTATTTGATAGCTTGTCAAAAATTCAAATTAGCTGAGAGGTGAGCCTGTTTCCTTTGAAAGACTGACGTTTGTAAACTACCGCAATAGAAAACAGGTCTCTAATGAAAAGGGTCTTAAAAATGAGTAAATGAAATTACTAAAAAGGTTTCAGAATGGACTCAACACAGCAGGACACGGGCAACCCTTTGTCGTGGGCAGCACTACTTGGTTCTTTCCTGAACCAATTTTCTCTTGTGACCATAACTCAGGTTCCAAGCCGTGAAGTCTGTCTCCAGAAAAAGGACTAAAGAATCTGACCCAAAATAAGGAATGTCCACATGTCCACAAATCTGTCCAACCCACTTTGCTCAATGTTTCATGAAACAGAAAAGCCTAGAAACCAGAATATTTTCAGTCCTGCAAAGCTCACATGCCTTGTGGCTGATGCCACCCTGGTTAGTTCATAAATGGTAGGAAAGGACAATGGGAATTTGTGGGGTTGTGAAAATATTTCAGTTCCTACCCTATTTCATGAAGTGTTAGGCAAAAGGTAAAAAGAATGTGAAGATTGGGGTAAATGACTTTAACTGAACCACACCTAGCTCTACTCTAAAGAATCTACCTCCAGACCCCACTGTGCTCTGATCAAATTTAACTCAGGAATTGGGTGGGCTGAATATCCAGGGAAAGGGCTTCAGAAGCCTCAGCTGAGGTTTACAGGGTTTCCCAGTTACACACACACACACACACACAAAACTGGCCTCAAGTTCCAGATTGCTCTCAAAAGTAAGGTGACCCCAATTTAAAAATAGGCAAAAGATCTGAGCAGACACCTTACCAAAAAGATATACAGATGGCAAATAAGCATATAAAAAAGACACTCAACATATTTTGTCATTGGGGAATTGCAAATTAAAATATTAATGAATTACCACTACACACTTATTAGAATGGCTAAAATAAAAAAAAAAAAAAACTGACAATATCAAGATGGCAAAGATGTGGAAAGAGAGAAATTCTCATTCATTACTGGTGGGAATTCAAAATGGTATACCAACTTTGTAAGACAGTTTTGCAGTATCTTACAAAGCCAACATAGTTTTACCATACGATCCAATAATGTACACATAGGTATTTACCCACCTGGTTTGAAAACTTATGTCCACACAAAAACCTGCAAGCAAATTCACAGAGTCAGAATCTAGAATAGAGGTTGCCAGGGGATAAGGAATGGGGAGTTAAGGCTTAAAATGCATAGGGGTCCTATTTGGAATGACAGAAATGTTTAGGTAATGGATGGTGTGTTGGTAGCACAACATTGTGAAAACAATTAGCACTGAAGTGTATATCTGAATATGATTAAAAGGGGAAATGTTAGATTATATATATGGTAACAGAATAAAAATTTTAAAAAATCCATGGACCTACACTACACAAACAGGGAATCCTAAGTTAAACCATGGACTTTAATAGTACAACTATAAAAATGTGTTATCATTAATTGTAACAAATGTTCCATACCAATGCAAGGTGTTGGTGGTGGGGTGGTGTATGGGAATCCTGTGTTTTATGTATGATTGTTCTGTAAACTCCCAACTTCTCTAATAATAATCTTAAAAACCTTCAAGCAAGTGTTTATAGCAGTTTTATTCATAATCACCAAAAAGTAGAAGTAACCACGATGTTCTGCAATAAGTGAATGGATAAACAAATTACATTGCATTCATACAATGGAATAATATTTAGTGATAAAAAGAAATGAGCAGTGGTCCCAGTTGAAAATGGCAGTGACTGCTGAGTTCCAGGTCTGCCATGTCAGCTTGGTGTCAGGCAGAGCTAATGTCCAGTGATGCCCATGGGGAAGAGGGCTCAGGTTACATGTGGAAGGTCCTCACCCACTTCAACACACTCCTCAGGTGGAAGTAAGCATGCTGAACACATTCCTGAAGTCATGCCACAGAGAGCATTCAAGACCCGAGTTCATCACCTACCCCGTTCTCAGCATCAGGTCCAAGCCTCTCCCTGGGGAGATAGTAACTGTACTCTATTTCATAACCCTTATGTGACTCTGCTTCCTACAGGCTATGAAGATGAATAAAGAGAAACTGGACCATTACTGCGGCACTGGAGACCACAGCACTGGTTTGGACCATTGCTCTGCTCATGAACTATAAAAGTGTATGGGACCCTACACTCACCTTTACTTGTATCAAATGATAAGCAAATGATGATGATCTTCCATCCCTTTGCTTGTAGCAGGAGATGGCTTCACTAAATAACTTACCTTAGGGGATCAAATAAAGGAATGTACTATCAAGCCATGCAAAGACATGGATGAATCTTAAATACATATTCTAAATGAAAGAAGACAGTCTGAAAAGCTACCTACTGTATGATTCCATTTATATAACATTCTGGAAAGGGTAAAACTATAGAGATGGCAAAGAGATTAGTGATTGCGAGGGGTTCAGGGGGTGGGGGAAAATGCTGATTATGTGAACATAGGGTATATTTTATGACAATGAAACGGTTCTGTATGATACTGTAATTGTGGTTATATTATACCATGCATTTTTCAGAACTCATGGAACTTTACAGCAATTAAGAATGACCCTTAACATATAAAAAAATTTTAAAACCATTTAGGAGGTTGGGAGATCCCAGGATAGAATGTAGTATGTGATGAAAGAATCTAACTTTATTACAAATGTATGAAACAAAAAGGAAAAGAGAGGAGATGAGAGAGGAAGAAAGGAAGGGAGGGGAGGGGAGAGGGAAGGGGAGGCTAGGGGAAAGGAGAGGAAGGAAGAGGAAGGGAGAGGATGGAAGAGGAGGGGAGAG
This sequence comes from Tolypeutes matacus, assembly GCA_026826555.1. NCBI lineage: Eukaryota > Metazoa > Chordata > Mammalia > Cingulata > Chlamyphoridae > Tolypeutes > Tolypeutes matacus. The sequence continues at coordinate 82,008,094 of JAKSZT010053887.1, forward strand.
GTGGGGAGAGGAGGGAAGGGGAGGGAAGGGAAGGGGCAGAGAGGGGAAGGGAGGGGAAGGAAGAGGAATTGCTGACCTAAGAAACTTTGGAAATGAGTGCAGTCTGTAAGAAATAAAGGCAAAAGAACCTGTATGTAAGTACTATACTTTAGCTGATAATGTTATTTTTTTCCAAGGGTACAGGTTAACAATTCTAATACCACTATGCATGAGTACTAGAGATGAACAAGTAAGTAAACGGATGGTGGATAGTGGGAGCCAAGTTTCTCACTGTTGGAGTGGGAGTACAGTTAAGCAAAGGAGAAGGATAGAATTATCTACATGGTAATAGAACAGAGTTGGAGACATCCATATGAATTCATGTTTGGTTTAATATAGATACAGACGGATACACATAAATATTTATATATATGTGCATAAAGAAGGGTTAGTGTAAACACATATATTTCCTTGCTGTCAGCTGAGAGGACCTAGAAGCAATGACACCCAACAGCAATGAGCACAACTAGCACCCAGATCTTGGTTTTGAATACCATTCTCCAATAAAAAGTTCCTTGGGCAAATGGCTGATTCTAGGACTGGGGCAGGAAATATACAAGCTAAGCCTGGAATATTGTATAGTTCCAGAAACTAAGCAAGTGATAAAAAAAAAAAAAAAAAAAAAGACAAGGATATGAAAAAGGGACATAGGAGCCAACACCAAGAGCTCCCAATGGCGAAATAAGGATCGATTTGAGAAACAAAATCAATAAAGTAGTATCTACTAACAGAAATAACTGATTAAATAGACACCTCTCCCATGAAGAGGAATTCCAGTGAGATGGTTTGAAGCTGTATGTACTCCAGTAAAGTATGTTCTTAAAGCTAATCCATTCCTATGGGTATAAATCTATTATAAGTAGGACCTTTTGATTAGGTTACTTCAGTTAAGGTGTGACCCACCTCATTCAGGGTGGGTCTTAATTCTCTTACTGGAGTCCTTTATATGAGAATGAAGTTCAGACAAAGAGAGAGAAAGCCACAGAAGCAAGAAGCTGAAATCAACAAAACCCAGAAGAGAAGGGAGAGATCAGCAGACACATGCCATGTGCCCTGCCATGTGACAGAGGAGTCCAGGATTGCCAGCAGCCAGTCTTCAGAAAGGCAGCATCACCTGATGCTGCCTTGATTTGGACATTTTTCTCAGCTTCAAATCTGTAAGCTTATAAATTAATAAGTTCCCATTGTTAAAAGCCAACCCATTTCATGGGATCTACATTTTGGCAGCAAAGCAAACTAGAACATCGAGATAATCTATATAGATACTCTGCTTTTAAGGAGGTAGAGCACAAAGCCCCACTCCTTAAGTGTGGACTGCACACAGTGACTTTCTTCCAAAAAGTACAGGATGGAAAGAGAAGGGAAAAAAGAGTAACTTCGCAGTGGAGAAACCTGACAAACACTACTTCAAGTCAGGCGATCAAGATTAGCAAGAACAGTGATGTCATTTGATAGTATATTGATATGATGTGAAAAGAGTATCACTTTACATCTATGATCTTCCTCCCCCAAACCCATAAACCACAATTTAATCATAAGGAAAACATCCCAATTGAAGGGCATTCTGCAAATTAACCTGACTAGTACTCCTCAAAAATGTCAAGGTCATCAGAAACAAGGAAAGTCTGAAAAACTGTTAAGCCAAAAGGAACCTAACGAGACATGCATTGTAATGTGGGATCCTAGAACAGAAAAAGAATGTTGGGTGAAAACTAAGGAAATATGAATAAAGTAAGGACTTTAGTCAATAATAATGTACCAATATTGGTTCATTAATTGTGACATATTTAATTACCATGCTAATGTAGATGTTAATAGGGAAACTGGTTGTGGGGGGTATATGTGAACTCTGTGATCTATCTTGACAATTTTTTGGTAAAACTATTCCAGAATGAAAAAATAAATAAATAATTAAATAAATAGGATAACCAACTCATTCTGGTTTGCCTGGGACTTTCCTGGCTTTAGCATAGAAAATCCTACATCCCTGGAGACCTTTCAGGTATGGGCAAAACAGGACAGTTGGTCACCATACCATACTCAAGCCTCCTCCACCTACAGATTGCTGTGAGGTGCTGAGAATACATTCACAAACTACCTTAGCTTTCCCTTTCTGAGATTATTTGTTGTGTAATTTCTTTAGGCCTACTATGCTACTTCCCATAACCGACCTAAAAGAGCAAGATACAAACAGGGGGGATTTTCCTTCAGTGGAAACATCCACAGTAAGAAAAGAAAACTTTCTCTGACATAAGTTCAAGGTAGCACCTCAACATTTCCCATGCTAGCATCCCATAGCTTGACAAATGATAAGTAATTCATAGAAACATGGTTATGCCAGCTCTGATGGGTTCTTACAGCATGAGACATTACATGGTTTCCACAATGAATCAGCTGCACACAGAAGACAAGTCGGGTCTATTCAACACCCTATGGGAAGCTGAGGCATAGTATGGACAGAGCTGGGCTGGGGTGGGTCAGCCAAACAACTGCCCAGGACACTGACCTTTAGTGCTAAAATACCACAGAGATACTAAAATATATTTGGGAATGTAACAAGAGAAAAAAATGGAAGCTTCCAGAACTCCTGTTGGGGGGTGTGGGGTGGTGTGTGAAGGTACATGGAATACAGATGCTACTCACCTCTAAATCTTTCCTAGACAGAAACAAATTTCCCAGGCAAAACTACACATCAAAGGAAAATCTTCTCAACTGATGGCATGGTGGTAGCTTGTCTAATGAATGTCCAGTTGGTCTTACACACAAATGGACTAGGGAACAACCTTTCAACCTAAACCATTTGTAAATAAAGGAGCAACTGCACTTTGATAAGCCGCCAGGTTGGAAGGGTATGGAAACACCCCCAACCCCACAGAAACCTCAAATTCCAGAGGTGTTCCTGAACTGTCTTCTCAAAAGGGGTGGGTCCAGTGGGCTTGAGGGTTTTAGTTGTGCTGAGATGACTATGCAGATTTGGAACTTTAGGGTTCTTCTTCTCTGCCACACCACAGAACTCCTCCGATAAACCCGGAGTACCTTTCAATAGCATACAGTTCCGAAGGATGAATGAATTATTAGCCTGCCCAAGGCTTTTCTAGTTTGATCAGGTCCAGGGCAGAGGAGGCCCTGTATTGAGAGGAGAGGGCAAGGCTTTAAGGATGCTGGCTTTCAATCTTGCCTGGGGCACTTACAAGTCATATAACTTTAGGCAGAGTCTTGACTCTTGGAGCCCCAGATTTCTCATCTGTAAAATAAGGGCAATTTTATCCATCAGATTATTTTCAATAGTGTTTGTAAACCATTGGGGATGATCTGGCTCATGGTAGGGTCTGCATTCCTTCCATAGCTTGCCTTACTCCTCAAAACCATGACAGGACATCTCCTCAGATGCCGACCATCACTCCCCTCTCTCTAGGCAGAGGGCCTTTACACATTCTCAGAAAGAAGCTCCCCCCAGCCTCCTGCCATCACACCACAGGCCTCCTGGCACCTGTGCTTGGACTGCCTCCCGCCCTCCTCCTGGGCAAGGCTCTTCACTAGGTCAGTGCTCTGGAACTCTGCTCTGCCCTTTCCAGGGTCTGCACTCTATTGACTATCCCTTCTCACTGCAATATAAACCTGCCCCTTTCCCACTAGTTTTAGGTTTGCTCAAGTGTCTCATGTATGTTTTATTTTTTTTTTAATTTTTTTTAAGAAACCAAAAAAAAAACACCTTCCTTGGCTTTCCTCTTCTCTAGATCCTGTTCTCCTGCTTTGAATATCAAGCTTTCTTCCAAGTCAAAAGCTACGTGTACCCCACCATATCCAGTTCTTCACCACCTAATCCTCACCCCCTGTGGTCTGGCTTCCTTTCCCACCACTCCCCTGAAACTGCTCTCCAAGATTCCCTGCCCTAGCCTTTCAGCCCTGGACACCCTTGATCACTCCCTTCCCTGGGGACCCATGGTGTTTTCATTTTCTAGGCTGTTTAAAGCAAATACTATGAAATGGTTCAGCTTGAACGATGGTAATTTATTAGCTTACAGTTTTGAGATTGAGAAAATGTCCAGATCAAGATATCGTCAAAGCGATGCTTTCTTCCCAAAGACTGGCTACTGGTGATGCTTGGCTCCTCTGCCACATGGCAAGGCACATGGCAGTGTCTGCTGGTCTCTCCCTTCTCTTCTGGTTTTCATTGATTTCAGCTTCTTACTTCTGTGGCTTTCTTCTCTTTGTCTGAATTTCATTCTCTTATAAAGAACTCCAGTAAGAGAATTAAGACCCACCCTGAATGAGGCGGGTCACACCTTAACGGAAGTAACCTTATCAAAAAGTCCTGCTTACAATGTGTTCACATTCACAGGAATAGATTAGACTTAAAAACATGTTTTCTGGAATATATGCAGCTTCAAACCAACACACATGGTATAGGGGGATCTAGACTTCCTTGTACCTCTCTGCCCCTGAAATGCTGGCCTTTCTCAGGATTTAGTCCTAACTCCTCCTTTCTTCTATACTCTGCCACTATGGGTGACCCCATCCTTTCATAGCTTCAATTACCTCAAGGATTTCAAAGCTGTAACCTCAGGTCTTCTCTGCAGACCCCTATATGCAACTGTCTATGAATATCTCCAATTAAAGAGAATTAATTGAGGGAGCAGATGTGGTTTAAGCTGTTGAGTGCCTGCTTTGCACACGGGAGGTCCCGGGTTCAGTTCCTGGTGCCTCCTAAAAAAACAACCACCAAAACAAATAAATAAATAAATAAAAATTAAAGATAAAAAAGAATTAATTGAAAGGGGAGACAAACTATTAAAACCTGTCCAAGGCATCTACTTGGCACGCCAATTTAAGATGTCTGTGTGAGTCCCAAAGACACTTCAGCCTCTACCTGTCCACCATTACCTCCATCGGACCTGGTCCTCTGCCTGAAAGCCCTTCCCAGTAAATGGCACCCATTTGACACACACCCTTCCCATGGTCCATCCATCATAGGTCCTGACAAGTCTACCTTCCACATACCTCTGAAATCTGCTCGCTTCTCTCCATTGCCTCCGCAACAAACTTGGTCCACGCCACCATCACCTCTCATCTGAATTGTCACAAGTGCATCCTATTTGGTTCCCCTCTTCCAGTCTTGCCTACCTCCACCCTATTCTCCATTTGGCAGTCAGAGTAAGCTTTCTCAAGTGCAATTCTGATCATGTTAAAATCCTGCTTAAACCTTTCAATAGTACTCTACTTCCTTCAGAAGTCCACACTTTTCATTATTGTTTACTGGACCCACCTGATTTGGCCCTGCTCACCTCTCCCACTGTAAGACCAATCTGAATTTCTTTCAGTTCTTCAAAGGCACCACTTTCTTCTACCTGGGAACTTTGCTGTTTGCACTTCCTGGGACACCCTCCACCTTTCCTCTAGTTAACTCTTACTTGTTCATAGTGCTCAGCTAAGACATCACTTCCTCCAGAAAGTCTTCCTTGATCTCCCCATCAAAGGGGTGGCTACCTCTCTTTGTACTCCCATTGTTTCCTAATCCTAACCTCATCTCACTGTACTACACTGCATGTTTAATTAGATGTCTCTTCCACTAGACGTAAAGATCATAAGAACAGGAAACAAGACTCTCTTGCTCATCTTCCAATGCCCAGCACTATGCCTAGAATATAATAGACACTCAGTAAATCTTGAATAGAAGAATGAGGAGTGAGTGGATGCAAGCATAAAATATAGCAAAAGTATTGCACTCAGTGAGAGAAGACCTGGGTCCTCTGTGACACTAACAGTTTGCATCACCACATCCCCTGACCAAAATGAAAATAAGGCTGGGCTTAAAGCTCATCTCTCAAGGTCTGTCTTGAACCAAACAACTATAATTCTTTATCTCCCATCCCAGGTACAATATACTGTGCCTGTATATCCAAGAAAGAGGCCTTTGCCTGCTATTGATTCAAACAGAATGCCAATAGCTTGATGGAAATACAAGAGGCACAGGAAAGGCCAATGAAGACAGAAGTAATAAAAAAGACTGCTCGCTGACACTAAAAGTCTTCTCAATCAAGATGATTAAATAAATCATTCCTGACAACCCAAAGAGAAGAGACACTGGATGCAATGACTTGTAACCTCCTCTCCCTGTCTTGTTTTTTTCTCTCTTCATCTGCTGCCTTACCTACACAAACTCAGAGACTTCATTCTTAATAAGCTGTGCAGGGTGAGGATGGGGGCCTCTTAGATTAAGATGAGTAACAATCACGTTCCCAAACTTCCTGTTAGCTTGAGGAGATGGTTGTCTATTTCTAACAAGGAAAAGAAAGTCTGCTTTAAGTAACTGAAGTTCTTTCCTTGTGGGGGGAAGAGGAGAGGCTGGTGACAGAGTTTAAGTAAGAAGTCATGCCTAGCACATCTCGGGTTAACCATGGAAATCAGTGAGTCCATATACTACAAACCTGAAGAAAACCTGGCAATCTGCCTTTCTCTTGCTTTCTTTATTTCTCCTCTTCCATTAGATCTATGACACAACTCTTTCTATTGTATGCTTGGTACTTGTAATACTAAAGAATAAATATGACTGAGGCAGGAATAAATGTTCATAAATGAAGAAAACTTCAACCATCTGTTGATATATTCCCCTTACAGGAAAAGTTGGTTCAGCTACAGATTTGCAAACATTATGTAGAAATAAAATGAAGGCAATGTGAGTAGTTAAAGTCAACAGGAGCATCTATAGATATTTGCCAGGCATGGTGCAAAGGGCTGTGTGTACGAAGGTGAATGACATAGTCTTGTTCTCGAGGAGGTCGGTCTGTTGCAGAGGTTGTTAATCTTGGCTGCCTGCTGAAATCACTTGGGGAGCTTCAAAAACACTAGTCTGGAGTACAGCTTCGGAATGGTATTTTTCACACCACCCAGGAAATTCTAATGTGCAGTGTTGTTGAGAACCACTGTCCCAAACTATTAAAAGCCATTGGTCTGCAGAGAAAGAATTAAATCTGGAGTTAGAACACCTGGGTTCTTCATTATTTAAAGCCATAGAATCACTTTAAACTTTGCTGGGCCTCAGTTTATCCCCTTATGTATAAATATATATGACATCCCTACCCCATGGATTAATTTAAGTCAGTCTACATGAAAGGATTTTATGCTTTAACAATCACAAGGCATAATTAAGTGAAAGAGAATAGCAAGCATGAACAGAGACCATTTGCTTTTCTCACTGCCTTCATTCTCCAAATGCCTTTATTTACCTCCCAGGGTGAAATGCATCCCTCTGTGATGGTTTGATGCTGTATGGACCCTAGAAACATATGTTCTTAAAGTTAATCCATTCCTGTGGGTGTGGACCCATTGTAAGTGGGATCTTGTGATAGGTAGGATCTTAAGTTAATCCTTTTATTGGACTTCTTTAGAAGAGAACGAATTCAGACAGAGAGAGAAAGCCACAGAAGCAAGAAACTGGAAGCAATGAAACCCAGAAGAGAAGGGAGAGACCAGCAGATGCTGCCATGTGCCTTGTCATGTGACAGAGGAGTCCAGGATTGCCGGCAGCTGGTCTTCAGGAAGAAAGGTATCATCCTGATGATGCCTTGATTTGGACATTTTCATGGCCTCAGAACGTAAACTTGTAAGCAAATAAATCCCCATCGTAAAAGCCAACCCATTTCCAGGATATTGCTTTCGGCAGCCTAGCAGACTAGAACACCCTCCCTCCCTCAAAAGTCCCATAGAACCTTGATAGCATCTTTGTTATAGCATTAACAGTGCATCAAAGTGATCTATGCGAATGTCTGCTACCCCACAGCTCTTGGTTCCAGAAAGGCAGGCCATGTCCCAATTCATCATCACAGGTCCCACTGTACCTTGCACACAGTAGGTGTTCAATAAACATTTGCTAAATCGAGTTGAATTGCATTATTTAACAGCATGTTAACCTGATGCAACCAGTGCACATCAAACAATATGCCCCTGTCATCAGCAGTCTTACTACTCTAAATACAAGTTTTATGTCCATAAATAATGAGATATATGTGCACCGAGAAAGAATAGCGGCCCCAAAAAGCAAAGAGATGCTTTGATACATAGATGGGATCACATTCCAAACAGAGGCCTTACTGTTCCCAGCACCCAAGCCACTCAACCATACTCCTCTACTTTGGTGCAGATATCAGTGTGATTATTAGGAACTTGTGGGTTCATAACAATACAAATAATATGGCCCATATGAGCCCAAAATAATAACATATTTTTATATATTATAAAAGTATTTTTCTTGATCTTTAGAAAATACTAAATCAATAAATTGAACCAATCCTACAAACACACAAGACCTTCCACTGCTGAAATGCAAGAAAGAAGAGACAAAAGCCACTGTTCCTTCCTATCAGTTAGTAGCCTCTTAACTAGGGTATTGGTTCAAAATATAAGCAGCTCAGAAAGAGCTGACTTTCTGGGCATATAGGAACACTGGTATTGCATAACCTCATTTGGCCTTCCATAAACCCCAACCAGAAAAATTAATTTGGGAAGAGATGAGGGGAAAGGGAATTGCCATTTTTAAGTGCCTAGGTGCCAGGCTCTGTGATAGGTCCTTTATCATCTCATTACTTTATCAGGACAACTGTATCAATAGGAATACATTCAGCAGCAAGGAACAGAAACACTGAAAAAGTGACTTCAGCAGATGCATGGGAAAAAATACAATTAATGTAACTTATGGGTTATAGTTAACAGCAATATCATAATATTCTTGCATCAGTGTCAAAGAAGGTACTGTGTTAATAATAGGGGGTATGGAAAAAATATACCAAATATACCCTATAGACCATAGTTAGTAGTAATGGTCTGATGATATTCTCTCATAATCTGTAACAAATGTTCCAAGGTGTTGGTGGAGGGGTGTTGTATGGGAATTCTGTGCATTATGCATGATTGTTTTAATAAGTTCACAGCTTCTCTAATTATATATATATATAAAGTGACAAGCAAATAGGATTTCTTTTTCTCACATATAAAAATCGGGAGGTGGGAGCTTCTGGCGCTGGCTCTGGAATTCTTTGGGCCTTTTCTCTATGTCTGTTTCTCTATGTCTATGTCTGTTGTCTCTTAGTCACAAGTGGGAGCTTTAGCTCCAGACATCACAGCCATGTTCAAGACAGGAAGAAGAAGGAAGGGCAATGCCTTTCACATATGTTCCTGCTCCCATTTTTTAACCAGGAGAACAAATACTTCCTGCTTTCTCACTCCTGCAGACTTTTGCTTTTATTCATTTTAGGCAGGGTTCTCTAGAGCCTAAAGTGGGGATTCTTGTGCAAGTGACTTATTGAGGGAAGAAGTGTTTTCAATGAAACCTGTAAAAGAGTAAAGAAGGCAATATAGAGCAGGTAAAAATGCTGGCTAGGAAAAGATGTGGGTTCAGGTGAAATCTCATCTCAACCTAATCCCACAAGAGTCATCCCATATTGAGGCAAAGGGTTCTGGTTTTTGTATCTTAGTCACTTAGTCATTGGCTGCAGGCTGCCTTGAGAATGTGGTATTTCCAGGCAAGGAGACTCCCTTTGGCTAAGGGCAATTCACAGCCCTGGGGGATAGGCAAATCAACCTAGCAAGAAGAGCTAGCCAAGTCACCAATAGCAACTGTCTTAGTTTGCCAAAAGTTGCTGATGCAAAATAACCGGAAATGGGCTGGATTTTATAACGGTAATTTATTATGGATTTTATAATGGGAATTTATTAGGATAAAAGCTTAGTTTTGAGGCTACAAAAATGTCCAAATCAAGGCATCATCAGAGATGCTTTCTAACCAAAGTTTGGCTGCTAGCAGATCCTGGAGTCCTTTCATGTAGTGAGGCAAGATGGTGGGTCTGCTGGTCTCCTTCTATTTTCTCATCAGCTCAGCTGTGGGGGATCAGGCATCTCTCCCCAAGCCTCATCTCCTTGAGCCTCTCAGGGCTTCTTTGTCTTTCTGCAGCTGTAGGCAAACCTGGAGTCCTCTCTCCCACATGGCAGGGTCAAAATGACAGAGCTCCCTTTCTCTATATCTCTTCTTTCTCTGTGTGTGTTCTCAGTTTATATAAGGCCCAGCAAGAGGGTGGAGACTCAACCTGGGTTACGCCTCACTGATGTAGTCCAATTGCAAGCCCTAAAGTGATCTAATCAAAGTTCTCTTAACTGAATTTAATGCAATCAAAGGGCCCCACACCCACAGGAATGGATTAGTTCAAGGGCCCCACACCCACAGGAATGGATTTTCAAGAACATAATCTTTTCTGGGATTCACAAAATTCAAAGCATCACAGCAACTATTAAGTATCAGGGTTCAAAACTAGGTCATATGGCTGCCTCTGGATATAACAGGATGTTGGGAAAGTGAATGTTTGACTTTTCAGCCTCTACAGTGGATGTAAAAGACTCTTGGGTGGCCAATCAATAGTGCCTTCCAAAACAACTCTTAAGCTAGGCTTCTTATTTGTTAAGGAGCAAAATCCTTTTTCCCTACTCTTGTTTCCATTCATGTGAAAGGAATTCCACTAGACTAGTAGTTCTCAAACTTTCTCATGTCTGGATCCTTTTAAACTCTTAAAAATTGAGGATCCCTATATAAAGATATTGACATACATACTCAGACAATGACAATCATTTTGTGTGTGTGTGTGTGTGTGTTAAAGGTGAAAGCCAATATTTGGGAATCAAAATTTCTATTTTCCTCAAAATAAAATATGCCCAAAGAGCTGGTCACTAGTTAATTCCTAGGGAATGTGGTCTTTTTAAAAATATACATATGAATTTCAACATATTGAATTTGCAAATCTTCATTTCTGATTTTTAATTCTGGTCTTATACCATCAATTTTCTCTGGATTAGTGCAATTCTGTTGAATTAAAAAATAAAAATAAATTATACTGTTAAAGATGAAAAATAAATAGAGGATCCCAAAGAGGTTTTGACTTATTGGGTTATATCTATCACTAATGACCACATTAGAAGTTTTTTTTTTTTTTTTTTTTTTTTCAGGTAACAAGGGCTGGGGATTGAATCTGGGACCTCATATGTAGAAAGCCGGCGCTCAACCACTGAGCCACATGGCTTCCCTGAGTTGGTTTTATCGTTTGTTTTGCTTGTTATTTATTTTCATTCTTTTCAGGAGGCACTGGGAAACAAATCTGGGACCTCCCATGTGGGAGGCGAGCGTTCAACTGCTTGAGCCACATCTGATCCCTTAAAACTGATAAGTTCATATTTACAACAGGTTCATACCCACAGGGAAGCAGATTAAGAACATGACTTTTGAAGGGGTAGATATTCAATCTACCACAGTTTATATATATATGGTTTCAATAACTCTGTATTCCAGTAGAATTTATAGACCTGCACTCCCCACACATACATAAAATTGTCCATATCCCAGAGACACTAGGGCTCAGAGAAATTGAACATAAAGTAGCTTGCCTAATATCACAAAACTAGAAAGTGATATCCAGGTTTTCACTGTACTACGGCTCCTGTGTCACTCAGCTATGATAAAAGATACCAAAAAAGCTTCCCCGCTGTCCTCTCCCCAAACCACTATTGAGGCAGCCAGGCTAGTGAACTAGCTGTTGATCCAAGTCAATGATGTCTCCCATAAAATCCAAAGCTTAAGAAGGAAATGGTTAACAGCATTTCAAAATGAATCACACTGTACCCACAAGATACTCTATGGTCCAGTAAGTTGGGGAAATCTTCCATGGACTCCTCTTTCTTACTTCTCCCCCTTTAGCGATTCCAATTAGATACATTGCATATCAAAGTCTCTGAGAAGTAAAGAATCCTATTTAACTTTCACTCAGCATTACTAAATTTATCCGACCATGGAACTCTATTATTTTTTCAAAGAACACTATTTCCCTGAACTTAGTTTGGGCAATAAAGAAATAGTTCATCAATTAATCAATCTCTCTCTCTCTTCCTTTCTCTTTCCTTCTCTCTCACGCCCTTTGAAATTTAAAGATAAATTGTTATTCTAAATGGAATTAAGAGTTATCCAACATTTGTATAAAAGGAGAGAAAAACCTAGTGATAAGGGAATGGAAAGGCAGCATTTACAGTTCCAATGACAACCAGTTGTGTGTCTTCAGGCACATCATTTCACCTTCTTGGATATCACGGAGTTCCACATTATAAAGTAAGAAAATTAAATTAGGAGCCCTCTAGGGTTCTTATCAGTACCCAAAATCCTCTTAGTTTATTACCATTTACTAAACCTTGCAAATGGCTTTTTAAATCACTCAGTCTACCTCTTTAGATAATAAACTCTTTAAAGCAGTGACCCTAGACCAAGAGGGGACAGCTGACCCAATCATAGCCAATCAGGTGCTCTTCACTGAGAATGTGACACAGGTCTGGTTGAATCCTGCCCTCTAAACAGTAAATATTTTACTTAGACTTGCTTGACCAAAGCAACTCTAAAGCAAAGGGAAAGTAGTCCCTCCTGGAACAAAGTGAAGATCTACCCTGCTGCAGATGCCTCTTGGCTTCCATGTCCGCATCTTCTGGAACCAGCATCAGATTTTGATCTTGACAACCATCTCCATGGCAGGCAGGCTTGGTGGGACTGTCAATCAAAGTGTCCAATCTGCCCAGGAGTGAAGGAGAGAACTGAGCGAGAAAATCAAGCACTCTTGTAGAATCAAAACCTTGAGCTGAGTGACTCTGAGGCTGAAAATGAATGATCACTCACCCTAAAAGCAGCCCACCCAAAGTCTAACTGGTAGCTTTTGCTACCTAATCTCCAATCATGTAAAAAGTCTGTGGTTCATCCACTTTTATTCTTATCTTCTGAGCAACCCCATATCTTTTCAGTAAAACCCCTTTTGCAAAAACCAGCCAAAATCAATTTCTATTGTTTGTACCAAACAACTCTAATTGATATAACCCCAAAGACAAATTGCAAGCTCTACCCTAGAAAGCATAAATCGTTTACAACTCCCCAAATGACAATTTTCCAGCCTTGAAAATGTTAAGATCCACCAGATACCCATTATATTTCTTTGAAACCCAGAATAGCACACATTTTCATGGCTATTGCATTCATTTCCATACCACCTACCATCAGGCCACAGTGAGAAGTCTTTCCACAGCCATTTCCTGAGGAAGCCAATAATATCTCCTGAGCCCTGAGACATTATCTTTTAATTATCATTTGATAGAGGGAACACTGTTTGCTGGATTTTTTTTTATCATGCTTTTAGCACAGGGTATGTTGGGGAAATGCACATTTGTGTGCTGGTGCCCTGGTAGAGTATGGCCATACAAATGCACTGGGTTTTTTAACTATTGTGGAAAGCAATAGCCAGAGAAGACTGAGACATGACACACCCCAGTCTCTGTGTAGGTGATGACGTCTCTATTGATTCACTGCAATCAGCAGTATCAAATTCCTTATCACCAAGCAGAGTCTGAGACAGTAGGGATTAGAACTCTTTCAGGGTCTGATAAATATCCTATATGCCTAAGGGATCAGGCATGTAGCAAAACTGCAAATAGCAGACTGGTGGGGATAGGCATAAACTGAAGAGCTCCTGCTTCACTGCAAGAGAGGAAGCTGATACTCACTCCAGCCTACTGGAGGCTGCCCTAAAAAGGGGGTGGGGGGGGGATTTGATCTGTGGGCACCCTGTTCAAAACCCTTAGTCAAAAGAGTGTCTGGAAAGAATAAGTATATATTGCACTAAACGCCAGGTGCATTTACATGCCCTGTCAAATACCGTCTTTTGTTCAATGCTCACAATAACTACTAAGTGTGTAATATCCTCATTTTTCACCTATGAGAAAAATTATGGTTCATAGATCTTAATAGTTAATACTTAAATACTTTGCCCAATGTTACATAGTTTATAAACAGCGTTGCTGGGACTTGTTCCCAGGTGTGTCTAAAGCCCTTGTGTTTTCCATGTTGATTCAATGACTTAAATGTCCACATGGCACAGATGTTGTACAGCCTACAAAGCTCTAAAATTTTTTAAATTCATTACAAACACTCAACAATAAGGAACTGTTACACAGAATATCTGAATTTCCAGCTTAAGGGAAGATGAAACCCTGGACTGTCTGGCAGGTCTGGTCATTCTGGAATATCTGACAACCTTAGACACACAGTCCGCAGGCTCTGGTGAGTGGCCTTTTCCCCTTTGGTGGGACCAGGCCGGTCCTAACATTCCTATTGACTTTTTTTTTTTAAGATTTATTTTATTTATTTATTTATCCCCACCCCCTTGTTGTTTGCACTTGCTGTGTCTGTTTATCTTCCTTGTTTATTTAGGAGGCACCTGGGACCAAACTTCTGATGTGGGAGGGAGGTGCCTAATTGCTTGAGCCACCTCCGTTCCCTGCTTTGTTATGTCTCTCATTATATTTTTCTTCTTGTGTCTCTTGTAGCGTCATCTTGTTGCATCAGCTTGCCGCACCTGCAGTTGCACCAGCTAGCTGTCTTCTTTTAGGAAGCACCAGGAGCTGAACCAGGGGCCTCCCGTATGGTAGGCAGGAGCCCAATTGCTTGAGCCACATCCACTTCCCCATTCCTATTTTTTTTTTTTTTTTTTTTTTAAAGATTTTATTTATTTATTCATTTATCCCCCCCTTGCTGCTTGTGCTCGCTGGGTCAGCTAACCACGCCGTGCGGGCAGGCTTGCCTTCACCAGGAGGCCCCGGGAACCAAACCCGGGGCCTCCCATATGGTAAACGGGAGCCCTACTGATTGAGCCACAGCCGCTTCCCTCCCCATTCCTATTGACTTACATCAACTGCTTCACTCACTGACTTTACTTGCCTGGCCCTTGTAGGCATTTCACTTTGTCCCATCCCTCCTTCTGTCCAGTAATATGTTCACCCCAGACAAAGGGAAGCTGTTACACTCTCATCTGACATTCCTGGCAGGAAGTCTGGGAACTGCTGTGAAGCTCACACTGTCAAATATAACTCATTTGCCTGTGGGTTTCATTTGACTTGTGTGCCTGCATCAATGTTTAGGGTTTGAATGCTACTTTAATCAAGGTATTTGAACTCAGTATGCTCTTCCCTTTACATTCTGACCATAAAGGAATGGACACCTTTATTCAGACTTTACTCTCACAAACAGCCATTTTACTCCAGGGCTCACAAGAACAGGCACAAAACTAAACTGAGCAGGGGGGGGGCAACCTGACTTTTTTGAGCTTAAAGCCAAAAAAGATCTGCTGTTGTGGTACCTG
Organism: Tolypeutes matacus; assembly: GCA_026826555.1. Classification (NCBI taxonomy): domain Eukaryota; kingdom Metazoa; phylum Chordata; class Mammalia; order Cingulata; family Chlamyphoridae; genus Tolypeutes; species Tolypeutes matacus. The sequence goes on from JAKSZT010053887.1 coordinate 82,023,336, forward strand.
TCAATTCCAAACAAGCAAAACCAACATCCTGCCTCCCCACTAACCACAAATTCTAAAAACTAACAAAGTCACCTTAAATAACATGCCAAGCTTGAGTCTGAAAGTGTCAAAGTGTCATTTTAATGTACACAGACCCAAGGGCTTATAAGCAAATAAATATATGTATACAGGCATACCTCGGAGATATTGAGGGTTGGGTTCCAGACCACCGCAGTAAAGCCAATATTGCAATAAAGTGAGTCACACGAATTTTTTGGTTTCCCAGTGCTTATAAAAGTTATGTTTACATTATACTGTAGTCTACTAAGTGTGCAATAGCATTATGTCTAAAAAAATCAATGTACATACCATAATTTAAAAATACTTCATCACTAAAAAATGCTAACCATCATCTGAACCTTCAGTGAGTAGGAATCTTTTTGCTGGTGGAGGGTCTTGCCTAGATGTTGATGGCTGCTGACTGATCAGGGTGGCGGTTGCTGAAATTTGCTACATCGATTGACTCTTCTTTCACGAAAGATTTCTCTGTAGCATGCAGTGCTGTTTGATAGCATTTTACCCAAAGCAGAATTTCTTTCAAAAATGGAGTCAATTCTTCAAATCCTGCCACTACCTTATCAACTAAGTTTATGTAATATTATAAATATTCACAGCATCTTGAACAGAAGTAGATTCCATCTCAAGAAACCACTTTCTTTGCTCATCCATTAAAGCCACTACTCAACCATTCAAGTTTTATCGAGATTGCAGCAATTCAGCCACATCTTCAGGCTACACTTCTAATTCTGGTTCTCTTGCTATATCCGTCACATCTGCAATTACTTCCTCCACTGAAGTTTTGAACCCCTCAAAGTTATCCATGAGGTTTGGAATAAACTTCTTCCAAACTCCTGTTAATGATGATATTTTGACCTCCTCCCATGAATCATGAATGTTCTTAATGGCATTTAGAATGGCGAATCCTTTCCAGAAGGTTTTCAATTTACTTTGCCTGGATACATCAGAAGAATCACTATCTAAGGCTGCTATAGCATTACAAAATGTATTTCTTAAACAATAAGACTTGAAGTCAAGATGACTCTTTAATCCGTGGCCTGCAGAATGGATGTTCTCTTAGCAGGCTTGAAAACAGCATTCATCTCATTGTACATGTCCATCAGAGCTTTTGGGTAAAGAGGTGCATTATTAATGAGCAGTAATATTTTGAAATTTTTCTGAACAGTACTTCTCAACAGTGGACTTAAAATACTCAGTAAACCATGTTGTAAACAGATGTGCTGTCATTCAGGCTTTGTTGTACCATTTATAGAGCACAGGCAGAATAGATTTAGCATAATTCTTAAGGGCTCTAGGATTTTCAGAATGGTAAGTGAACATTGGCATCGCCTTAAAGTCACCAGCTGCATTAGCCCCTAACAAGAGAGTCAGCCTGTCCTTTGAAGCTTTGAAGCCAAGCATTGACTTCTCTCTAGCTATGAAAGTCCTAGATGGCATCTTCTTCCAATAGAAGGTGGTTTCATACATTGGAAATCTGTTGTTTAGTGTAGCCACCTTCATCAGTTGTCTTAGGTAGGTCTTCGGGATAATCTGTGGCAGCTTTCACATCAGCACTTGATGCTTCATCTGTCATTTTTATGTTATAGAGATGGTTTCTTTCCTTAAAGCTCATGAACCAACCTCTGCTAGCTTCAAGCTTTTCTTTTGCAGCCTCCTCACCAATCTCAGCCTTCATAGAATTGGAGAGAGTTAGCACCTTGCTCTGAATTAGGCTTTGGCTTAAGGGAATGTTGTGGCTGGTTTGATCTTCTATCCAGACCACTAAAACTTTCTCCATATCAGCAATAAAGCTGTTTAGCTTTCTTATTCATGTGTTCACTAGAATAGCACTTTTAATTTCCTTCATGAGCTTTTCCTTTTCATTCACAACTTGGTCATTTGGTGCAAGAAACCTAGCTTTTGGCATAACTCAGCTATTGACAGGCCTTCCTCACTAAGCTTAATCATTTCTAGCTTTTGAGTTAAAGTCAGAGACTTTTGACTCTTCCTTTTACTTGAACACTTAGAGGCCATTGCAGGGTTATTAAGTGGCTTAATTTCAATATTGTTGTGTCTCAGGGAATAGGGAAGCCTGAGGAAAGGGAGAGAGACAGGGAATAGCTGGACTGTAGGTTTGCCGTCTTATATGGGCACAGTTCGTGGCACCCCAAAACAATTACAATAGTAACATCAAAGATCACTAATCACAGATCACCCTAATAGTTATAATAATAATAATGAAAAAGTTTGAAATATTGTAAGATTTACCAATATGTGACACAGAGACACGAAGTGAGTATATGCTGTTGGAAAAATGCTGCCGGGGTTGCTACAAACCTTTAATCACTTCAAGGTGATTATCTGTGAAGCACTATAAAGTGAAGCACAATAAAATGACTATGCTTTATATACATATGGATATATAAATGTCTGTATATGTGTATACATACACATAAATTTTGCCATGTGAAATAATTCACTGATGACTGGTTTTGCCATACTTCCCCAAGAAGTCTTCTTTGACTAATCCAATCTCACCTTGACAATGTTTCTTCTGAGTAGTCATGTATTCGATCTGTATTATTTTATACTTGTTGATATTTTAGTTGTTGGAATTGAATTGGAGAATTTCAGTGCCAAAGGGAAACTAAAGGATGATTTAATCCAGGACTTTCATTTTAAAGATGGAGAAACAGAAACCTAGAATATTTAAATGCTTTGTCCAAGGTCATAAAGATAACTGAAAAGGGGCACACTTGACACCCAGTTCCATGGTCTTTATAATCCAAAATGCATCTGTTTATTATGCATCCTTCTAAGCACACTCTGGAAATGCTGTGTCCTGGTTATGTCTATAAATACTTCAGCTCAGACAATATAATATAAATGTGTGTGTTAGTTTCAATCTACACCCTAGGGACAATCGGTTGCCCTAACCAGGAATTCACAAGTAGCATTTAATCAAAACACCACACACAAGAGTAGCCTATCACAAAGTTTCAGCTATCTTCAATCAACACCAGAGGCTTTGCTAATTAGAATAGATGTTATCAATAGGCTTTCACTGTGAAACTAGTGACTTATTAATTAGTATAATGGATACTATAAATGGACTACCATTTCACAGAGGGTGAACCCTTCATCTTTGCCCATAAGGATGGCAACCAGGTCTAGATTTGGAAATGGTCCTGTGTCTGGCTGTGATTTTAGAGGATTCTGGTTGCCTGGCACCACTATATGATTAACTGAATCCTGCCTCTTGCTGGTGGCATCTGCCTCAGATGAAACTTTCATACAATGTGAGGTTAGAGTCCTGAAAGGAAAGAGAAGAGAACTGTATGAATTTTCCTGAGCCTACTTTCGAATACATGTTTATTTAGTAAATATCTATGTGGGTATAGAATTTGTCTGAAGACTTGCTTTGATTATAAACTAGATGTAGTCAGGTTGTCAAGAAGTAGCCTCTGTCACTTACCTCTAAGACTGATGGCTATTGACATCTACCAGAAAGAATCTAATAGCTGTGAATGACCAAAGTGGCACAGGTCTATTTACAAAAAAGCATCAATAATTGTTTGGACTGATAGATCCAGTTTCACAAGGGTTAACAATAGCTATCTACTGTATAATTCCCAAGACATTTGGTTTCATCAGGTTGTATCCCCACTTAAAAGTCTATCCAGCAAACTTTACAAAAATGAAGGTGACACCCTTCCTGGAACCCCTATCCTCCAGCCAAAGCCTACCAGAAACACACCTGCCAAAGAAAGTTGTTTCTCGTTTCTGCAACAAGGCAGAAGCACACCAAAAGGACCATGGAGGTCTCAATGAGAGGATATTAAATAGGACTTATTATAGGATTTGGGCATGTGATAGTGGTTTTGGAGAAGGAAATAGGGCTTTGCTCTTGATTGGATGCTGCCAGTAAGCAAGGCTGATTCTCTTATTGGGTATCACAATAATTCTCATCTAAAAGGCAGAAAGAAAAAGTGAGGGAAAGCTGTAATTGGAAAAGAAGCAATGGGCAGTCATATCAGCCAAACAGAGAAGGGGGTGCGTTTTGTGGTTTGGAGTTGGACAATGTTCTTGTTTTTGTATGTGCTCAGGCATGGAGTGGTCTTGTTTTTGTCTTGCTCCATGATGGTGACTGTATTAGTCAGGGTTCTCTCGCGAAACAGAATCAACAGGAGATATCTGTCAATAATATGAGATTTTATAAGAGTCTCTCACGTGACTGTGGGGATGCGCAAGTCCAGGTTCTGCAGGCAGCCTGCAAACCAGGGGCTCCGATGAAAGTCCGATGAAAGGTCCTTGATGAGTTTCTGGGAGAAGTTGGCTGTCCAAAGACAAGCTGGGAAATTCTCTCTGAATGTTGAAATCACTTCCCCTTTTAAGGCATTCAACTGATTGGATAAAAGCGTCACCCATTGCTGATGCAATCTCCCTGATTCATGCAGATGTAATCAGCCATCCATGCAGTAAACTCACTGGTGATCCAAGTCCATAGATGCTCTTGTATTACAATTAGTCCAGTGCTTGCTGGACCTAACACCTGGACACAATTACCAAGTCGAGTTGACACATTAGCCTAACCATCACAGTCCACCCCTTGTCAACTCGGCAACTATACACATTACCCTAAACCATACTTAGTCTCTAAGTAAAAACAACAACAGACAAACATACATATATATTTCTGCCTAACAATGTTCAACTCCCCTGCGTACAACCAAAAATGCATTAATTCCCCACAGAACAGGGTGCAATTCCTAGGGTAATATTCACTCTTAAACTTGACATCCTTAAATATTATGATGTGAAATTAATACAACTTTTCATATGATAGGGGAAAAGGTTGGGGAAGAAAACAAAGAAATTCATTTTGTGTACATATACAATCATACTCATAAAAAAGCATCAATAATTGTTTGGACTGATAGATCCAGTTTCACAAGGGTTACCAATAGCTATCTACTGTATAATTCCCAAGACATAACGAAACAAGGAAGAAGTGTTCATGACTATTACAGTCCTCGTCTCTGTAACTGGTCACATGGTCGAAGTTCATATTTATCACTACCTTCTTCCACTACCCATTCCATGCTCCTGTTACCTTCAGCAAGCATTTCAGCTGGCCGTGGTTCTTTGCCTGGTGGGGTGACCCAAACTTTCATTCTCGAAGATTCTAGGCCATTGTTAGTCCTGCTTGAATTGGTTTGTTGCAATTTTCCATTGACTTTAATCACAGGGCATGGCAGTACTTCCTGCATTCCAAGCAAACTCTTCTTTACCCCCAATATGTAGATGTAGTCCTATTTCCCCTTGATAGTCAGGATCAATCACCCCAGTCAGTACAGTAATTCCCTTCTTTGCCTTTTTATATATATATATATATAAATTTATTTATTTTTTATTGTGGGTGAAAAGCAAAATTTTCACAATACATACCAATATTTGTAAAACGATATATAAATATATATGCATATATGTGCATTTGCTTACAAAAATGTTATGTGTATATATATATATATATATTTATTTATTTTTTTTTTTTTTTTTAAAGAGGTGCTTGGATACCTTCTTTGCCTTTTGATTCACAGGTAAGAGGAGTCCAAAGTGGCCAGGTGGCAGTCTTAACTTCTAGTTCAATGGAATCATTGTTGTGTTGCCTGGTGGCAGTACTCCTCCTTTTGGGACTAAAACCTATAGACCAGCAGAGCTTAAGGTTGCAGGGACAGGAAGCAAAAACTTTCCTAATGGGTCACTAGGGTAATAGTGAGTGGTGCCACTCCCATTTCCACCCCTTGATTCCTGGACCCATGAATCCTGGTTATGGGAGAAACAGCACCATAAGGAGGACACTAATTTAGAGCATACACAGCCTCCTGGAGAACATTGCCCCAGCCCTGCAAAGTATTAGTTGGTGCTGTAATTGAGTCTTCAAAAGGGAATTCCAGGGAGGCGGCTGTGGCTCAGTCAGTGGAGCTCCCGTTTGCCATGTGGGAGGCCCCGGGTTCGGTTCCCAGGGCCTCCTGGTGAAGGCAAGCCCACCCGCACGGCGTGGTTAGCTGACCCAGCGAGCACAAGCAGCAAGGGGGGGATAAATGAATAAATAAATAAAATCTTTAAAAAAAAAAAAAAAAGGGAATTCCACCATTCTATTAATCCAGTTGCTTCTAGGTGATAAGTGACCAGTGAATTCCATGGGCATGTGCCCATTCCCACACATCATTTGCTGTGAAATGGGTTCCTTGATCAGAAGCAATGCTGTGTGTAATGACATGGCGGTAGATAAGACATTCAGTAAGTCCACGGATGGTAGTTTTGGAAAAAGCATTGTATGCTGGAAATGCAAACCCATATCCAGAGTATGTGTCTCTTCCAGTTAAAAAAAAATCTTCTTCCAAGCAAAAAGAACAACTAGGTGCACTGCTCAAAGTTCTGCCCACTGGGAGGATTTGCCCTCATCCCTCAAGGATGTCCCAGAAAAGGGCTGCAGTGCTGCAGCTGTCCACTTACCGGTGGTACCTGCATGTCATAAAGAACCATCTGTAAACCAGGCCCGAGTTTTCTCATCCTCAGTCAACTGATTGTAAGGGACTCCCCAAGAAGCCAAAGCTGTGGGCTGGGAAACAGAAGGTAACATGACAGGGGTGGTGACCATGGGCATTTGGGCTATTTACTTGTGCCTTCAGGACCTGCTTGAGCCCTATCTCGAAAATACCACTTCTACTTTATTATGGAGTGCTGCTATGCATGCCCAACTTTATGGTTTGGTGGGTCAGACAATACCCAGCTTATGATAAGCTACTCAGGTCTCATGGTAATTTGATGGCCCATGGTTAAGCGTTCAGTCTCTACTAAGGCCCAGTAGCAAGCCAAAGCTGCTTCTCAAAAGGGGAATAGTTATCTTCAGAGGATGGCAAGGCTTTGCTCCAAAATCCTGAGGGTCTGCATTGTGATTCCCCTATAGGAGCCTGCCAAAGGCTCCAGACAGCATCTGTATTTCCCACTGAAACTTCCAGCACCATTGGATCTGCTGGATCATATGGTCCAAGTGGTAGGTGCAGCTTGCACAACAGCCTGGACCTGTCACACGGCCTCCTTTTGTTCCAGTCCCTAATCAAAACTAGCAGCTTTTCTTGTCACTCGGTAAATGGGCCAGAATAGCAAACCCAAATGAGGAATGTGTTGTCTCCAAAATCCAAAGAGGCCAACTAAGCGTTGTGCCTCTTTTTTGGTCATAGCAGGGGCCAGGTACAACAGCTTATCCTTTACTTTAGAAGGGATATCTCAACAGGCCCCACACTACTGGACACCTAGAAATTTCACTGAGGTGGAAGGACCATGTATTTTTGTTGGATTCATCTCCCATCCTCTCTCACACAAATGCCTTACCAATAAATCTAGAGTCTTTGCTACTTCTTGCTCAGTAGGTCCTATCAACATGATATCATCAATATAATGGACCAGTGTGATGTCTCGTGGGAGGGAGAGACGATCAAGAAATCTGCAGACAATATGATGACATAGGGCTGAAGAGTTGATATACCCCTGAGGCAGGACAGTGAAGGTATACTGCTGGCCTTGCCAGCTGAAAGCAAACTGTTTCTGGTGGTCCTTACTAATGGCAATTGAGAAAAAAGCGTTTGTCAGATCAACAGCTGCATACCAGGTACCAGGGGAAGTGTTGATTTGCTCAAGCAATGATACCATATCTGGGACAGCAGCTGCAATTGGAGTCACCACCTGGTTAAGTTTATGATAATCTACTGTCATCCTCCAAGATCCATCTGTTTCCTGCACAGGCCAAATAGGAGAGTTGAATGGGGATGTGGTAGGAATCACCACCCCTGCATCCTTCAAATCCGTGATGGTGGCACTAATCTCTGCAATCCCTCCAGGAATCTGGTATTTTGCCTTTGATTTACTATTTTGCTAGGCAGGGCCAGTTCTAGAGGCTTCCACTTGGTCTTTCCAAACATAATAGCCCTCACTCCACAAGTCAGGGATCCAATGTGGGGATTCTGCCAGTTACTGAGTATGTCTATTCCAATTATGCATTTTGGAACTGAGGAAATAACCACAGAATGGGTCTGGGGACCCACTGGACCCACTGTGAGACGGACCTGACCTAAAACTCCATCAATCTCCTGACCTCCATAAGCCCCTACTCTGACTGGTGGACCACAGTGACGTTTTGGGTCTCCTGGAATTAATGTGACTTCTGAGCCAGTGTCTAATAATCCCTGAAATGTCTGATCATTTCCTTTTCCCCAATGCACAGTTACTCTGGCAAAAGGCCATAGGTCTCCCTGGGGAAAGGTGGGAGGAAGATGAACAGTATAAATTTTTGGCAGTTTAACAGGACCCTTCCCCAGGGGGACCTGGCCTTCTCCTCATTCAAGAGGCTCTGAGTCTGTAAACTGTCTCAAGTCTGGGAATTGATTAAGGGGCCATGATTCTCTGTCTGTAATTTGAGTTAGGGTTTTGTTCACTCAACCTAGAACTCTTCTGCTTATACAGATCCAGAAGAAATTTAGTAGACTGCCCATGTATTTCACTTCTAGGTACCTCATGATCTATTAGCCAATGCCATAACTCCACTTGACTCAGACTTCTGCTGCTGCTTTGAATCTCCCTTTCATTGCCGTAGCCACGCCCACCTTGCCTTTGGCGATTAACTGCCCATACTTGACTTTTACCGGACCGAGATCTGATCATCCCCATAATGTTTAAGGATTCCAATTCCATTACAGCCCTCCCTACAGTAATATCTGGACTGCAGAGAAGAGCAACCACAGAGCTCTTCAGAGAAGATGGAGTTAGTCTTACAAATTTATTCCTCACAGTCCTGGTTAAAGGTGTGTCCTCTGGACATTCCTGGGGTGGGTGGGCAGGTCTCAAATGGTAAATCCATTCTAGCATTTCAATCTCTCTAAGCCTTTGAATCCCCTCATCTACTGTATACCAGGGCAAATCGGGCATCTCAGCATCAGACATGCTAGGCCATCATTTTGTCCATGTTTCAGTCAGCCACCCAAACAAACTGTTAGAGCCCTTTCTAACCCATCGAGCTACAGCGTTGAATCCAGAATTTCTGCTTAGTGGGTGGGCCCATATCAATAAATTCAGCCTGATCCAACTTTATATTCCTTCCACCATTATCCCATACCCTTAATATCCATCCCCACACATATTCCCCTGATTTCTGTCTATATAAATTGGAAAACTCATGCAGTTCTTTCACTGTATAGCGTACTTCCTCATGGGTCATACTTTGTATTTCACCTTTGGGGGCTTGTTGTGATTTTAGTCTTGTAATAGGTCTCAAAGACAAGAGGGGTGGTGGGGGTGGGTAAGGAGAAGGATTAGAGATGTCTTGCAGGCTATTGACCTCAGGGCATTCTTTTGCCTTTTCTTCTGGTGAGACAGGATTAATCTCTTCAGGCAAGGGTTGGAAGGCAGATTCCTCTGGGCAGACTGGAAGTTGGGCAGCTAGAGTTAGGCTGGTACCTGCCTCAGGGTTGGGAGGAGGTCCAGACTCCCTGGGGCAGGCCAGAGGCTAGGCAGTGCAGGCTTCAGTTTGGCTGGTACCCACCTCAGGGCTAGAAGTAGGCCCAGACTCCCTAGGGCCGGCTGGAGGCTGGATGATACAAGGTTGACAAGGTGTGGTCTCCACAGGGCAGGCCATTGCAATTTTATCTGGTAAAGTCTCAGCAGAATTTAGGGTTCCAGTGTCCCCACCAATATTATCATCATCCCATATGTCTCCATGCTAATCCTCAGGGTTCTACTCCTTTCCAATCAATGCCTTCACTTAAATTGCAGAAACCCTGCAAGGTTGAGATTTTAGTTTCCTCTGTAATACTGCTACTCATACAATGAAAGTCTGGGTTTGATTCTCAGATATCTCACATCTATGGCTACAGGAGATAAGATTTTCTTTCAAGGCACACATAGAAACTTTCATATCATTCATGAGACATTTAAGTTTCAAATTTGAAGACTTTAGCTCATCTCTTTCTTTTGTAACTGTATCCAGAGTATCTAGGAGGAGCCAGCCAACATCATTATACTTTTTGACTCCACAAAATTCTGTTAAGGTGTTGAAAACACTCTCACCCAGATACTTGCTTCCTATAAGCATGGAAGTAGGGGATCCAGGGATGCTATTTTGTGTATCTCTATTGCCAGCTCACGCCATGGACTGTTAGCAACCTCTTCATTATTGGGAAGGGAGTCATTAGTACCCTTGAGTCCAATTAGAGTAGACAGCCAATTACAAAACTCCCAGAACCACTCAGACATCTCATGTTTAAGACTCTGTTCCTCAAGAACCACTCCTGGTACCAAACTGTATTAGTCAGGGTTCTCTCGCGAAACAGAATCAACAGGAGATATCTGTCAATAATATGAGATTTTATGAGTCTCTCACGCGACTGTGGGGATGCATAAGTCCAGGTTCTGCAGGCAGGCTGCAAACCAGGGGCTCCGATGAAAGTCCGATGAAAGGTCCTTGATGAGTTTCTGGGAGAAGATGGCTGTCCAAAGACGAGCTGGGAAATTCTCTCTGAATGTTGAAATCATTTCCCCTTTCAAGGCATTCAACTGATTGGATAAAAGTGTCACCCATTGCTGATGCAATCTCCCTGATTGATGCAGATGTAATCAGCCATCCATGCAGTAAACTCACTGGTGATCCAAGTCCATAGATGCTCTTGTATTACAATTAGCCCAGTGCTTGCTGGACCAAATACCTGGACACAATTACCTGGCTGAGTTGACACATTAGCCTAACCATCACAGTGACAGAGCGGTTTTGCGTGATGTAGGCCTTATGCAAAATTGTTAATGTTCAACAGGAGAACACCAAAGTTTTAACTCTGAGTGCTTTTCTTTTTCCCATCATTGACCAGTCTTAACATCACTAAAAGTAGAACAACTGGATATTATGTGCCTCCAGATGGGAGGCAAGAAGAAGTAAACCATAACACCTCAAAAGTACTTGTCAAAAAAGTAACTGAATCTGAGTCTAATTAAGCCTTTAGACCAGCACTCTCCAATAGGAATATAATACAAGCTACTTGTCATTTAAAATGTTCAAGTAGCCACATTTTAAAAAAGTAAAAAGACAGCAATAAATTAATTTTAAATATATTTTATTTAGTCTATACATCAAAATAGTATTATCTTAGTACATGATAAATATGTAAATGATTAATAAAATATTTGACATTCTTTTTCTATACTAATTCTTTGAAATCTGGTGTGCGTTGTATACTTGTAGCACATCTCAATTCAGATTAGCCACATTTCAGATGCTCAGTAACCACATGTAGCTAGTGGCTACCATCCGGGCAGTGCAAATCTAGACCTAACTGCCAGTTTAGTGGAAGTATGGGAAACTGAGGAGCATGTATCTCTATCAAAGGATAGATTAGCCTAATACATAATTTGGAAAATTCTACAGAAATGGCTCCGTTTCTTCAACAAATAAATGCAAAGGGGCAATAAGTGGAAGTGGGCATTTTTATAGATTAAAAGATTCTTATGGGACATATTAACCAAATGCAATCTGTGGACCTGTTTGGATCTTGATTTGAACAAACTGTAAAAATATATTTTTTTAGTCAATTGGGGAAACTGAATGCCAGAGAATATCTTTTAGATGATATTAAAGAACTATTAATTTTGTAGCATGTGGTTGTTCTATTGTGGCTATATTAAAGATATCTTCTGTTAAAGAGTTATACTGAAATATTTATGTGTAAAATATCAAATCTGGGGTTTGCGTTAAAATTCAAAAAAAATAAAAAGTAAAAAAGAAAAGGAAAAAGCAAGAAACAGAAGAAAAAATGAAATAAAATATTTCAGCAAAATGTTAAAAGTGTGATGGCTGTAGATGAAAGAAAAATGACAGAAAGTTGTTAAATGATGGGTAATGGGTACCTGGGAGTTTATTATACTATTTTCTCTACTATTGTGTATGTTTGAATATTTCCATAAAAAATGTTAAAACATTAAAGGGATAAAAGGAAAAAGAATCTATCTTTAGGTGTGTTATAATTATGGTGGAGGTTCACTGGTGAATGTGTCAAAACTTATAAAATTGTACAATTTAAATATACATAGTTTATTGTACGCCAATTAGACCTCAATAAAGCGGTTTTAAAAAACAGTTTATTATGGGGCCAAATATACTTGAGGTATATATGAGAAGATTTCACATATACATTAACTCAATTGATTATGGAGACAAGCACTTTTGGGTTGCAAATGAGATATTCTCAATTCTTTCTGACTTTAAGAAACAAGAACAGGAGTAAGACTATTTTAGGGTCTAGGGTTTAATTTTACTCTACTTACAAGCTAATAAGCTACTATTCACAGATGCTGCAAAGACAAAACTCCTGGGTCAGAGACAAAGGACTTTATTGCCCTTGGCAAACAAGCAGCATTAGCTGTGAGTTTGTGTTGTTTGTATTTGTTTGTGTGTTTGTATTGGTTCTTAATCTTGAGTCCCTTGAGGGGGACACAATATGGCCCAGATGGATGCTATGCACATAGTAGGTTTGCATCACAGCTGAGGAACACTGAGCTGGGAAATCCATCACTTTTCTAGCACACAGTAAGAAAGCCTGATCACCCCTCAAGGTTGGTCACTATAAACACACCTCTGAGAAACAGCCAGGTAAAGAGTGGTCTGAAGTAACTAACTCACCACTCACTTTCCCTAACAGAGCTTAAGTTCTGAGAAATCAGAAGCCATGTCTTTCCTTATAACACATAACAGACAACTTTTGGATACCCTGGCCAGCCCCAAATCCCTCTTCTCAGAATTCTTTCCACCCTCCCACAAGGGTGGGTAGCTGGCAGTCATGTTTGTATTGAGTGAACCTGTCTGCCCACCTTAACTGACTGGACAGGGAATGGTCACCTGACCTCATCTGGGCCAGATTGTCTCTCCTGAGACAGGTCTGAAGTTGAGAACTGCTGGGGCAACATCCTTGAAGAAAGTGAGCTTAAACAGAGGACAATAAACTCAAAATCTGTGGTCTAGCCACATTTGACCGTGCTCTTGAAAGCTGTGAAAGTCAGTTTGCAGAAAGAGGAAGAGAATTAGTATTCTTTACAAGAAAGAATTGGAGAGCACAAGTTTCCCATTTCCTGGATGCTTTTCAGCTCCCAGTTCGTGTCCTCAGGGCCTGCTTGCACTGCCTGCTGAATTAATCTGAAATGAGTTCTATCTTCTACAATCAAGAGAGCCTATGGCAGATCCAACCCAGAGCACGGCACATGAAAGCACTTACTTTTACACTTGATGAATGAAAGATTAATTTAGCCAATATACCTCTTATTACTTATTGCTACGGCATCCATTACACGGTATCCAGCTGTAGGTTTGTCAGAGTTATTTATGCTTGTGCTCCGGAGGCTGTAGAAGAAGAGATGGAGGAGGAAAGAGGCTGGCACCCAGAGGCAGAGCCCCCAGCTCACTTGTTCAAGCCTCTGTAAAGGGAGGGGCAGCAGGTGTGGGATGCTGAGGAGGCAGAAGTAGGCTGAGCAGGAAGAGGTGAGTCCCAAACAAACACGGGGCAGTAACGCAGTCATTCACCAAATCCAAGGAAAGAGAAGAGGAAGGAGCACAGCTGTGGGTAAGTGAGAACCAGGAAGAAAGCTCGATGCACAGGCTTTTTACCTTTTCTGAATTTCTGTAGCACAGACACTGGAGCAACAGATGTTAAAAATCACCTGCTTTCCATTAAGTAGTCAGATTCTCCCTTTTATTACCATCTCTGTTTCAGATTCAGTGACAGCCTGTTATTGGATTTTTAATCTGACAAAACTGTCATCAAAGGAGAGAAATGTATTATATGAGGCCTAAAGGATATGTCAGCTGGTTCTCAATGATCCTCATTCCAGTGTTGGGCCTGAGATGGCTGAAGCTCTCTGGGGAATCCCCCGTCAAGCCTAAGGACGCGGGGGGAGGGGGAGATGATTCAGGACATCCTCTCCCCTCTGCCCAAAGAAATGCCTTCATTTCTCACTAAGGACTGAAGCTGTTGGTCTCACTAGGACTCACAGATCTAGGAATACACAGTCCTGGGTGAGATGAGATGACAGTGGCCTAACTACCCTGATGTGAGGTTCCACCTCAACTGCAAGTTCAGATAGAGTAGGTGACAGGAGTCTGCTTTGGAGTGTACATAGAGGAGAGAGAACACAAGTCTCCCCCAGGTTAGATAAGAACTTTAGACCCTGCACATCCTCATGTATGCTGTGCCTTCTTCCTGACTACAGTCCTTACCCTCTTCTTTACTTTTCATACTCCTACTCTTGGTTTTTTACCTTTATAAATTGATTTATATTTACATTTTATACAAACGGAATCATACAATATGTTACACAATATATTTAGTTCATAGTAGGGCAATTATACAGCATTTGTCCTTTTGTGTCCGGCTTGCTTCGCTCAGCATAATGTCCTCCAGATTCATCCATGCTGTCATATGCTTCACGACTTGATTTCTTCTAACAGCTGCATAATATTCTACCATGTGAATACACCACACGGTGTTTATCCATTCGTCTGTTGATGGACACCTGGGTTGTTTCCAACTTTGGGAATCATGAATAACACTGCTATGAACACCAGTGTGCAGATATCTGTTCATGTCACTGCTCTCAGTTCTTCTGGGTATATACCCAGTAGTGGTATTGCAGGGTCAAGTGGCAAGTCTATATTCAACTTCTTTAGGAACTGCCAAACAGTCCTCCACAGTGGCTGTACTATTCTGGTGTACCACCAATGATGAAGAAGTGTTCCTACCTCTCCAAATCCTCTCCAACACTTGTAGTTTTCTGTCTTTTTAATAGTGGCCACTCTGATAGGTGAAATGATATATCTCATTGCAGTTTTGATTTACATTTCCCTAATTGCTAGTGATATTGAACATTTTTTCATATGTTTTTTCACCATTTGTATTTCTTCTTTGGACAGATGTCTATTCAAGTCTTTTCCCCATTTTTTAATCAAGTTGTTTGTCTTTTTATTGTTGAGTTATAACATCTCTTTATATATCATGGTTATTAAACCCTTATTAGATATCTGATTTCCAAATATTTTCTCCCATTGACTTGGTTGCCCTTTCACCCTTTTGACAAAGTTCTGTGAGGTGCAAAAGTGTTTAATTTTGAGGCAGTCTCATTTATCTATTTTTTCTTTTGCTGTGCACGCTTTGGGTGTAAGGTCCAAGAAACCACCACCTACCACAAGGTCTTTAAGATGTTTCCCTACATTTTCTTCTAGTAGTTTTATGGTCCTGGCTTTTATACGTAGGTCTTTGATGCATTTTGAGATGATTCTAGTGTAAGGCATACTCCTACTCTTAAGTCAAAACCCAAGTCCAATAATATCCCTTTTTCTTCCTATCCTCCTTATCTTGGCCAGGAGCATTAGCTTCACCCTCCTTTGTTTTCCCAAAGTTGTAAAGGCATTTGTCACACTGTACTAGATTTTAAAAATGATTTGTGGCAGGACAGCATAGTGGTTAAGAGGACAGACACTGACGTTAAAACAGCCTGGATCCAACTCTTGATTCTGCTACTTACCAGCTATATGACCTGGGATAAAATATTATACCTACAAGAGCCTTACTTTCTTCATCTATAAAATGGGGATAATAGCCCTTACACCTCATAGTATTCTTAAAGGATTAAATTCAATGTGCTTTAAAACAGTGGCTGATGTACAGTAAGCACTGTGTAAGGGTTACCTATCATTAATATTATTCCCCCTCCGGACTGTTAACTCCCTAAGAAATCAAGCCTAGGTTTAATTTTATCCTTGGCCTCCAAACGTGACACTGTTGACTGAAACTCTCTTTGCCTTTCATCAGCCAAGGGCTACAACCTTTTGGTTCACAGCTCAAGCCTGACTTCTGTCCCAGGAACGAATTTCTGCTTGTCTTAGGCAGCCGCTCTTGGAGCGCCAGACTTCCCAACATATCTGTTTCCTTCTCTCCTAGGTCTCCAAGATCTAATCTCATGTTGCTGTCGAGTTACTCTGATTAAAATACCAATTTTAGCAAATCACCTCCCTGTACCAAAGTACTGGCTGAAGCCCCTATCCTCTGTGGGCAGTGTAAGGCTCACCTCCTGGGGCTGGCTGGCTGACCTTTTTGTATCACTCATTTTTGGGACCAATCCTACACCACCTGGCCTTGGTATTAACGCTTATGTATAAACTTTTGCCACCCACCCAAAGCAACCCCAGAAAGTATAGGATGGCACTTTTAAAAAAATTATGCAAGAAACACATATATTCTCATTGCAAAAAAGAGAAAAAAATACAGAAATATAGAAAGTAAAAAGCAAAAGCCCCCACCCCACCCATTTACACTCCTTTCCCCAGAGGCAATCACTGTCATCAGTTTGCTGTCTCCTTCCAGACCATTCAACTTCCTTTAAAGCAGACAGATAAAGAAATAGTGGTTTTGCTTTGCATGGTTTTTTTTACAAAAATGGGATCATTTGGGTTTTTTTTTTGGCTGCAGCTTGCTTTTTCTATATTACAATATGCCTTAGAGACATTTTTCAAGCTGCAGAGGATTTTGTAGAACGATTTTACCATAATTTATCCAACCATTCTTCTGTTGATGGGCACTGAGGTTTTCCAAACTAACTGTTGATTTCGCTTTAGCACATCTTCCATCACATCAAATTATCATTCTAGAAATATGAATTTAAATCAAAATTAAAATTAAAATATGATTTTGGGGGGTTTTGGTATTCAATTTTAATTTTTTGTTTTTATAACTGTATACAATAATAACCATAAAATTTTTATTCCTAGATGTTGTTTCTTTCTATTTAAATAGCATTATATAAAAATAATTTAATGGGAAGCAGCTGTGGCTCAATCAGTAGGGCTCCCGTTTACCATATGGGAGGCCCTGGGTTCGGTTCCCGGGGCCTCCTGGTGGGGGCAGGCCCGCCCGCACGGCGTGGTTAGCTGACCCAGCGAGCACAAGCAGCAAGGGGGGGATAAATAAATAAATAAATAAAATCTTTAAAAATAATAATAATAATTTAAGAGAGAAAAAGTAGAGGGCCTATACTTTGCATTTCTTTTCACATGTGAGCTTGGTGGCCTTGGACAAATGTATTTGTTATATATCACCATATAACAAATTGCCTCAAACTTTAGTGGCTTTAAATAACAAACATTTATTACCTGACTGCCTGTGTGTCAGCTCAGCTGGGTCCTCTGGCTCAGAGTCTGACAAGTGCAATCAAACTGTCAGCCAGGGCTACAGTCATCTCGAGGCTCAACTGGGGGAGAACCAAACTCACTTACTGCTTCGGATTGTTTTGGCCAGAGATGTCAGTTCCTTGTCAGGGGTCCTTCTGATAGGGCTGCCCACAACATGGCTTTACCAACAGAGACAGAGAGAGGAGACCAAGACAGAGAGAAAGACAGAAGTTATAGTCTTTTTGTACCCTAATCTTGGAAGTGATATCCCATCAAATTGCTGTATTCTGTTTATTTAACATGAAGGTCCAGCCCTCACTCAAGGGGGCACATATCAAGAAGGCAGATCACCAGGAGCAGTTGGGGATTGAATCATGTCCCCCACAAAGGCATGTTTAAGTCCTAACCCCAGGTTCTGTGGTGGTGGACCCATCTGTAAATAGGACCTCTGAAGATGTTTTTATCAGTGAAGGTGTGGACTAATCTGTGAATAGCATCTCCGAAGGGCCTATTGGATAAAGCCAAATTGAATCAAGATGGGCCATAATCCTTAAGACCAGAGACATTACAGGACAGTTCAGCTGCAGTCAGTAGAAACCCGAGAGAGAGAGACAGGGAGGAAGATGTCCATGAAACAGAGGCAGAGACGCAAGCTAAGGATCCCTAAAGGCTGCCAGCAGGCCAGCTCCAGAATGCTACAGACTCCGGAGAGAGCATGGCCTGGCAATACCTTGATGTTGGTCTTCTAAGCTCCAAAATCGGGATATAATAAATTCCTGTTGTATAAGCCAACCACTGTGTGGTGTTTGACATGGCAGCCCTGGCAAACTAAGACAGGAGCCATCTTAAAGGCTACTTACTACTAGTAACTTGACCTCTCTGTAGCTCATTTTCATCATCTATAAACACCTACCTCATACGAGACTGTTGTAAGGAACAAAAGAATTAAAATATGTAAGGTGCCTGGAACAGTGCCTGGCCCTGTGTGAGCACTATAGAAATATTGGATTAAGTATGCATATGAAAATAACGCAAATACATATATCTACTTGGTGCAGAACTTAGTACAAGGCCCATGGCGGTTGTTCAATAAATACTTGATTTAAATGACACATATTTGTTCCAGAGATATTTGAGATGTGGAAATTAATCCAGAAATACAAATATTTCTAAAGCTAAAATTTCCTGTCATTAATTACCAGGGGGCCTCATAGTCACTTCCAAATTTCCCACAAGCTTTCCCCTTATCAGAAATCTCCATACTGCAAGCCCTAATGCACTTCTGAGTCATCTCTAAACCTAAACAGTAAAAGCCAACCACAGTTTGTTCTGACAATGCACACCATCTGCCTGACTGCAGAAGTTTTCCAATTTGCAAAACCACACAATTTATAAATTACAGAAGGGTAAGAGCTTGTCTGAGTGGCTGGGGCATTTCTGATTGTGCTCAGCAGTTTAAACTGAGATTAGGGACTCACCTGTGAAGATTTTTTGTTTTTTATTTTTTTAAAAATAAGGTCTATCCTGATTTTTTTTTTAAATATATATTTTTATTTGAGAAATTGTAAACTTACAAAACAGTCATGCATAATGTGCAGAATTCCCATATATCATTCCTTCACCAACACCTTTCATTGTTGTGGAACATTTGTTACAAATTATGAAAGAACATCACCAGACTATTACCACTAACTATGGTCCACAGCTTACATTTGGTGTATTTTTTCCATACACCCCCTATTATTAATACCATGTATTAGTATTGTACATTTGTTATAGTTCATGAGAGAACACTCTCATCTTTGCACTGTTAACCACAGTCCATCTTCCACCACTCCCATGCCTTGTACAATCTATCCAAAGTGTACACTCTACTCTATTTTAAGGAAAGAAAAGGTTACCAAGGACACTGGGGATCTTTAAGATTAGCACAGAGGAAGAGATGGATTAAGAAGAGGTGTTCCAACACACAGGGTTGTTGTGAGGTTTAAACGAATTAATTAATAATGCAGAACAGAACAGTGCCTGGCACATAGTGGGTATTCAATAAATATTATCATTTTCTATTTCCCACAACACCTTTCCAACAACCGGGTTCAGCCGTGTTATAGTGCTTTTCAAAAACCTAGTCGTTGCACCTTGTCTTGAGATAAATATCCTAAGCCAAGTGCACTATCTACACTCCTATTACATCCCCTCAAATCCCAATGCACTCCCAAAATGCATTCATTCAGTCTGGGCTTTAGTACCTGCTAAATGTACCCCACCCCCGTGTTTGTTTATTATCTGCTGCTTCCTTACCAGAATGTAAATAGGATGAGAACCATTCTCTGAGCCTGAATGGTACCTGGCACATAATAAATGCTCAGGAAACATTTACTGAATGACACCTATACCTACCCTCACCCCTGACCCCACGATTTTGTTCAAATTCTATCAATTCCACATGTGTAGTCTTGTCTTGCTAGATGACCTCTAGAAGATTCAACCTCCTTTCCTCTGGGAACCATACATTTTTTGGATTGATTTTATTCACTGATATTTTTAAACACCAAATAATGTTTAAATAGTGCTTGTGATGGGCCAGATTCTGTTCTGAGGGCTTGTCGTATATTAATTCATTTAATCCTCACTACCTCAACTATCATGTAGATGTTATTATGCCAGTTTTACAGATGAGGAAATTGGGACAAAGACGTTAGAGAACTTGTCCAAAGTCTCACAGTTGGTGAATGGAGGGCACCAGCTTTTCTTTCACCCTGTCTTAACAGTGGATTTCACCTCTCTCTCTCCTACAAAAAAATCACTCAATTCCTATCTATTCCAGTCAGTGGCTCAAACTATACTACTGAATTCAATTCTAAGCACACAGTACACATTAAATTAACTTCCCGCTGACTCCAGAAGACTTCCTCTGGGCAAGCAGGGCAAGTACCTATACCTGGCCCCAAAGCCTTGGACTTCGACGGATCTCAAACATGAGTACGCAGCGCCTTATTCGGAAGGTTCTCCACTGTCTTTCTGAGACCTCACAATCACCAACCCACGTTTCTGGCATTCCCAGGTGATCTCAAACTCTCCTTTTAGCCACCCCTGCTATGCACGTCAGAGGCGCCCAATTCCACGAAGCTTTCGCCGGGTCTACAGGTTAAAGAGTAAAGGCAGTTTACCTCCTCACCCTGGGGGCAGGACCAAGTAATGACCCGACCCCACCCTTAAGAGCCCACGATACTACTAGGTCCTGTGCCCGCTGCAGACCTACCCCAATCCCTTGCCCAAAGTTCCTCTTCGTGACCTCACATTCCCGACTGAGCCGCCAAGCCCCGCCACACGCCCTCCCCCGAGCTGCTGGTGACTCAACTTGGGCGAGAGAACCCTCTTGGTTTTTTCCGACCTGACCAGGGGAGTCCGCGCCCGGCCGCAACCCGCCCGCGTCCTCCCAGCCAACTGTCCACGCCCCCGCCCCGCCTAAAGTTGCCCTTCTGGTTTGGGTAAGGGGGGTGTGCCGGCGTGGCTCTCCTGGGTGTGGCCAGAGGACCTCAGTGACGCCTCCTCGAGGGCGGCCCCCAACCCACCCGGAAAAGCCGACCGCAGGCGGCGGCAGGCAGCGGCGAACGGGACATGCTCATTGTCACCGACCAGGCCCGCAGCCCCAACAGGAAGCGCCCGCGCTAGGCGGCCCTCTGAGCCGCCAGCTGGAGCCGGGCGGAGCCCGCGCTCCGGCGCAGGGTGGCTCTGGCAGTCCCCGCGCGCCTGGGCGGCCGCACACGTGTCCAGGCGTCACGTCCGCGCGCGCCCCCGGGGCTTGCGTCAGCTGCCGCTCCAGAGCCGGGGCACTGCGCACTGCTCCGGTTCGCGGCCCCGGACGCCTCCGGCCGGAGGAGGGTGTCGAGCGGCGTGCGGTGGCGCAGAGGGATCTTAGGAACGCTGGAGGCTGAAGCGAGCGCTACCGTAGCGGTCCAGTCTTCCCCTGCCGGGTGCCAGCGGTCTTCGCTCCCCGGTCCCGGGCTGGGCGCTGTGGCGTTGCCCCGAAGCCCGCCGCCTGCGGGGCGCGCACCGCCTTAACCCCGGCGCCCGCGCGGCAGGCAGGCGCCCGCAGTTCCATGGTTGGCTCCGAGCGCGATGAGCCGCCCGTCTTCCACCGGCCCCAGCGCTAACAAACCCTGCAATAAGCAGCCGCCGCCGCAGTCCCAGCACGCTCCGTCCCCGGCTGCGCCCCCAGCCGCCGCCACCATCTCGGCTGTGGGCCCCGGTTCGTCCGCGGTGCCCGCCGCGGCGGCGGTGATCTCGGGCCCCGGCGGTGGTGGCGGGGCCGGCCCGGTGTCCCCGCAGCACCACGAGCTGACTTCGCTCTTCGAGTGCCCGGTCTGCTTTGACTATGTCCTGCCCCCCATCTTGCAGTGCCAGGCCGGGCACCTGGTGTGTAACCAATGCCGCCAGAAGTTGAGCTGCTGCCCGACGTGCAGGGGCGCCCTGACGCCCAGCATCAGGAACCTAGCTATGGAGAAGGTGGCCTCGGCCGTCCTGTTCCCCTGCAAGGTAAGTTCAGGTGCCACCCGTGCACCTCTGCCCGGCGACCTTCCGGAACTCCGGTATCCTCCAGCCCATTGCAGGCCCTGTGCAACGGGTAGCATCTCCCCTACTTGGGGACTGGGGGGGGGGGGGGGGATGGTTACAGTTTGTCTGCCCTCCTCCAAGCCCATTTGCTCACTTTAGGAGTAGCTCTGAGCTGACATTTGCCCGAGCACTGATCCTAGATTAATTGGCCCTCGCCAGTTTTTAGAACACCTCGCAGCTTTCGCCGCGCGGGTGGCTGCGTCCTTTGCAGACGTGTGCTCTGGTGTGCTAGGTAGGGCTGGGCCGCACAAGTAAAACTTGGACCGGGAAGAAAGAGGAAATGGACCAGCTAAACGCACCCTTTTACCAGCAGTCGGCTTGGTAGGATTGGTACCAGATTCCTCCACCCCGCGCTCTCGGTCTGCGCACCCCGACACGTGGGAGCTCGCGGGAGTGTAGCTATAAAAAGGGTGCCTACAGCCTGTTTGCCTCCATCAGCGAGAAAGCCCTACAAGCCACTCCTCTCCCTCCTTTAGCCTTCCAAGGACTGGAGAGTTGTAGCTGCGTTTCTTGTACCAAATGGGGTGAAAACAAGGGTCTATCAGGAATTTAACGGGAAGGGC
Source organism: Tolypeutes matacus (assembly GCA_026826555.1). NCBI lineage: Eukaryota > Metazoa > Chordata > Mammalia > Cingulata > Chlamyphoridae > Tolypeutes > Tolypeutes matacus. Next base: position 82,045,809 of record JAKSZT010053887.1, read on the forward strand.
ACCGGGAGCTGTTGTTACAGTTCTTTAAAGTCTATCACTTTATTTTTTATTTAGGTTTAAAAAATTATCAAGCGCTTGCAAAAAAAAAAAAAAAAAAATACCAAAGACAAGAAACTTAAAGTGAAAGGCCAAGATCACTGCTCCTTTCCCACCATTGTTAGGTGTAGTGTGTATCTTTATAGACTTTTTCTAACCTTGTGTGAATATACTCACAGCAGCTGAATATAGAATCATAGATGTCAGTGTGTGGCAAGAAGGTTTCTATATCACACACATAGACATAAGGTTTTCTCCAAAAATGGCTTCTGCAATTGCTATTTTTAATTCATATTATCACACAAATTTTTCTATGGCTGAAATCTAGCTCTACTTCACTGTATTTTAAATGGCTGCATAGTATTGCATAGTGCAGTCCTGTTATAACATCTGTTTACCTACATCTAACACTTAAAAATATTCACCAATTTCACAGATACCTGTCTTTCTTGCCTCTTTAGCTAATAGCTAGAGCTATTCAGCACAGCTCATTTCCTGAACTTAGAAATGGAAATAATGTCATTAATATTTATTGAGGTTTTTTGTTTGTTTCATTTTAAAGTCACTGTTCTGATTCTTGGGCCATTTAGACTGTCTTGCATTTCTCGTTGGTGCTGCTTATTTTATAGGGCAAGAGCTCATTTTTAAATTTAAAATAACCCACCAGAGACTTGAAGCTTGGGATTCAAGTCAATAAAATTAGTTATTTAATTTGGTGTGCAGCCCTGCCACAAATCAACTTTAAAATAGCATATTCAAATGATGATTTGAATCGGTATTTGGACTGTGGAGTTCCAGTCAACCACAGTAAACTAATTTCATTCCCTCCCCGTGTAATATTTAGTAGTTCACCCGGCCCTAAAAGGTGTTTCTTACACAATTTAGATAAAATATTTCCATAATTTTCTTTGAGTCCTGAAGAAGGTGGCAGGCTGGTGACTGGAGGAAGACTTTATGCTAGTTGAAATAGAGTGGATATTTGATATTCAGATATTTGGGGGTAGGGGGGTGCCCTACATGGTTTCTGAGGAACCATCATCTCAGCCTGTCACTTTTTCCCAAAACTTCATGGCTAGTAGAAGAAATGTGGTTGGTTTTTCAGGCTCTAGGTGAACTACAGTTCACAAACCAGCATTTGATATCAGTATTCCATAATATGTTTTTAAGAAATAATCTCATAAGAGCATTGTGACTGCTCCCAAGAGAAAGGGAGGGAAACAGTTATAATATGCTACATGAAGTGTGAAGTTTCACTTTCAGGAACTAGATCTGTGGCTCCTATGGAAGCATTTGTTCTTTCCTAACATGTAAGACTAGTGAAGTCATTCTTGAAGAATAGTTCTTGTGGGAATCCAGGGTGCTCAGCTTTTCTGTACATGTTACTGATTTTCCACGTCCTTATTCTGTAAGAATGCAGTTGAGCAAAGGCAGCACTTTGCAATCTGAAATTTAAAAGGGTCAGCCTTTCTCCTGCAGACCAGGGACAAAGCTTAGAAAAGTTTGTCTTGGGGTAATTTTTGTGTGTGCGCCTGTGTGTAAGAAGCTTTTTAAAGCTGGTGTATGCATGCTTCAACCTTGGTTGACCAAGAATCCAAACTGTTAGCAAGGTAGTTCATCCACTTAGTTTGGATGAACCAAACTTGGGTGTATACAGAGGCCCAGCAAGCAAAAACTGAAATCTATTAGTTGGGGAGGATCAGAGACAAAAGGGAGTGGCAAAGCCTGTGTCAAACTGAAATTAAAACAGGTCTCTGGCCTAGAGTTTGAGGTTCCTGGAAATCCTAGGAACTGCATTGCCACTGTCCCCATCTACTTTCCAATAGCTCTCATGGGCTGACTGATGCCGGGAACCCTGGCTGCTAGTCCTGGCATTGCCACTGTTTGCCTGAGAGACCACCTGTGGGGCTTGGTTTCCTCATCTGTAAATGAAGGACCTGTAGCTTCTAGTATTCCCTGAAAAGAAGGAAGGCTATGTGGAATGGTTATTGGGTGCTCTCTACACGCCAGCTACTTTCCATTGGTCAGCTTTTATTAGTCAGCCTCTTTTTTTTTTCATATGAGGAAATACATGTCCAGGTAGAGAGGTTAAGTGTTAAGTGAGTTGTCAAGATCATATAGCTAGGGAGGGGCCAGTCCTTGACCCTCTATGTCAGAGGCATACATCCTTTATAGTTCTCCTCACCACAGGTGAATTTTGAATCTGAACTTATACTCCAGGGCTTCAGACCATAACTTAAGGCTGACACCAGTAACAAAACCATCTGGATGGATGAATTCACCAGATGGGCCTGTGGTGGCAACATCCCAGTGTGACTACGTACATGCTCACTATAAAATTCATTGGGAAGAATGTAGGTATGTGGGCTAGGTGGATCAGAAAACAAACCTAATATATTGCAGGATTTCATCACAGCTCTGGGCTGGTCATGCTTCAGTTGGTCAAAAAATAGATATGTTGCCAAATAGCTATCTTACTTAGGTGTGGGGCCGCTTAATTGAAGGCTAGAGTGCTGCAGTACCTTTGACAGAGAGTGACACATGCATTATTAGCTCAGATCTGCTTTCAGAAAAATCATCTCTATCAAAGTATGGCTCTCTTCCACTCGTGGTATTTTCTGCCCATTCTATGACTGCCCCACACCTGAGGAGTTTTGACAACATTGTTCCCATATCTCAAGCCACTGCCTCAGTGGAGTACATGTATAGGGGGAGAAAAGAAGGTTGGCACATCGGTGCCCCCACTGAGCTATTTTGATAGCAAACTTAAAAGCACCTCAGTGTAGACTCTTAGCCCAGGGAGACAACTCCCTAAAGGCCAGCAGGGGCCAAATAGTGCAAGGGAGAGAAGCACCAGACATGTGGCCTCAGGGTCAGGAGACCAAGGAAGAATGAAGGTGGTGGGGAGCTGGAGAACATGGGCTGCCTCCAGGGGGGGCAACCCTGGCTCAGCTCTGGCTGATTGATGGGGATAGCAGTATGAAGGGAGCCAGGCCAGACCTTTGAATTTTTTTCAAGAAAAGCCAGAAATTTGGATTTTCTTAATGTTAGATATCTCAATTTTTTGTTTGTTTGTTAAACATTGGCCTAATTCAGAATTAAAGCTAGCATTTGAAGGCCAAACCAACATGTCTGTGGGCCAAATTCCAGCTGCCAGTTTGCAACCTCTAATCTGATTGTTTTTTCTTATTATTGTTTTTATTTATTTTATTTTATTTTTATTTACTTTTTTTTTTTTAGAGAAGTTATAGGCTTATAGAAAAATCAGGCATAAAATATAGAGTTCCCATATACCACCCTATTATTACCACCTTGCATTAATGTGGTATATATGTTATAATTCATGAAAGAACATTTTTATAATTGTTCTATTAACTACAGCCCATTATTTACAATAGGGTTCACTGTGTTGTACAAACCTACTTCTTTTGTTTTTTGGTGTTTTTTAAATTTTTATTCTAATAACATATATACAACGTAAAATTTCCCCTTTTAACCACATTCAGATATATAATTCAGTGCTGTTAATTATGTTCACAATGTTGTGCTACCATTGCCACTATCTGTTTCTAAAACTTTCCCATCATCCCAAATAGAAACGCTGTACAATTTAAGCATTATGATCTGATTCTTTTTTAGAAGGTATTCGTTGAGCCTGGAGGTTCTCATTTAACTCTTACCATACATGAACTTTGAAATTGTGATAGGTCCCAACTAATAGGTCCTTTTGTAGCTTGTTTTCTTTTCATCTTTACTTTGCTGGGAGAATATTCCATTTTGTCCATCAGAAGACCTGAACTGTCATCCTAGTGACTAAAAGTTTGACTTTGTTATGAGTCAGTTTACTTCTTTTGCATCTGAGAGTCTTTATCTATTAGAGAAGGTGTTGGATTAAAAGATTACACCATTGTCCTTTATGATTCCTTTCTTAACCTAAAATTTCAGAATCGAGTATGTGGTCCAAGGGAAAAGAACACAACCTGGGAGAGAGAAGAACTGGGTTCTTATCTTGGCTCTGTATGATTGAGTCATGTACCCTGCCTGAACCTAGCTGTCTGGTGGTGAGGATCAGGGTAGAAGTGCTTAGAAGGTCCCTTGCTTCGCCATATCAAATGGAAGATGGGGGATATTAGGGAGGCTGTTAGATGGGTAGGGAATCATCTAGAAGCCTGAGGGGATAAGCTGATTTTCCAGAACAGCTTCAAAGATCTCTTCTTAACCACAAGAATTCCCCTAAGACAAAATCACTCACTTTGTAAATTGTCCCTGCTCTACTCACTACTGGCTGAAATTGACCAGCTTGGCTCCTAGAAGCTCAGATTGAGCTGGCAGGAACCTGAGTCCATGTATATTAACACTGAGGCTCAAGATTTTAAAGAACAAAATGAATAATCCAGCTTTTGAATGTAAACTTAGTAGAAGCACCAGAATGCTATGAAGGAATAGTGGTGTTTAATGCTGGCTCTAACCTTGTTAGCTAAAGGCCTTTCCTCAGTTCACTGTGACCTGGAACATTGTTCCTTAAACTTGATCCTTAGTACAGCCAGAATGGAGGCCTATCAAAAGCAACAGTAGGTCTGGTCTATAAAGTAGCAGCCTAGGATTAGATTAGATTTTCCAGTTCTGGGTTAGAGCTTTTTTGGAGCCACATAAAATTGCTGCCAGTACATATGTCTAGTAAATAAAATGTTAAGAGCCAGACTTTACTTCTGACAAAATTTGGGTGAAATAGCGTTTCTCATTCAAACCCTTGGGGTCCTCACTCCTTGCAAGTGGCACGTAGTTAGGTACACGTTTGCTAAGCGGAATGTCAGCGTTCGGGGCTGTTGTGTATGGCCGGGTGAGCGGTGCAGTGCACGATCATCCGTGCACTGGAAGATGGCTCCACTTGGTCATCCTAAAAAGGAAAATCTAAGAGGAAAGCTAAAACATTTCCCTGATCAAAATGCATCTCTGTATTAAGCCTTACAGAATAAGGCTAAAACTTATGAGAGGTACGGAAAATTCTGGAACAGAATTTCATCAGTTTTGCCCCAGCTGCACCTCTTTCTCCATTAGTTTCTTTAAAATTGAGAAGCTGTCATTCTCCTCAATTTCCAGTCTGGTAAATATTTTATTTTATTTTATTTATTTATTTATTTATTTATTTATTTAAGATTTTATTTATTTATTCGTTAATCCCCCCCTTGCTGCTTGTGCTCGCTGGGTCAGCTAACCACACCGTGCGGGCGGGCTTGCCTTCACCAGGAGGCCCCGGGAACCGAACCCCGGGCCTCCCATATGGTAAACGGGAGCCCTACTGATTGAGCCACAGCCGCTTCCCGTGGTAAATATTTTATATAATTATTTTCAAACTCTATAACATCTCTGGGATGAAAGATTATCTCTTTCATCCACAGACACTAGAGATGGATGGAAGATACACCACCTGTCCTAAATGTATGGGCCTGTGCACTACTTTTTTTTTTTTTCTTAAGATTTATTTTATTTGTTTATTCCCCCTCCTCTCGTTGTTTGCACTTGCTGTCTGCTCTATGTGTCCATTCGCTCTGTGCTCTCTGTGTCTGCTCATCTTCTCTTTAGGAGGCACTGGGAACCGAGCCTGGGTCCTCTCATGTGGGAGAGAAGCACTCAATTGCTTGAGCCACCTCCACTCCCTGCTTTGTTGTCTCTCTCATTGTGTTTCCTCTTTGTGTCTCTTGTTGTGTCATCTTGTTGCGTCAGCTTGCTGTCTTGCTTGTCTTCTCCAGGAGGCACCAAGAACCGAACCTGGAACCTCCCATGTGGTAGGTGGAGGCTCAATCACTTGAGCCACATCCGCTTCCCTGTGTACTACTTTAAAACTTCAAATCAGCAAAAAGAGTGTCTTCCAATCACCACCACCACCCCCCCAATGCTAGCCTTTACTCTAGTGGTTTTTAAGGATTGGCCCAAGGTGTGCCTTCTGAGTCCATATCCCTTCTACATCCCTACTGTGACTGGCAGGTGATCTCTCCAAGCCTCAGTGGTTCATTGCTAAGTGAGGAGATGCTGGATGGGGTTGTTGAGAGTATCAAGCAAGTAATGATCCATGCAAAGTGCTTAGTACAGCCGCAGCACAGAGCAAAGACTCAATAAATGTGTGCAGTTAGATGCAAGCAGAAAGCAAATGGCCAGCCTCTGAGGTCAGATCCAAGACATAAATTTTTAAAAGAAAAAAAAAGGAATTTTTCTTCCACTGTTTCTCTTCCCTGCAGTCATGTAGAGTTTTCATAGAACTGGGATAAGTTGGCCCTGGCATTGGTTTTTGAAATGCTGAGAATTTTTTTTCATTTCTTTAATATTCTTAAGTGGGGAAGCATGATTAGATTAAGCAGCATTTTAAAAATAATTTTATTATATTTTATTTTATACATTATAAAATACGTTTTTTTTTTTGTTGTTGTTGTTGTTTTGTTTTTTTTTTTTTTTTTACCGGGAGGTCCCGGGGATCGAACCCAGGTCCCTCCATATGGGAGACGGATGCCCAACTAGTTGAGCTACATCCGCCCCCAATAAAATACGTTTTTAAAGTTATGATCATTATTTTTAAGTGTAGAGCATATAGGAAAGTAAAAATTAAAATCCCCTATAATCTCCCCACCTAGAAATACCCGCTATGCCATTTTTGCCTATGTCTTTCCAAACTTACCTCTATATCAAGTGAGTTTTTTTTTTTTTTCATTTAAAAAAAAAAAAAAGAAAAACAGGTGAAGTGGAGAATCCTGTTGTCCATGTAGTTTTATAACATATTTTTTATCTAACACATCATGACTGTTTCCCCACATTGATAAATATTTTTAAGGTCATTCTTACCAGCTGCATAATATTTCAGTTCCAAGACAGTACCAAAGTTAAATTACCATTTTATCATTAAACGAAAAGTAGTTTTATTTTCTTAGTGTGATTAAAAAAAAAAGAACAAGTACCACTATGAATCCTTGTGCATAAGAAAATAATTATTAGCTAAGGATAAATTCCTAGAGGTTCAGTGGTAGGGCCAGAGGGTATATGCAGAAGTGTAAAGCTTTTGATAATAGAGCCAAATTGCTTTCTCACTTGGATTCCGTTGCAGTTGAGTAGGCATTTCTCCCCAGCATCACCAACATTGAGTTTTCTTAATGCTGCTGCCTGCTTTTCCCCCTAACTTTACCTCTGGCAGATTGGCGGCTCCTGGAACTTTTTTTTTCTGTTATATTATTATTGTTGTTGTTGTTGTTGTTGTTATATCTATCCAAAAACTTTTTTTTATTTTTTTATTTTTTTTTTTTTATCGGGAGGTCCCGGGGATCGAACCCGGGTCCCTCCATATGGGAGACGGACGCCCAACCAGTTGAGCCACATCCGACCTCTATCCAAAAACTTTTAATCTTCCCGTTCTTACCTTGGAATTTTCTCCTGCAGCCCCAGGCCCTCTCCTTCCCACAGCCCATCTACCCAGCCAGCCATCGCCTCCCCTCCCCTTGCTGCTTTTATTTAATAACTGGCAAGGGGGGCTGACTCTCTGGCCTTATCCTTCTGAAATTCAGTGTTTACTGGTGGAGTCAGAAGTGTCAGCATAGCAGCAGAGACCTTCTGAAGTGCTGGGAGCAGAGGAATGTCAGGAGACTTCATTGAGGTGGTAGTGCCTTAGCTGCATTTTGAAGGATGAGTGGCAGTTTGCCAGTGAAGAGGGGAGGGGTGGAAGATCGTGGTGGGGTTATGTGGGGAGGCCGGTGGAGTTAATTGTGGAGGGCATCATTTGCCTTGCTGAGAGGTTGCCTGAGCTAGGTATATTAGCTCATGTTATCCTCCTAATTATTTTGTAAAGGAGATAATAGGATGAGGTTTGGATTCCCACCCTCACCCCCAAGAGATTTGCTTAAGGCCATATAGTTTTGGGAACAAAAATTCCAGTCTAAGTCTTGTAATTACACATGCGATGTCTTTTCCATCTCATCCTCTGCTGCAGAAGCTGCCCACTCTACCCTCCTGAGGCACAGTAAACTCCTTCCCAGTCTAGACTTCTGTAACGGCTTTTGGAGGAATGGCAGCTATACCAGAGGGACCCTCTTAAAAGATAGCCAGATAAAATACAGGATGCCCAGTTATATCTGAATTTCAGATTAACAACTGATAATTTTTTTTATAAGTATATCCCAAATATTACATGGGATATACTGGGCACCCTGTATTGTTTTTTTTTTTTTTTTTAAGTTTTATTTATTTATCTCCCCCCCACCCCACCCCATTGTTTTTGAGCTCGCTGTCTGTTCTCTGTGTATTCTTCTGTGTCTGCTTTTCTTCTCTTTAGGCAGCACCAGGAACCAATCCTGGGACCTTCTGGAGTGGGAGAGAGGCGCTCAATCTCTTGATCCACCCCGGCTCCCTGGTCTGCTGTGTCTCTCATTGTCTCTCCTCTGTGTCTCTTTTTGTTGCGTCATCTTGCTGCGCCAGCTTTCTTTGTGGCCCAGCTCTCCGCATGGGCAAGCTCTCTGCTCAGGCCAGCTTACTGCTCAGGCCAGCTTGCCTTTCACCAGGAGGCCCCAGGAATTGAACCCTGGACCTCCTATATGGTAGATGGGAGCCCAATCGCTTGAGCCACATCCGTTTCCCATGCCCTATATTTTATTTGCTAGATCTGGCAACCCTACCAGCTAAGTCTTCTGGTGAACTCAGTTGCTTTAGTCAAGAAATAAAGGCCACTGAGGGAAGTAGCACTGTTTGAAGAGTTGTCAGCCTGTTAATCTTGATTGCGCAGGTGAGAGCCTGGTCTAGAAGAGATAGGGCATGTTAAGGATGGGAGAGGTTCTAGTAGATGGCATTAAAGCCTCATAACTCCAGGTCTTCCTTAAGGTGCTTTTGTTTGCTTGAAATGCACTCTGAAGGGACCTAACAAAACTGGTTCTCCAAGACAAAGTGTGGTTGCCTGCTAACTCTGGCTATGGACCGATAAAAAGCATACATGGTCAAAAGTCAACTTTTTTTTAAAGTTTCTAAGATTAAAAATAAACCACTGCCAGCCTAGCAAGTCTTTGTAAGGCCAAATGCTCCCTGCCCCTCATAGCAGAATGTTCTCAGATTTCTGTGATAATATTTCCCCACAGTCTTCCACCAAGACACCTTGTAGTAAGAAAGCCATCCAAACACAGTTTGTCAGCTTTCTCTTGGGCAAAAAAAAAAAAAAAAGGAATTTTTAATTCCAAGAGTCTTAATTTTAGAATTGCCTTCCTCAGAAGAAAGCTTGTACAATTAAATGTTATTGTTTGTTCAGTCTTGCCACTGTTTGAAAGTTCTGGTACTGAGCAATATTGTCTTCTCTTATTATCTATAAAATTATTAGTGCACTGTTGGTTGATTACCATCTCTTCACACTACATCATAGCCAAGGCGAGGAATTTACCATGCGAGTTGAGTGAAAATACTCTAAAGTTCTTAGAGGAAGGATGCTTGACAGATGCAGGTTGAGTGTTAAAATTGAGTCGCAAGTGGAAATTTCACTTTCTCCTGTTGCCTGACTCTAGATGTGATTAACATTAGGAGCCCACAACTCCTCCACTATTAATAGTCGGGGTGAGTTGAAAGCACTTTTGTAGACACAGAGGTGACACGGTAGGCTCAAGGTCAAACAGGACACTGGGACTGGAGTTCTAATCATAGCTCCTCTACCAGTGGTTATAAACACACTTAAAACAAGAGGGACATACAGCCTTCAAAATGACAACAGTGCTTGTTTTCCTTACCTCTGTAAGCTTTCAGAAGAACTTATAAACACCCCTTCCAATGGTTTATGTAAATAAAATATATGAAATGTCTTTATCAAAGATTACAAAACAAATTCACAGTGACTGAAGTCTAAAATAAAAATAGATATTTTTCCTTACATAATTACAAAAGGTCTACTGAATTTTTTTAAAATTCTAAATTCCACATTGAGACTTTAAAGTAAAATTAACGAGAGTAAGAGAGAACAGTCCAGCTTTGCAAATAAACCTAATAATATTTATTCATTTATCAACAAATATTGAGTGGCCAGGAAGCCGGCAATAAATCAGTAAATCAATGAAGAAAATTAATAGACCCATAAATTAACTGTAAAATAGTCTGTGATTGTTCAGTGTTGGCAGGAGGATGGGCAAAGATAAACATGTTTTATTACCAAGGAGCTAGCTTGAATTGCTAAAAGCCTTTTTTAAAAAAGTGGACTCCACTTTTCTTTTTGTTATTGAAATCCTCTTCTTTTATTTGACCAATATACCGTTATAGGCTTGGGTTTCCTGGACAAAGGCATAGAGTTAGGGATTAAAGTTTAACTGCGGTGCTTTCCACTCGCTGTGTCCACGAGCAGTCAGACACATGGAGGCCGAACAAAGTGCTGAGGCACAAGCCCCTGCCAAGCGAGCCTGAGCCGGCCCTGGACGGCCCAACTCCAGACTACATGAACCTCCTCGATGTGGTCTTCAGCTTGTGCAGCCTCATGTGCTTGGGTTGCAGCCTACTGCTCCTCCATCAGCTTTGCCAACTCCCAGAGCTCGGAGGACACCAAGCAGCTGATAGGTAGCTTCATGCTGTCTGTCTCTGCCATGATGATGTCCTATCTGCAGAACCCTCAGCCCATGACACCCCCCCCCCAGTGGTACCAGAACAGAGGGGTCCCATCCTGGACCCCCTTTACCCACCTCTACCCCCCAGGCCTGGCCTTTGGCTGCTCAGCATCCTGCCTTCAGCTGCTGCCCTGGGCTTCCCCAGGTGAGGTAGGCTCAGGGGCCCAAGCCAGCAGAGGGAATCTGGCCCTGTGCCTGGGCCCTACTTTGCTGAGGCATAGGGGGAAACCTCAGAGGCCTACCTCCTTGCCTCCTCCTCTACCCTGCCTGCCTCCGGAGGAGATATCCATGTTTCTAGGCGCTTCTGCCTGTTTTCTTGTTGAAACCATTAATAATAAAGTTTTTCGTTTTGACTGTCCTCTGCAAAAAAAAAAAATGTTTAACTGAAGGTTAAAATTAAGTTTTACCATTTTGCTCAGTGAACACTAGATTTAGCCACAACTCTCATTTGAGCAGTTCTAAAGAATTCCAAAAAGATAGGGACCTCAAACAGTAGCCCCCCTAATTATCTGCGGACGAATAGATAGTAAATTATGCTGCCAGGCATTCATCCTTCGAGTTGAACTCATGTAGCTCTGATTCCATTTCTGGGTTCACCTCCCTTGTGTGAGAAAAGGAGGGGACTTGGGTGAATTTCATTCCTGGAGCTCCTCCTTCAGATGCAGCCTAGAATCCAGTCAGAGTTTACCTTGGACTGCTGGGGCTGGGTATATAATGAAACTATCGCAGCCCAAAACTACACTTCAGGGCCTCAGACTTGTCAGGTCCCCATTAACCTTTAGAAGAATCAAAGGAGCAGTGGAGAATGCTTTGTCTTCCATGGGAGCAAAGAAGTATTGGTTAGTATACTAACAATTAAAGTTTTCATTGCACATCTCTATTGGTTCACTAAAATGAGTCCCAAAGAGCCTCTAATAAAAGGAAAACTTTTAACAGTTACAGTTACATGTAGATATGTAGTTAAAAGTATATTTTCTTTTTTTAAAACATTATTATGATAAAATTTATTTCATTCAGCCACTTCTTTTCTATAACTGGTTTGAAATAATGAGATTCTGGTACCTATGGAATCTCCATCCCCTAAAGGGTAAATAAGCTAAATCAGTCCCTGGAATTTTTAATATGCTTTTAGGGAGTAACTTTCTATTTTCGGATTTACACAAAAGTTGCAATAATAGTACAAAAAACAATTCCATATATTCTTTATACAGATTCAACAGTTGTTTGCTTTTTTGCCCTATTTGATTAATCATTTGTGCTTTCTTCATATATATATACATATTTTTAAATGTTTGAATATAAATTGCAGGCATCCTGCTCCTTTACCCCAAAATATTTCCATGTATTTTTCTCCCCCAAACGAGGACATTTTCTTATATAATTATGGTAAATTACCTTAATAAGGAAATGTTACATACAGTAGATACTATTATCTAATCTATAATCCATTATCTCTTCTATATTCAAAATTCAACTGTTGTCCAATAATGTCCTTTATAGCAATTTTTGTTTCCCAGTCTAGGGTCATGCATTGCATTTAGCTGTCAGTGTGCATTTTTTCATCATTTCAGCTCATATAAATGGAAGGAATGCTCAGCTCACGTTTGCTTACTCCAAGGCAAGATCTTTGCAGGATTTTAACTAAAAAGTTTACAAGCATCAACAACAAAATATCGATTGTCCTTTGTTTTTCTTGAGACATTCTCCTTTGAGGCGCTCACCCAGCCACCCAGCACCTGGCAGATGTTTTGCTAATAAATTTCACCTGTTTCTAGGAGGTAAGCAGGCGGAGGCAGGGTGCTTAGCTCACAGTCCCCGAGAGGGATTTTCTTCTGTTGTGGAGCTCATGGTGCCTCCATTGTCGTATTTTGTTGATTGTTGGAGTTCTGTAAATCATTCTTGAATTGCATGGACTCAAATTTAATTAAATAGATTAAATGACTTGTTCCAAACCAGTTACAGGATCCATGACCTTCACTAAGACCCCAGCTAAGAAGGGTTATCCTGTTTATATACCCATTTATAAATAAATATAATGTAACTGTGTTTATTAGGTAAGTAACAGGTGTATAGTCTTTGACTGTATTTCTGAAGTTTCTCCTGAGTGTGTATATGTGTCTATGCAGAAAAGGGAAAAGCTCTGCCTAAATTCCAACTTAAATACAACCTTCAGCTTCCATGTCCAAGAAAAAGAATTGGCATTATTTATTGCTTTCTGTAAAGATGAGGCACCAGCTCACACGTTGCCTTTCTTGACAGGACACATTTGCAGAAGATTTTTGAGCCGTTGCGGCATGAAAAGTTTCTAAAGAGAAGCCAGAAATATTATTTCAACATTTCTTTGTTCCTCATTCATCTGTGAGCCACCTTCCCCCTCCCTGTATTCCCCTTTAGCTTTGGGCTTCTGTGTTTTGTTCTATGGGGTTTGATCCTCCTCGCTCTACCCCCATCCCCCTTAGAGAGTTTTACTAAAAACAAATTCTTCCTGGGAAAAAGAAGTAGATATTTCCCTAAGGAAACATCTCTTTTATAGCTGTGGAGTGTCCCACAGCACACTTGCAGTCCTTGGAGAACCAATCCAGGGGCTTTCTCTCAGGAATCAGAACTTAAAACTAACAACTGGTTTAAAGAAAAGCCCCTTCCTGGCCCAAACGCAGGCATTCTTTGAACCCTTCCTGAATACTTATATTTGGTGGGGCAAGCCCTAGCCAGAACGTGAAAATTAAAACCTCAGAAATTTTTTGCGTGGTGCCAGAGAAGGCTGGAAGGGCCTAATTACTGGTTACTTGTTTGTGAGATGATGCTGCCCCATTCCTCAGGGAAAGGAGCTTTCAGGGCTGTTTTTCTCCTTGCATCCCAAGGAAGAAGTTAATATTAGGACCTGCTTCCAAAAGCAGCTTGTTTGTAGGCCCTGATTTTTGTGTTTGTTGGTTTGTTGGGTCGGGAGTGGAGGAGGTGAAGGCAGATAGATGTAAATAATTTCTGTCCCTTTTTTTTTTTACCCAAAATATTGCTTCTTTGTTGACTCCCAAACTATTGTGTGCAGTGAAGAGAGCACCAGAGCAGGAACACGAGAATTCAGGGCTTGCTCCCACATGACCACGGGTGACCCCCCTGACCCCGACATGACCCTGACGTGAGTCAGTTCCACTGTGGGAGCCTCCTGTTTCTAGTCTGTGAAACGGGTAGAACCAGCTCCCTCGTCTGTCTCCACGCTGTGTGAGCGATTGAGTTCTAGTTGTGTGCCAGGGGTGGCACTCCTGGTTTGCCCTGGGCAGTACCCGTGGGGATGGGGCAGTGACCATCTGACCTGCTTGCTCGTGTGTCCCCTCCACTCAGCTATGACGTGGCCACCAGAAGCCGGGTTTTATCATTCATCTAAATCAGTGGGTCTCAACCAGGGACGGTTTTGCCTCCCAGGGGACATTTGGGTCATGCCTGTAGACATTTTTGGTTGTCACAACTGAGACAGTAGGGGGGGGCTGCTACTGGCTTCTAGTCAGGAGAGGCCAGGGTTGCTGCTAAGTGTCTTACAATGCACAGGACAGACACTTCCCCCCCATAACAAAGAATTATCTGGCCCAAATGAAAGTGATGCCTTGGTTGAGAAACCCTGAAATAAACAGAATTATCAGTGGTCCCTGGCAGAATCTGGACCTGCCTTCTCCTTTAGGTTTTACCCCCCACTGCCTGCTCTACTCACCCTGTGCTAGACCAGCTGTGACTACTCCATGCACAATCTACTTCTACAGCTAAGCTTTCCTTAACCCCTCTCCTCCTCACCCTGTCCCCAGTTAGAGATCACCTGTCACCTCCCAGTCCTTTGCATGGGTGTCTGTTGTATTTGAGTTGTTTGTAGTTGCAGGGTACGGCCCATCTTTACTAGAAACATGTAAGGATGGGAGCCACAGGTGATTCCCTCCGTGTGCTCTAAGATACAGGTTCACAGCCCAGAAACCCTTGGAGCTTTGTAAGAAAACACTAGGCCAGGGGCTGCTAAGATTTGGATTTGCTGCTCAGAGGCACAGAGACAGTTTACATACAGTTTGAGGAAATTCACAGGCCCCCCAAGCCCTCCCTCTGATTCCTGGACGCAACCCCCAGATATGGCTGGCAAGAATCCCAATCAGGCTCCGGAATGTCGTTGCAGAACAATCCAAGACGGTTCTAAGTAGGAAGTGTGGCACAAGACTATGTGCACACGTGTGCGTGTTTAAAGTTTTGCTCTTTTCTTTTTAGAGATCATTTATAACACAGATACCATAAAAGTGGGGCTAGGGGTTGGGAAGACTCGCCCTCACCATGATGGAAAAGAAGAGGCATAGATGAACCTTCAATTTAATAGAGGCTGTGGCAGGGTCTTTTTTTCATAAGATCATTTTCCACACAAATGAGAAGTATTCCCTTTTCTATTTGTGTAGTTTGGGGAGGTTCTGTGTTCTCTATATTTGGGTTGAAGGAAGAGTTGAATGTGTGACTTGTAAGACAAACCAAATAATTCAGAATATAAATATTCCTGCTTGAGTTACACAAGAAAAACTTCTAAAATGGTTTCTAGATGATAAATGTTTGTTGTAAACTTTGAATTTGTGAACGTGGAGTGGTTTGGGGCTTTGGGTGCCAGAGTTCATCTAGTTCCTGGGATTATTACTGGGCAGCTGTGGTAAACAATTCACTCTGAAATGTCTTCAGAACCCAGATATTTAGGGCCAGTTCCAACCAGAGAATCTGCCAGGCTCTGGGCTAATTCTTGCTATTTTTACTGTGTGTGCATGTTTGTTTTTAAACTCCGGGGAGAAATGTCTCACCCATCACACAGAAAACATCAGAAGGCTCTGTATTCCTAGCCACACCCTAGATTTAAAACACAGTTAATAGGAATTTGTTTTTTTAGGGCCTTGCAAAGTTAGGAACATGAAGTGTAAATATATACAGATAAGTAAATTTGTTTGTCCTTCTGATTTTTTTTTTTTTTTTTTTTTTTACACTCAGGCTTTTAAAATTAGTCCATGGTTAATAAAAGGTGAATGAGCAGCTGCTACAGGCAAAGTAAATACAGTGAAATATTTCTGCCAATTTCTACTGAAGATTATAACCTGCTTTGAGAAGGTGGAGGAGAAACGAGCTGCATTTCTTTCTTTAAGCCACCCTCTTCTTTCTGATTAGGGTAGATTAATCTCCCTAAGCTTGAAGACTATCTTTTTTGATTCTGTACCCTCTCAGCAGCTCTGGCTTAGCATCTTATGAGGAGAGGGCGCTTATAAGTACCTGCTTGTTGCTAGTGATCAATTCATTTGTAAAGATTAGAATTTGGCCTACTTAAGGTTTATAAGGGGTTTATTCCCTAAAGCAGAGTAGGGAGAAGCAAAGGCAGCTGTTTTGTGGGGGGGTTTTGTTTTGTTTGTTTTTTAAATTGGATACAGCATTTCAGAAAAATGACCTGGCCCTGCCCTTTGTTGGTACCTTCATGTCTTGGCGGGGACAGAAATCCAAGTGAAGAACGCCAGGTAGTTTACCTGTCGCTCTGTGATAGAGGAGTGTAAAGGCTGATGCATAGTTTCACCTGAAAAAAGTGATTCAGGTTTCTTCATTCTTTACAGGACAACAGCATGGAGCTCTAGGCAAGTGTCTACTTGTGAGCTGTTTTTCCACCTGGTATCTAGGAATTAACATTGTCATTCCTGCGAGGGCTGGGAGCAGAAATCCAATTCCTTTCAGTGTGGTCTTTTCCTGTGGCAGGTGTGTGATTAATCTATTAGGAATGTCATCTCCAGGGCAGGGGAGAAATAGGTTTTGTTCCTCCCCTATTAAAGTAGTGTTTTGAGGGGCAGTCGTGTCAGAAAACCTGCCTAGGGCAGGTGCCCACCCTGAGACCCATTTTGGTTCTCCTTCCTCCGGGCCTGTCGGGAGGACCTGGCATACCTTGCACATAGTGATAAAGAGGGGTGCACTTGAACTTGAGGAAGTGGTCTGGGTAAGTTCAGTGGGCTTTGAGGGGAAGGTCAGGCTCTTCTCATTTCAATTTCTACTGTCTGATTACATCTAGAACCTGTGTGACTGGAACCAAACTCTGACAGGCAGTCTTCCAAGTTAAAGTAGCACTTGGATGCTATTTCCTTCCACCCAAAAAGCATTTTCAAAGTCCTCAGGGGAGAGGTTAGATGAGGAAGGATTTCCAGTAGTGTAAGTGGTTTCCAGCTTCCCTGTGTCCTGGACTGGTTACTCCAGCAGGCAAGAGCAGGGAGCCAAAGGACAGCCTTCCCCACGGCCAGCCTGCCTGCTGATCACCAACTTAACCAAGGAAGAGGTGGAGAGGGACAACAAGGAAATTCTGCCATTGTACCACTCTTATTGTGAAGATTAGTCTGGAGATAATATATATATTCTTTACCCAAAACTACCCACAAACATTGTGTGTATGTCAAAGTTGGCAATGTCTGATGGCAGGGGTTTTGTTACTGTCATTTTAACAAGCCCTGGTCACAAACTCTTGATCTGATTTTCCATACCTTTCATCAAGTAGCTGCTAGTAACTTTCAGTACTATTTAAACCCCCTGGTTGAATATGACTTTTTCAGAAATGTGGTAGATGCTCTCTCTCACCAACTGTTTCAGGGGACTATGATGAGTTGTCCTGAGTTCTGCTAGCAGGTGGAATCTATATCTGGCACTGGGGCAAGCTTTTATCTAGTGAAAATTTGCAAGTAAAATGTGGCACATATATATGGGTGTTGTGTGGGTGTGTGTGGGTGTGTGTGTGTGTGTGTGTTTAGTTGGATCCTGATGGGCAATCTAAGGTAACCAAATAAAAAATAATTCTAATTCCTGTGATTTTTGTGCCATCTCTTAATTGAATTCTTTATATTTAATTCTTCTTTATATTTAAGATTCAGGTAATTTAAAAGTGTATGTGTCAGTATCTTTCTCTTTTTTTTTTTAAACACTCTATACCCCCAAGCAAAAATCCCCTTTTCCCCTCCCCCACCCTATCCCATGGTAGCCTCTAATCTACTTTCTGTCTCTGCAAATTTGCTATTTCTAGATATCCCATATGCGACATCATACAATATTTGTATCCCCCAAGCAATTTTAAATTCTTTAAAAAACAGGTGCACAGAAAATAAGGAAAGGCCGGGTTGTACAAGGCTGGCGCGACAATTTTTTTTGTTTGAGATGTTCATGCCAAGAGAACTTTAGTTCTCATGTTTTTAACAATGTTGGAATGGGGAGCATGGAAAACGGTACATTCCTGCTTCAGGATATGCCCCAGATTTTATGCATGACATTATTGGGAACGGAGACTTTTAGTCTTAAATACGTAACTCACTTGAGCCAAAGTAGTTGAAATAAGAATACCGTTTCTATCCAGGAAGCCTGAGTGCATAAGTGCTCTTAGAGATACGCCCCAGTAGAAGTTTTGAGGCGCCCTGGCTCAGTATGCTTCTCTCCATCTTTGCAGTATGCCACCACGGGCTGTTCCCTGACCCTGCACCACACGGAGAAGCCAGAACACGAAGACATCTGTGAATACCGCCCCTACTCCTGCCCTTGTCCTGGTGCTTCCTGCAAGTGGCAGGGGTCCCTGGAAGCCGTGATGTCCCATCTCATGCACGCCCACAAGAGCATCACCACCCTTCAGGGAGAAGACATCGTCTTTCTGGCTACGGACATTAACCTGCCGGGGGCTGTTGACTGGGTGATGATGCAATCGTGTTTTGGCCACCACTTCATGCTGGTGCTTGAGAAACAAGAGAAGTACGAAGGCCACCAGCAGTTCTTTGCCATCGTTCTGCTCATCGGCACTCGCAAGCAAGCTGAGAACTTTGCATACAGACTGGAGTTGAATGGGAACCGGCGGAGACTGACCTGGGAGGCCACGCCCCGGTCCATTCACGATGGGGTGGCCGCGGCCATCATGAACAGCGACTGCCTTGTTTTCGACACGGCCATAGCACATCTTTTTGCAGATAATGGGAACCTTGGAATCAACGTGACTATTTCTACATGTTGTCCGTGATGCAGCGGGTGGCATTCATAAACTATTGAAATTATTTGGGCATAGTACCCAATGCTTAATAAAGGTTTTTATAGATGTTTTATTCAGTATGTCTTCACGAGTCAGGATCCACAGTTACCCCCCATGTTTTGTTTAAATGGCAGCTCCCCATCTCTCACACACAACTGAATTGGCCAACGAAGTTTATTAAACTGGGATGAATAGCCTGTTAGCAATCTGGAGGCTGTTCTGGGATCAGAAACAAACTTTATTATTACATTTTATTTACTTTCTAAACAAGACTGGACAGGTTGCTCAAGGGTCCTGTAGACCATCGTGCTGAGACGTTTGGCTCCTTCCCACCTGCCTTCCTGTAGTGAGCCCTCGACGTTGACAGAAGCACCGTGACTGTCAATAGACTCCTTAACTTTCCTTTTAACTTGTTTTTAGGGGATAGGGGTTGTTTCGATGCGTTTAAAACAGTGTTTCTCAGGTTGGATGCCTGACCAGCATGCATAGAATCACTTGGAGCACTACTCTTAAAAATGCAGTTGTAGGGTGCCTGTGAAATTAACAGGCTCATTGCGTGATTCTTTTCCACCTTAAACTTTGAGAATTGCTGGGTTAAATTTGTGGAAAAGTGTCCAGATTTTAAAGGTGCTTTAAGATTGCCCTCTACTGAGACTGTCTTTCTACTGTTTTGTCCCCTACCCCACCCCAAAATTAAAGCTAGAACTATATATCCACATGAACACACCCTTGAGATGTGATCACTCTCTTGTGTTTTGGTGGGTTGCCTAGGAAAGCGAGTCATGCGGTCAATGACAGTTCTCACGTAATTAGTTTTTGCTCACCACTACTATAGGCCTGTTTATACTTGGCTTCACTCAGAAGCCCTTCTTGACTGTAGTAGGTGTGAAAGACTAAATCAGTAGAGTTGGAAAAGCTTTATAACTAGTGTCATATGCTTGCTATTTAAAGGTGGGGGGTTTTTGGTGGGTTTTTTTTTTTTGCCACATTCACTTTAGTTTTTTAATAAATATTTTCAAAAAATGAACAGTGCACTTCATTTTCCTGTTTGGACAATGTATCATACATTTATTGAGCCCCTACTATGTGCAGGTGCATTGACACTTCACCATTCCCTATGGGGTTGTTGCTATCACTGTTTTCACCTGGGGAAAAAGCCACGGGTGTGGGGGAGGGTGTCTGGCACAAGTATGGCAGCACTGAGAGGTGGCCACCCTCTGGCTTGCAGGTCTCTTCCCTGAGGCTGTTCTTTCTGTCTGACAGTGCCAGAGCCTGTGGAAGAAGAATATATCTCTTGCTTTGCAGAGTCAGAAGAAAGAGGCTCAGGTGGTCCTGATACCCAGAATACTGGACTCCAAGGTGACCCACTCCCTCAGTCCCAACCCAAGACTCAAGAGTTAATTCAGAATTTCAGCCCCAGCGGCTCAGTGAGGATTGAAAGCTGCTTATCTAATGCCTGATAACCATTAGAGTAGCACCAAGAGGGAGTGATGGCTTTGGAGTTATTTTTGGTTTTGTTTTTTTAAGTGAGATTCGATGTTGAGTTTTTAACCAGCTAGAGTTCTGGCAGTTAAGGAATTGCTAAAATAACTTAGCTTCTAGACTATTCTTCAAACAAATATGAAAAACAGTGCCCTGAACAAAAGTAAGTGCTTACAGCATATTTAGTGAAGGAGTAAAAACTGCAACTCTGGTCACCAACCTAACAATTAGGAAGGTGTCTCACCATGGAAGTGAGACAAGGATCCAGGAGTAGGTCTACTCTGATCCTCTTGGGGGCAGAGCTGGTCCAGATATGGCAAGGCGCCCTGGCAATGTGCTTTGAGCACAGACTAGCCTAGCTTGTCAGCGCCACTTCATGGCCACGTCTTACCTGTACTGTTACATGTGATGGAGGATTAGTCAACAGCACAAAACTGAAATGTGCCAAACAAAAGACCATGAAGATGGAAATAGTGGAATCAAGTTATTTCAAAAGCATAGAATATTAGATCTTCAGCCCAAAGAAGTAAAGTGATGGGCCAGTGGCAGGGCTGGTTCTAGAATTCAAGCTTCCTGACCCAATTAAAATATATATAGAACTTAACAAATGAAAATAAAAGCTTTAGGGAACAAAGCTTCCCAAAGTTATGCAGCTCTCTTAAATCTGTCACTAATGTCTGTAAGCTTAACCGTTATTCTGACTTGAAGCAACATTTTTTTTGCCACCAAAAAAAAAAAAATCCCCAGTTTATTCCGTTTTATAAGAGGAAGTGAAAAACAGCAAAAAAAGATTATGTAAATTAAAATGCCTTTCTAAATAGTTCGAATTGCAGAATATATATTATATTCAAAATATAATAGGCATTTGTCAAAATTCATCATGATCCACTTAAGTACCATTTTTAAAAGAAACACAGAATGAGAATTTTTTTTCCTCTTTCCTGTCCTCATTCATTATTCTGATTTGGTAAAAATCTGGCCAGACAAGACAATAGATTCAGCCTGTGTCTTTTGATGCATGAACTATCGTAGAGAAAAAAAAAAAATGGTTCTCAAAAATCTTGGAGGAAGATGTCACTAATTCTAGGGAACTAGGTGTGCGTTTTATTATTTGTATTATTCTGTATTTTAAATTTTCTTTAAAAACCAATCAACCTTGAGATCAGTGGTTCCCAACCTTTCTGTGAGGAGCTGGTCTTGATTTCCCTGAATCCTTAAGATTAAGAGAATTTAGAGAGTGGGTCTTCATGATGAACTGACCAGTGGGAATTATGGGAAACTTCAGAGTACAGGCCATTGAGGCATCAACCATGTTGGAAATTTCCGGAGCATAATCTCAAACTCTACCAACAGATCCAACCTAATGACTGAGTGTCTGTTTTAGCAGCAGAATCATGCACCTCCCTTCCAATACCATTCCAAGGTAATTTTCCTGAGGAAATTTTCCTTGTACCTAACTTCAGATTCTTAGAACTTACCAGGTAGCTCTTCTCCTAATCAGCTGTGTAACCTGGGGTTGACCTCTCTGGTTCTAAGTTCCTAAACTGCAACATCTGAGGGTTTGTTTCCTAAATGTTTTTGCTGTAGTACTAATTTCTGTGAGACACTGGAGCTATTTAATTTTAAAGTTAAGGCATGTATATCATTCCAGTCAACCTTTGTATCAGGTGGTTCTTAGATAATTTTGACCCTGTGTGTCCGTCGGGTGTTGGCAGGTAAGTCATGCACCAGCTGCCTCTCAGATTCCCACGGTTCAAGTCTTGGAGTGGTTCCTGGGCACAGAGACCAGTTTTGCTTTGTAGCTCTGACTTGAGAAGCCTGTGGCCTTGACCCTTTGTGACTCATACAGCCTCTGCTATGAAATATGATTATAATTTCACTGACTTTTTTTTTTTTTTTAAGATTTATTTATTTATCCCCCCCTCCCACCCTCCATTGTTTTGTGCTTTCTGTGTTCTTCTGTGTCTGCTTGTTTTCTCTTTAGGCGGCACCGGGAACTGATCCTGGGACCTTCCCGAGTGGGAGAGAGGTACTCAATCTCTTGCACCCCCTCAGCTCCCTGGTCTTTGTCTCTCCTCTGTGTCTCTTTTTGTTGCGTCATCTTGCTGCACCAGCTCTCGGCGCCAGCCAGCACTCCTGCACAGGCCAGCACTCCGCTTGAGCCAGCTCGCCACGCCAGACAGCCTGCCTTCACCAGGAGTACCCAGGAATCTAACACTGGACCTCCTATATGGTAGATGGGAGCCCAATTGCTTGAGCCACCTCTGTTTCCCTAATTTCACTGACTTTTGCTGATGTGGAAGAAAAGGAGTCAAGATTTCTGAAAGGAGGGAAAATCTTGGTTTCTGTATTTTTAAACCTTGTTACTAATGTGAAGCTTAAAATTTGTCAAATACTTCTCATTTGTCTTAGCATTCCCAAATGACAGAGCAAATAAGAACTTTAGACCCCATTGACACCAACACCCCACCCCACCAACTCCATTTTACAGTATAAGTTGGGGGCAAGGGGTGGCGGTAAGAGGCCTACAGAGGGGAAGCCACTGGCCTAAAACCACACAACTGTTTGAATTTTTTCTGATGACATGGTATCTCCTGCAAAAGGGGGAAAATTACAAAACTATTACTACCAGCCAATGTTTTACAAAATTCAGGCAAATGAAAGGAATTTGTGCCCAATCGTCATTCCACCAGCTTCCCATCACCACTGCCACCACCTGGGCCTGAGCTCCCAATTGCTTTTCCTCCTTCCTCTCACCCTGCTCCACTCCATCCTAAACATAGGTAATCCAAACACTTTCAAAATAAAAGATAGTGTGACAAGTTCTTGAATGTTCTTCCATGGCACCCTGCTCTTTTCAAAAATTACATAGTGCTTACCACAATTGCAATTGTATATTTTATTTGTTTAACATCTGCCTCTCCTGGATAAAATGAGTTGATAGAAATTATGATGTTTTTGTCCACCCTGTATCCCTAGCACCTAGGCACCAAATTAATATCTGATTGAATAAATTACTCTTAAGAGGTTAGTTTGATAGCAGCATTGAACTCAACACCTTAAGAGTTAATGTTCTCTATTTTGATTACAAAAAATCATTGGGAAGTTGCCAGGTAGACAGAGAGGAAAGATGGGGAGATAACCTAACAACCCAGAGAAGGGAGGGAAAAAAAGTTTTCTCTGACCCTGTCATTCTCTGGGCAAGGACAGAAACACTGACCTTGAAATTTCTTTTTTTTCTTTTTTTTTTTTTTTTTAAAGATTTTATTTATTTATTCATTTATCCCCCCCTTGCTGCTCGCGCTCGCCGGGTCAGCCAACCACTGAAGGCGGGCGGGCCTGCCTTCACCAGGAGGCCCCAGGAACCGAACCCGGGGCCTCCCATATGGTAAACGGGAGCCCTACTGATTGAGCCACAGCCGCTTCCCTTGAAATTTCTTATATCATCGTGTCACATGACATTCAGATCAAAGGCAGACTCTCCTCTGTTTGATGATCCTTGCAGAGGACACAAATCAAGATGCCTTTGACCTGCAGGGAATCAGATTACAAGATAACTCCAGTTTACAAAATCTACCACAAGAACAGCAGTTGCCGTTTATTGGACACCTATTATGTGCAAGTTGTTTTGTACGTATTAACCCATTTAACCTTCCCCATATTCCAATGAGATAGGAGCTCATTATCCCCATTTTGGAGTTGAGGAAATTAAGGCTCAGAGACGTTAAGTAATTTGCCTAAGCTCACACAGCTGGTAAGCAACAGAACTAGGATATGAACCCCTGGCAGAGTCCATTCCCTTTCCACCATGCCACATGATCATCATTATTGGCATTTGGCTTTCACATATTTTGACCATTAACTGCTTAATTTGTAACAGATAAAGATGTACAGCATCTAGATACGCAGGATGCTTGGTGCGTACAGAACAGAACTCCTGTGCTTCCGAACTGCATTCTCCACTATCGTAGCACATTAGAACAGGACAGAAACCTAAAACTCATCCAGACCCTCACTACTCAAAATATGGTCCATGGGCCAGCAGCATCAGCAGCCCCTGGGAGCTTGTTAGAAATTAGTATCTTGGGCCCCTTCCCAGACCCACTAAATCAGAATCTGTATTTTAACGTGAGCATTAGGTGATTTGGATGCATATGTAAGTTTGAGAACTTGGGTTCTCAATCTACTTACACTTTAGAATTGCCTGAGGGGAGTTTTTCACGCATACCAGGGCCCAAGTTAGAATCCTTTGTCTTAGGCCTGAGCATCCGTGTTTTTTTTTGTTTTTTTTGTTTTTCCTTTTAAAAAAAAAAAAACAATTTATTTAAGTATATCATTCATATACATGAACATACATAAACTGTAAGTGTTCAGTAAACATTGTGAACTTACAAAACAAACATGCATAACATCATACAGGGCTCCCACACGTCACCCCACCACAAATACTTTGCATTGTTGTGAAACATTTGTTAACAAATTATGAAAGAGCATTGTCAAAGTATTACTACTAACTGTAGTCTGTATCTTACTCCCCTATACTTTTTTTAAAGGTTTTATTTATTTATTTACTTTTATCCATTTTTATAGCTCCCCCCCCCACCATTTTTGCTGTTTCTTTTTTTTTTGTTTTGTTTTTGTTTTGTTTTGTTTTGTCTTTTGTTTTTTTTTATTATGGGTAAAAATCAAAATTCTCACAATACATACAAACATTTGTAAAATGATATATAAATATATATGCATATATGTGTATTTGCTTACAAAAATGTTATTTATATATATATATATACATATATTTTAAGAGGTGCTTAGATTACCTAAAATATTACACGGAACCCACTGGGATTCCCATGTTGCCCACCTCCCACACCTCCCACCACATCCCACACAAACATCTCCCACAGTGTGGCCCACCAACCTCAATGAACTTACACATCCTGGAGCCTTGCCACCAACCATAGACCACAGTTCACACTGTAGACCACACTCTCTCCCACTCAGTTCTGAGTGGTGTGTGCTGATTTAAAATGGGTTGAGACCAACCCCACTGCCTTATTTTCTTTATTTTTCCCTTGTTTAATCCTGCAGTTAAGTCGCCTGTCAGAGGATCAGCAGGTATAATGAAAAGAGTGGGGGCTTTGGAAATAAACAGGTCAGGATTTAGACCCTTGCTCTAACACTTACTGTCAGAAAAGCTTTTAGGCAAGTTACTAACCTCACTGTGCCTCAGTTTCCACATTTATAAAATGGAAATAATAATTCCCACCTTAGAGGGTTGCTGTGAAAAACATGTGCAGGGCACCGAGGAGAGTGTGTTAGTGCACAGTAGGACCCTGATAAATGGCAGCTACTCTGCCTACCTAAGTGAGATCACTTGGGGGTAGCAGCAGATGGCTAGAGGCGGAGTAGAAAGCTGAAGCTTTGTGATTCTTCCTCCAACATATTCTACAAGTGTGGAGCCATTTCAACAAATTTTTCAAGTAATCTGTTAACACAACTTTTGTTAAGACTGTGATGGAAAGTTGGCAGAAGTGAGGATTTGAGGTCCACAGAGAAGGAAGTCAAAGGGGCTCTTGGGGGTCTCCTTTTCCATGTGCTCCCTCTGCCCCCGGTCCCCAGCCCCACTCTGTCCCACCCTCCCCACCTTGCTACCCTGATGGTAGAACAGATTGTGCCAATGACAAAAGACAGATGTATGTATAATCATCAAGTTAATCATTTTAAAACACACAAACAAAAACCTCTTTCCATATTGTATTTTGCTCTGTATTTACTAGAACAGCAGAGTTAACACAGAAGAAAGAGCCCCTTTGGAGAAATGCAGTTACTGTGACTGACACTCTGTAGGGAAACAAGGACACGTGACTTTTGCATCTTTAGTTGAGAAAGCCAGGGCCTCAAGGAGTGTAGGGAAGGAAGTGGTGCCCTCACTCTCATTTAGAAGTTTTATTCTTATACTCCTTCCTTCCCTTTTCTTCTTACACATGCCCACATATATGCATACACAGAATCTTCATGAAGTCCTTGTGACTCTGAAACTTTTCACATTTAAATTTAGAAATTATGAGAAAGGGGCCCATAGGCAACATGCATTTTCTTCTCATTGGAAGGAAGTTTATTTGGTGAGTAACAATCATGTGTCAGGTGCTTTCACACCCTTTATTTGTAACAACTTGTAAGATAGATGATGTCACATTCACTCTTTACAGATGAGGAAACCAAGGCTCAAGGAGGTAAAGTAACTTCTGTGCAGTCTTAGCTCACAGAGAAAGAAAGGATTAGAACTAGAATTCACACCTATGTCTGCCAGATTCCAAAGGCCCTCTTTTTCTTATTAAAGAAGTACTATCTGGTTATATTTTAAAAAATAATTAATAAAGAAAAATGTAAAGAAGACAGTAAAAAATCACCCACAAACCTCTCTCCCACAAATAATCACTGATAGTGTTTTAAGTTCTTGTCCACTTCTTTTCATTTACATATACCAGTATATTTAACATGGTGCCCCATTGAAAATGGGACAGGAGAGGTGGGTGGTAGAGGAGTGTGACAAAGAACTTTCATGTTCTTTGATTTATGTGGTTTGAATCTTTTACAACAAAATGTATTCACATATTAGTTGTATAGTAAATGAATAGAAAATAATTGGAAATGAAATTCAGAAAAAGAAAAAGGATGTGTTGATCAAAAGGGGAGAACTTTCAAGCATAGAAACATTGAAAAAGGATAGTCCAAGAGGCAAAGAATGTCCATCAAAGATTGGCTGTCCATATCCAAGAATTCTGTAGGGTAGAGGATAAGGCTCAAGCTGACAGACATGTTTCTAATATGGAGACAGATGCATCAGGCTTTCAAAGCAGGATGCCATTATAACTTTCAGTCATCTAGTCAGTTCCTCATGCTGTGGGGCCTAATTCTAGGGTGGACGAACATCTTCTGAATATAATTTGACTCAGCTTACAGGCTGAGAATATTCATGATGGACTGTTGTATTTAACAATCTGACAGTCGTAAGTTTTACTGCAAATTCAATTAGTTGGCTTTCAGGGATTTTTTTCATTCATTGAGAGCTCTGATGGTCAGTCAGCATCACTAAATTATGACATCCCAGGACATTGTCAATATGAACTTTTCCAACCAGTAAGACTGGACTCTGTATTGTGGTAAAAGTCAATTTAATGTCATTTCATGGAGTACTTTCTGGGGTGGGAAATATGTGAACTGCAGCAGACACCCTTGTCTTATCCATGCAGTATGTCCAGAAAACACCATCATTAACACCATCATTTAATATCCCTCATGTCGGGTCTTGGGCCATTGGGCCATTTAACAGCAATGCAATGTGGCAGTGGGGTGGGCAGATTCTGAGGAGACAGAGCTAGCCACAGATGCTAGAGGAAAAATCCCACCAAGCAAGCAGAAGATGGTACTTGGCTTTTTCTATTACATGATGAAGTAAGAGAAAATAGCTACCAGTTTCAGCAAGCATTCAGCCCCCATTAGTGTAGCTAAGAGTGAGGAATCACAAGGACCGAGAAGAACAATGGTAGAAGAGAATCCAGGAGTGGATAATAGTGAGGGACCCAGGCAGGTGCTGCCCTCCAGTGAATCCATCTGCAGGTAATACCTGGTACCCAGTCACTAGACTAGGTTTCTTTCTTTCATTCAACAAATATATTTCAGGCATCCTTTGAGGAGACACTCCTTATGCTCCTACACATCTTGTTGAGCAGGTCAGGGATGCAAGGCCCCAACCACTCTTTACCAGGGCCAATTCTCAGGGTTGTGTTTGCAGTGAGCAATCTTGAGGGATGAGGTAATGTCTTCCCCAAGCTCAGCGTTCTCTCATCTGTGACACAAACCCACCGCATATGCAGTATCCAACTGGGCCCATATCGTGTCTCCTCCATGGGCTTGCAGGCAAGGAAAATCAATGCAAACATGCTGATGTTCGTGCTGCTTGCTTCACCGGGAGTAATGAAGTCCTTTGTTTCTGACCCAGGAGTCTCTCATGCCTTCTGCCACCATCCATGAAACAGTAGAAGGCTAACTTCTAGCTTGTAAGGGTTAGAATCTAATCCCAGACCTGAAAGCACCTAAGATGTGCTGGGCCCCATTTTAGGTCTTGGGGATAAAACAGTGTACAAAAATAGGCAAGGTGCCTGTTATCATGGTGTTTACATTTAAGTGGGGGAGACAAAAGGCAAACAAATAAAGAAGAAAATAAGAAGTAAGAAGTGCTCTGCACAGAATATAAATGAGGTGATGTGCTAGAGCATGTCTGGGTAGCTACTTTAGATTCTGTGGCTAGGGCTGTCTGAGAAAGGCACATTTAAACTGAGATCTGAATAACAAGAAATGCAAATGAATATAAAACTACCTGGAGGGATGCATTGCAGGGAGAGGACAGCAAGTGAAGACAGCCTGAGCCAGCGTAGCTGGAACATCGTGGACATGCGGAAAATGGTTTGAGGCAAGGTCAATGAGAAGCTAGATCCCTGCCCTGCCAGGCAACAGCTAAGGTTTTGGATTTCTTTCCAAGTGCAATGGAAAGTCATTGGAGAGTTTTACGAAATGATCTTATTTAGAGTTTTGAAAGCTCTCCCTTACTGCTCCAAAAGAAAAAAGATAGTAGTGGGCAGGAGTAGAAGCAGTTAGGAAGCTATTGCATTAGTCCAGGTGAAGATGAACAGAAGTGGGCAGATACAGGAATATGATTTAAAGGCAGAGTTGACAGGAGCTACTAAAGGATTGGATGGGAGGGGATGGGGTGATTATAGGAATTAGGAAAAGAGAAGACTGAAGGATGATCACTGCTAGGTTTTTACCCTGAGTAACTGGGTAGTCCCATTTACTGAGATGAAGGAGACTGAGCACAGAACCCTTTTAGAGGAGAAATCCACAGAATGCATGGTTGAAGCCATTGACCAGACAGGTGTCTATATGAGCCTAGAGTTCCAAGGAGAAGCCAGTCTGTAGCTATCAGTCTGGGGGTATTCACCGTGTATGGTATTTAAGCTATGGGATGGAATGAGAGGACCCCAGGGGCAGATAATATGAACAGAAGTGAGAGTGGGATTCAGACCCATGGCCCAGGACTTTTCAACCTTTTAGAGACCATGTGAGGAATCAGAATGAGGAAATGAGACTGGGAAAGAGTGACCATTGAGATGGGAGGAAATCTTAGAAAGTGTGGAGTCACAGAAGTCCAGAGATATAAGTGGTTTCAAGTAAAACAAGAGGGGTGGGCATATGAATGCTGCTGAGAAGACAGTCAAGGTCATGGTGACTCGACAGGAGCAGTCTCAGTGGAGTAGAGAGGATGGAAAACTGGAATAAAGCAAGTTAAGGGGAGAACGGGATGGGGGCGTGAGGAAGAGGAGGCAGGAGCTACAGACACCATTTTCAATAAGTTCTGCTCAGAAGGGAAAAGAAATGAAGCAGCAGTAGCTGCAGGAGAACAGTGGGGTCAGGGGACAGATTTTTATTTTGCATTGTTTTTAAAGTTGGAGCCACCAGAGCATGGTACTATGCTAATGGCAGTGATCCGGGAAAGAGAGCAATGGGTGATGAAGGAGGTAATAAAAGCAGGAGCAAAGTCCTTATAAAGACAAGAGTTTGGGGAGCTGCTTAGTTGTGCGTATAAGATGGTCAGGAAGCAGCCACTCTTAAAAATAAAGAAATAAAAAAGTAAAGAGGGGAGCAGATGTGACTCAAGCAGTTAAGCGCCTGCTTCCTGCATAGGAGGTCCCAGTTTGGTTCCCGGTGCCTCCCATAAACAAAAAATCAAACAGCAAGCAAACAAAACATAAAAACATAAAAACAACTCAAGGCAGATGTGGCTCAGTGGCTGAGTGCCGACTTCCCACATATGAGGTCCTAGGTTCAATTCCTGGCCCCAGTAACTCAAAAAAAAGAAGAGAAAGGGTGAGAGGCTGTAATTTCATAAATTGTACCTACGAGCAAGGGTATAGAAGGCCCTGGTGCGTCTGTGCAAACCAAGCCCTAAGAGAAAGGCATTGAATCTGGCTCTGTCTACAAGATTCCACGCCTCAGAAAGGTTAACTCCTTAGCAAGATGGGGTGTTTTTCCAGGCTCCCCTAAAGTCTGGGTGAAATATTCCTGAGGCTTGTCCAACTCCATTTCCCTGAGAGGCAAGCTCTAAGTACTGTCCTAGTTACTGCTTCCTGTCCGGTGTAGTAATATCAAGTAAAGGGCACGCTACAGCTCAGAATGCAGGGTTTCCATTACACTGGACAAGTGACTGGCTACCTGAATCCTAGAATTACAGTGACTTCTGCTGATGACACGAGGGAGAGACGTCCCGTCCTAATGTGGCCCGCTGGCTGCCCCTTCCCTGGCCAGCCCACCCTGAGGATCGATAGGGCTCTGGCTATGGACTCTTCCTTAAATTCTGCCTATGATATGGCTGCTCATCCTTCAATACACAATTCAATACATTCAATTGATTGTTTTGTGCTTCATCCTATGCTTTTACATTCTCGATATAATTTAATCCCCACAAAAAAACTTATAGGTGGGTACTATCGTTCCCTCTAACAAATGAAGAAACTGAGGCTCAAAGAGACTAATAACTTGCTCAAAGTCATACAGCCTGTAAGTGGTGGAAATGAGATTCACACCCAGGACTGTGGACCTTCTAATAGCCTGACTACTTGCAAATGTGGCTAGGACACAGACTTTATAGTCTAGCTAGCAGGAGTCCTAAAGTGTCTGACAAAGAGCTTAATTACAATAACAAACTATGTAACTATATAAACTATGTCATCACAAAGCAAGTTAAGGTGAGAAGAGGACATAGAAATTACTATGGAGTTCAAAGGAGGATCAGAAAATGCTTCTGGGAGGAGGTGGTGTGCTGGATGGGTCTTCAGATTTGCAGAGGATTTTGTAGAGCTGAGGTAGTTGAAAGGATATGCCAAGAGTAAGGAGCAGGCTTTCTCATCAACCTCAGTCCACTCAGTGGCTAAATCCAGCTTCCCCGCTTCACCATCCTCTTTGCAGGGTTTCTGTATCTCACACATCTTGTGCACAATCTGACATGGATGCCCTTGTCTTCTGCAGAGGAGGAGGGGGAATTGGCGGCAGTGGTGGGTATGTCAGGGGTGGAATCAGTGTGCAAATTAGATGTTTATACATAAAACAACTTTTATTATGGAGAGTTTTCAAAAGAAGAAGGGAGAATAATATAATGAATTTCATGTGCCATCAACAATATCAACAATTATCAACTCTTGGCCAGTCTTATTTTGTCTATACCCTTATCTGGAATTTTAAAATCAATCTCCAGGTAATATTTCATCCTAATGGATTTCAGTGCAGAATATCTAAAGATGAGGACTTTAAAAGAAAACATACGGTGCTGTTATCACATCTATAAGAAATTAATAATAATTCCTTAATATAATCAAATATCCAGTCAGAGTTCACATTTCTCTGTTGATATATAGTCTGTTTGAATTGGGATCCATATAAAGTTCTTACATTTCCACTGATGAAATGGTTATTAAGTAGCTTTTAATCTATATGCTCTCTCTCATCTCTTTTCTTTTCTAGCAATTATTCATTATAAGACCCTTGGCGTTCTGTAGTAGAGTTTCCTACAGTCTCATTGTACCCCAGAATATCGTTTAATGTGTTCCTCTGCTCCCAGCACTCCTTGTAAATTAATAGTTAAGACTAGAGGCTTGATGAGACTCAGGCTTGCCTTTTTTTTTTTTTTCGACAAAACTGCTTCACACCTGGTGACGTATATTATGTCTATAATGTCTAGTTCTCTCTCTCTCTCTCTCTCTCTCTCTCACACACACACACACACACACACACACACAATGTTATCATTTATTAGGGATTATAAAATGATATTCCAACTTTGTCATTCCTACTTTATTTAATAGCTAGAAAACTTCTATAGTGAGAAACTCCCCCTCTTCAACTATTTGGTTTTCCTGAAGTACATTTTACAAGGAAAAGGTAAGAAAAATGCTTGATTATCTTCCTTTAGTTTATCAGATTTAAAAAAATAATGAGGTAGTTCCCTAGCATCCTCCAAAAGTGACCAATGAAGTACATTTTAGAAAACTCATAGATTTAAACATATTTGATGTGTTTCAGTCCATTGCAGTTATTATCCTTGTTGATATTCAAGCCATTTGTCTTAGCTTGGTGAATGCTTATTCAGCTTGGTTCCTGGATGCTTCTGACAATAGATAGTAGTCGTTGATGTTCCAGGCTTGTCTTTTTCTTCCCCTCTCTTCAACCTACAATCAACTATGTCTCCAAGGAATCTTGTTTTCTTTAGTGGGAAAGAATATTTCAAGACCACAGTCTGGGCACCAGGGGTGTTCTCTTTATTCTTCAGCCAGTTTAAATAATTTGCTGCCTTGTAACTGGAATAGACTTTAACTAGAATTCTCAGGGTTTCTACCAAAATAAATCAATGAAGAAGCAAATCTGATCCCATAAATTTGATTTTAAATCTCCCCTGCAGGAAGCGGATGTGGCTCAATCAATAGGGCTCCTGTTTACCATATGGGAGGCCTCGGGTTCAACTCCCGGGGCCCCCTGGTGAAGGCAAGCCGGCCCGCACGGTGCAGTGAGCTGACACAGCAAGACAATGAAACAAAGGGAGACAAGCAGACACAGAAAAATGCACAGCAAATAGACACAGTGAGCACAAGCAGCAAGGGGGGGATAAATAAATAAATAATCAATATAAAAAAATAAATAAATAAATCTCCCCTGCTTTAGACCACAGTGCCAAGACAATTCAATGGGGGAAAGAATAGTCTTTTCTTAACAAATGATCTAAGACAACTGGATATTTACACACAAAAGAATGAAGTTGGATCCCCTACCTCACACCATATATAAAAATTATAATAGGTCAAAGACCTAAATGTAAGAGGAAAACTATAAACCTCTTAGAAAAAAGCATAAGCATAAATCTTGTGACCTTGGATCAGGCAATTATTTCTTATATATGATGCCAAAAGCACAAGCAACAAAAGGAAAAAGAGATGAATGATGCATCATCAAAATTTAAAACTTTTGTGCTTCCAAGGACACCATCAAGAAAGTGAAAAAAGCCCACAGAATCAGAGAAAATGTTTGCAAATTATGTGTATATCTGATAAGGGACTTGGATCTAGAATATATAAAGAACTCTTCCAATTCAATAATAATAAAAAGAAACAAATAACCCAATTTTTTTAATTGGCAAAGGATCTGGATAGACACTTCTCCAAAGAAGAGAGACATACAAATATGGCCAATAAGCACTGAAAAGATGCTCAACATCATTAGCCATCATAGAAATGCAAATCAAATCACAGTGAGATACTACTTCCCACCCACATGGATGGTCACATTCAAAAAGACAGATCATAGCACAAGTTGAGAATGTGGAGAAATTATAAACCTCATATGCACTAATAGGAATGTAAAATGGTACAGCTGCTTTGGAAAACAGTCTGGCTGTTCCTCAAAAGGCTAAACATGGTTATCATATGACCCAGAAATTTCACTCTGAGGTGAATGCCCTAGAGAAATGAAAACATATGTTCATGCAAAAACTTGTATACAAATGCTAATAGTAGCATTATTCATAATAGCTAAAAAGTGGAAACAGGGTGGCAGATGTGGCTCAACTGGTTGGGCGTCCGTCTCCCATATGGAGGGACCTGAGTTCGATCCCCAGAACCTCCCAGTAAAAAAAAAAAAAAAAAAAAAAAATTAAAAAAAAAAAGTGGAAACAGCCCAAATATCTATCAGCTGATAAAATGGTAAATAAAATGTAGTATAGCCATACAGTGGAATATTATTCAACAATAAAATGAAATTAAGTACCTATACATGCTACAACATGGATGAATCATGAAAACATTGTGGTAAGTGAAAGAAGTCAGTCACAAAAGACTCTCTAGTTACTATATATGATTCCATTTATATTAAGAGGTCCATAAGAGGAATATCTATAGAGACAAAATAGATTCGTGGTTGTGTAGGGCTGGGGGAGTTGGAAAATAATG
The DNA here is from genome assembly GCA_026826555.1 of Tolypeutes matacus. Lineage (NCBI taxonomy): Eukaryota > Metazoa > Chordata > Mammalia > Cingulata > Chlamyphoridae > Tolypeutes > Tolypeutes matacus. The sequence goes on from JAKSZT010053887.1 coordinate 82,080,002, forward strand.
GGAAGTGACTGCTAATGAGCACAGGATTCTTTCTGGGTGACAAAAATGTTCTAAAATTGATTGTGATGATGGCTGCACAACTCTGAATATACTAAAAACCATTGAATTGTATGGTATGAGAATTATATCTCAATAAAGCTGTTTATACATATATATATATATATCCCCAGTTCCCTGGTACCTCCAGGACATGAGGCAACATTCATTCATTCATATTCATTCAACACACATTAACTGGGCACCCACTCTTCATGAATTGTTATTCATTTATTCAACAAATATATATTGACTGCCTACCCTGTGCCAAGCACTATTCTATACATTGAGGATCCAACAAAACATACAAAAAAATCCCTTGTGGTATTTACATTTGTTATCGGATTCAGTGTCTAGGTTATTGGCTTCATCGCGAGAAAGAATTCAAGGACAGCCACAAATCAATAAGGCAGGCAGAGAATTTATTAGGGGGTAAAGCAAAGGAGCGAAAGTACACCTTCAGAGTTGAAGGTGGGCATCCTCAAGGGAGAGAAAGGTGAAATTCTGCCCTGGGGTCCCTTATTTTATGGGGGTACGGGACTCTTGGGTCTGCACTAAGCAAGGTCTTAGGGTGCAGAGACCCAGGGGTGTGGGGTGCCTACGGGTGTGTATGTGGGTGGGGGGGCTGTCCAGTGACGATTGGCTTCTGGCTGCTGTCCATGACCTCTGCAGGGCGTGTTGAATAGCAGTGATCAGCCTCTGGTCACTGTCCACGAGGCATGAGGTAACCTGAAAGCTAGGTGAGTGGGTAGTGGTGGGGCCCCTCTGCCCCTTCCCCCTTTGCTGGCTGCCTTCTGATAACACAGCCTTTGGGTGTGTGCTATGAGCTGCCCCTTCCTAACTTGCCTGTGTGACTCAGCAGGCTAATGCTAGCCAGTAGGCCAATGCCTCAGTTTCTCTTACCAGGTTTATTAGGTTTTCTGTCCCCTCCTCCTTAGGTCTCTATTCTATCCTTCCTCACATTCATGTGGAGGGAAACAGATCACAAACAAAATATATGAGAGGATTTCATACAGTATAATACATTTGAAGGTAATCAGTGCTATGGATAAAAATAAAGCAGGGAAAGGGGCTGACCAACAGGGAGAATAGAGGGGAAGGGGCACGATTATAAATAGGTCGGTCAGCGAAGGCCTCACTGAGAAGGTGACACTTGATCAAAGACATGAAGGAGGTGGGGAAGTGAACCACACAGGTCTCTGGGGGATAACATTCCAAGCAGGGGAAGTAGCAAATGCAAAGGCCCTGAGGTGACTATGCCTGCTATTCAAGGAATATCCATGGGTCGGATGTGGCTCAACTGGTTGGGCGTCCGTCTCCCATATGGAGAGACCCGGGTTCGATCCCCGGGACCTCCCGGTAAAAAAAAACAAAAACAAACAAGCAAGGAATATCCAGGGGAATGGAATGAATAAGAAGGAAAATAGGAGGAGATGAGCTTAAAGAAGCAAGGGGAGGGAGAGCCTCTGCTATTCTCTTGAAGTAGAGCATGGTGCAGTGTGTACATGTAGGAGTGGCAGAGATCGTTCTGGACCACGGCTCCATGAGGGGTGCATATGCAGCTTGCGTGGTTTCAAGATAAGGGCTACAGTCAGAGGTGTACTGCACCGGTGAGATCCGACTGTCAAATTTTCAAGACTTGAGAATCAGTTGGAAAGTGCAGTTATTATTAAAAATTACATTATATAAATGTACAATTAAATAAATCGTATTTACAACAAAGGTAGTAATTCCTCACACCTTCTCAATTATTTTACTACATTTTACTATTATCCAGGCTCTTGAGGTTATTTCCATCTATTGTGTGTGTATGGTGGAAATGCTTTTTTTTTTTTTTTAGATTTATTTATTTATTTATTTATGTATCCCCCCTTGCTGCTTGTGCTCGCTGTGTCCCTCTGCTGTGCGTTTTTCTGTGTCTGTTTGTCTCCCCCTGCTGGGTCGTCCTGCTGTGTCGGCTCACCACGCCCCGCGGGCTGGCTTGCCTTCACCAGAAGGCCCCGGGAATCGAACCCAGGGCCTCCCATATGGTAAAAGGGAGCCCTATCGACTGAGCCACATCCGCTTCCCTGGAAACGCTTTTAAAAGATGTGCTACTGCACCTCACTTCCCAACTCCAGGTTTAGTGACGTCAGGTTGGTAGCTCGAAACGGGCCATGGTGGGAGTATTTACATCTGGAAATTGGTAAATGTTACATATCAGGGCTTGATTTATTATTTTCTTGGTTATCTAGACTTAAGAAAATGTTACTAATGCATATTTAACTTTAAAATGTCATGTCTGGATTCACTACAAATTTTGTATTCAAATTTGTATTCAAATTTTTTGAATACAGCAAAAATTGGGGGAGATATTCTTCTAATATTCAAAAACTATTATCTAGTTCAGCAAAGAAGTTCTTCACCTCACTGATGACATTGATGAGCTAGTGAAATTATGCCAAATGTCTTCATTGCTTCACTTTTATCTTATCAACATTCTTGTGTGTTCGTTTGTCAATTCCAACCACAGATTGGCTACACATATTATACAAGAGTTCAGGGTAAAGCAATGAAAGCACTTTTAGGGAAATCAATTGGCTACATGGAATTTACAACAAAGGGTGCTGTGTATTTTCTTACTCTTTGTAAATTGTGTGCTACAAATCCTTTATATCAGTAAGACTTATAATAAACTTATATAAGAATATACATTTATTTTTCCAGAGAGCTGGTTGCTCAACTTTACCAACACATATCTGGGTATACTCCAATCTCAAATGCAATTTTACAGATCCTGGGGCTCAGGCAGATGAGGGGAGAGAGGCCTCTTCAGGGCAACCAACCAAATGAAAGAGAGGGAACACTTTCAAAATCATTCTACTCTAGAATTCAGTCAGCCAGACTGGAAGTCAGGAGTTCCTTTGTATTTATATTTATGATTACCTTCTATTTCCGGTGGATGATTCTAGTTCTCCGTTTATGGTAGTAATAGAGTTTCCTTTTCAAACAATATTGTTTAAAGTATAAAAAATAATTCACTTCAAGAATAATATAAAGTAAATAATAATACTAATCATACAAAGAAGTGACCACTAATGGTAGTCTGCAATGACTGCAGTTGAGGAAATTCTAACCCAGTGGTTAGGAACCCAGCTTTTGGAGACATATACCTGGGCTCAAATTCAGACACTCCTAACAGATGATAGTGATGGATGTACAACATTGGGAGTGTAATTAACGCCACTGAAATCTATACTTAAAAGGGGTTAAAGTGGGAAATGTTATGTTGTTTTTATGGTACCACAATAAAAATTTTAAAAACAAAATTCAGACGCTCCTAATTACCACTAGCTGTACGAACTTAGCCTCAGTGTCCCTCCTTGTCTGTAAAACGGGAAGGTGCCTATTCCAGAGGGTTGTTGTAATGACTCAGTGAGATTCAGGGAAGCCCAGGGATGACTAAGAAGGGGCTCTGGGAGGAAGCCTGGTCCGGGGCTGGTCTCCTCCCTCCTTTTGAGCTAGGCAATGTCTTCAACCTCCTCTTTCCGACACGTGTAAGATAAGAAAATATACGCTTAGGCGCACGCGCACGCGCACACACATAGGCTTTGCCTTCCGGAGTTGACTCACGACCGCAGTGAGAACCCTCTCCTACCCATTCTCCATGACTCGGCATCACCATTGCGACCACCCGCCCCTCCTCCCCTTGCCCTCCTCCTCCGCCTCCGTGGTCTGACATTGCTTTGGCTTCTGTTTGCCCCAGCAGCTGGTTCTTGCAGGAAGCCCGTACCCTGACAGAATGTGATAAAAATTACCACCACCCCCATCACAGTTGATTATATGAGTTTTGCATTTTCTCATCCTTTTTTTTTTTCAACTTCCCTGGAGGGTTTAAAGGGCATTTTGGAAGTAGAGAGAACACGGTTTAATAGTTAAATACTGTGAATTATTGTAAGAGTTTTCATCTCTGCTGTATTGGGTCTGAGGCAAATCAAGCAGCGCAGAGTTTAAGTGAAAAGGCCCTATGGTTCTACCAGGTCCTTTCAGCCATGGGCCCCAGCACAGCCTTCAGTGCCGTGTGTCTGGCCCTGTGTCGGGTGTACAGCATAAAAAGAGAAAAAGGTCCCTGTCCCTGCCCTCAAAGAGTTTACCAGCTAGTGGGGAGGACCAGTCCTTTACAATGACCACCTTCCTGTTCTCAGATTGCCCTCCTCTGTGTTAGGCTGTTTTGCTAACAAGAAATGGTCAAGTCTTCAAGTAACAGGCATTTATTGTAAAAATAATAATAACATAACCACACTGGCCAACATTTTGTTGCTGCACCGGATCTTCCCTCCACCCTTGAGCCCTCCTCTGTGCCCTGGCAGGCTGACCTCTATAATTTTATATTTTTGTTTTGTTTTCTTTTTTTATTAGGATAGTTGTAGGTTTACAGAAAAATCGTGCAGAAAACACACAGTTCCCATGTACCCCTCTGACCTCTGTGTTTTGCATCCACCTAACTGCCTTGCTCTTTGGCCTCCAGCTGGATTGGCATTTGGGTGGCAACTGAGCAGGAGATCAGAGCAAGGAAGGAGAGAAGGCTTAGGGCATGAATGAATCCCCTCTGTGCCTGCCCTGTAAGACCAGGCTGGTACAGTTGCACTCCTGTACAGAACCCTGCCGTTCCTGTCTGCCACCCTGTGCTACCCCCAGCCCCCATCAGGCCTGGGAATGTACAGGCTCCTCGCTCTTACTAGCCCCTAGGGTGCTCCCCCATCCTTGGTCAGTTTCATCTTACCCACACCCTTGTAAATAGTCCTTACACTCCCCTCATTTACCCAGTTTGATTGTCCTACTCAGATCCAGATTGCTACATGCTAAAGGAGTGCTTAATATATTCCCGGCTCTTCTATGCAGTCTATATCCATCATTTAATCATCATTACCCTATGAGGTAGGCACCAATATTAATCAGCCCTAATTTACAAAAGAGGACACTAAGGCACAGAGAGGTCAATTACTTGCCCAAGGTCACACAGTAGGAAGTAGCAGGGCCCGGATCCCAGCCCAGGCAGTATAGCTCCTGACGCTACTCGGGATTAAGATACATAAGGGAATAGGAAAGTGTATGTCTATTTTTGCTTCCCGGGAGCACAGGAACTCCACACAAGTAGGTTTGTGGGAATCTGCAAGGTATTTCAGAAACAGAAGTATCATCCAGGATCCACCGAGGATCTCTCTATCTCACAGCTTCTGGTGCTGTAGCAGTTTTGTGACTCAGTGACAGTTGCTCTGCTTCTCCTGCCACCAGCACCTGCTTCTCTGTGCCTTGTCTCACCCCCGTGGCTTCGCTGTGTGTCCTTCAGTTTCTACACTCCACAAGCTGCTGCTGACTCCACGTCCCCAAGCGACAATCTGCTTGATTCAGCCACATCCTAGGTGGTCTGCCCCCACTCCACAGGTCACTGGCCTGTCCCTGATTCAGGAGCCGCCTAGTTACCACCAGGGATAGGGTCAATGGAAAGAGCCCACCAGACCCAGGACAGAATTGTTTATGGCAAAGAATGCAGAAACACATACCAGTGACAGCAATGGGAGATTATGCCACCTGCAGCACAGGCGAGGGCATTCCCATGGGGGGGTGACAGATACGCCCTTCTGTCCCCCTCCCAACTGTTCCAGAGACTCTGGCTGCCTGCCTGCTCTCCCCAGGAGGAAGAAACAAATGCAAAACAACCCCAGCACATTATTATAAGGCTGAGGCAAGACTCAGTGTTGCAGGCACACCCACAGCAGGCTCAGGCCTCAAGTCTGTCTGAGGTCCATGCCTGCAGGCATCCACCCCTGGTCAGCCAGCTATGGTCAGGCTGGGAGGGCCACGTGGTACAGAAGTACAAAAGCAGGCTAGTGCCACGTCAGGAGATGCCAAGGGCTCCTGCTCTGTCCTCTCTGGGTTGGCAGGTTCCTCCACAGCACATGCCTTAGGCACCCTCCACTCCATCACCCTGAACTTCCCAGGGTTCCCAAACACACGGTGTTCTTTCATGACTCTGCCTCTGCCCAGACCACTCCTCAGCCCAGAAGATCTTTCCCAACCTTCCGGCAAACTACATCCTACTCATCCTTTAAAACACACTCCTGAGGGAAGCAGATGTGGCTCAAACAATTGAGCTCCCACCTACTACACGGGAGGTCCCGGGTTCAGTTCCCGGTGCCTCCTGGAAAAGACAAGCAAGACAGCAAGCTGGTGTGGCGAGATGACACAACAAGATGATGCAACAAGATGACGCAACAAGATGATGCAACAAGGAGACACAAAGAGGAAACACAATGAGAGAGACAACAAAGCAGGGAGCAGAGGTGGTTCAAGCGAATGAGCACCACCCTCCCACATGGGAGGTCCCAGGTTCGGTTCCAGGTGCTTCCTAAAGAGAAGACGAGCAGACACAGAGAGCACACAGTAAAATGGACACAGAGAGCAGACAGTGAGTGCAAACTGGGGGGGGGGGGGATAAATAAATATAGATCTTTAAAAAATAAAAACCTGAGAAAACACAACCCTCAGATACCTCAAACTGAATGAGTTGTCCTATTCTCTGTGTTCCTGTCCTTGGTTCTCTGAAATAGCACTCACCATGTCAGACTGCCATTTTTTAGCTGCCTCCTCTCTTAAACCATGAGCAACTCAAGGGCTCTTTTCTGGCATCTGATTCCTTTTTATATTTTAGGTGCTTCTCCAGACGAGGAACACAGTAGATGTTCCCCAAATGAGTGTTAAAGAAATGAATAGGTGAAGGGCCAGGAACATAATACAAAAATAGCCAATAGGATGGTGACTCGTGCTTGCCTCTGGTTGCCCCCAGCAAGCACTGGAGACAAGGCTTGAGTGCAGTTTATTTAAGAGAGTGATCCCAAGGGACACTCCCCAGCGAGGAACTGGGGAGAAGGGAACAGGCAGGAGGGAAGGCCAGCACAAGATGCCTTATCAGCTCTCCTGGCTGGGGGCAACTGGGGCTCAATCCTGCTAGGGACTTCCTAGTACTTGTAGACAGACCTCAGGATTGCCCCTCTGAGGGCATCTTCACCCACCAGCTCCCATCCCCCATTCCTCAGAGGTGGCTTCTTGGCATGGTACTTCCCTCACACATCCAGGAGACAACCAAGAGGCAGGTGGTCCATGTCTCACACCACAGGGTCAGGGACAGGCCCGGAAGAAAGTGAGCCACTCTCCCTGCAGCTAAAGCAAAGGCTTTCAGGCTACCCCCCACCAAGCTGGCTGCCGCAGCAGTGGCTGGAGGAGTGGGCCAGCCAAGATGATTTAGAGTATCCACACCATCAGGTTTGTATAAAGAGTAGACGATGTTAAAGCTGGAAAAGCAGATGAAGCGGAATATCAGTCCAGCATTACAGCTTTATTTGGTAGGCTACCAGGAGTCACTGCAGACTATTTTTCAATGCAGTGCAGTATTATAAACGGCAGCACTGAGAGGTACCTTGATTTAGTTTTAGCACCCTCCCTCCATAAACCCAGGCAGCCCTTCTGCAAGGCTAAGCCCTAGCTGTGTGTTACTGTCTCTCTACCTTTCCATGAAGAAATCTTAATAAATATATTTTTAAATGTTTGGTTCTTTGTGTGTGTCTTTAAGATCTAAAGAAAGAGGCACTTGGGAACCTTTAAGAAAGAAACCAGACAGCAGGTCTTCCTCGTTGCAACCAGAAGGGTCTTCAGATGATGGAGAAGCAGTAAACTGCATTCTAATTTCCAAAAAGGCTTAGAGAAATGGTGGGGAAACAACAACAAAAAGGCAGCAAATGTGAAAGGAATCAAGAGGGATGCATTTTTTTCTGGATGGTACTTGGGTGGCAATGACACTAATTTTTTAACAATCCCATCAGGACATTTGTACAATGAGAGCTGGCCTTTAAGACATCTTAAATTTCATCTCTGATGTGTTCACTGCTCCAAACAGCATGGGAATTGCTCCTCTATTTTCCCTTTAATTCTGGTGTCACCTTTATATGAATATCTTCAGTGGTTCCTTTTTTTAATCTTTCCATGGTGAATCAGATTTTCCTGAACAAAGATCAAAGGCAAGTTGAGAGATTAAGACTGATTTTCTTGTGTGAGTCAGAGCCTGGATCACCAAACAGAGTTCAGGAAGTGTTTTGAACGGTGATGACACTACTGAGACACGATTATAGCATTCTGGTGTGATGTTTAATTAAAACTTTTCATTTGATCAAGGGCACTGTCACTGTTGGTGACAGTGTAAATTACCCATCACCCAGAAATACTGCTTTGGGGAATTTATCCTAAGGAACTAACAAAGAATGTGGGTTAAGGTTTAGTTACAAGGACTGTCACCAGACTGCTTTTTAGCAAAAGTTTAGCAACAGCCTATATTCCCCCAAAGAGGCAGATTAGTTAAATAAGGATAGTATGGGAAGCAGATGTAGATCAAGTGGTTGAGCACATGCTTCCCATGTAGAGGTCTGGGATTCGATCTCCGGTACCTCCTAAAAACAAACAAATGAAAAAAAAACAACTCTCATTGGGGAGTAGATGGAGCTCAGTGGTTGTGTGCCTGCTTTCCATGTACGAAGTCCTGGATTCAGTCCCCAGTACCTCCTTAAAAAAAAATTTAAAAATAAGGATAGTACTGTCGTACAATAGGATACTATGTCCCAAACTGCCATAAATGTAAACACTTTTTTATATTATACTCTGACATAAAGTAAAAGGAATTTGTGGTATTTCCCAGGGTTAATACTAGGTAGAAGGGATTATAAGTATTTTAAAAGTTTTTTTTGCTTGCTTTTTCCATAATGGGCACCAACTGCTTTTGTAACATGGAAACAATAATTAAAGAAAGTCCACTGGGGGAGACCCATTTTAGAGTGCCATTGCTCATGCACAAAGTGGTCATAATTTCCCTCTTTTTCCAGCTTCAGTTTATGGAGTTCAGCGCAGCATTTATCCATCTTCACAGAGGACATGCCAAACATTGCAAACTGCTGGGAACACAATGATAAATGAACTACAGTTCCTGTCCTTGAGGGACTCATATCGAGTGGAGACACATACAACTCAATAGAAACTCATCAGATACCTCAGGGAAACCTAGGGTTTGAAGCACAAAGTTTGGGAGCCACCAGTTTAACCCACTTCTGCAGAAATCATCATCTTCCCCTGAAGACTCTATTGAAGAGCCTCTGAGGACCTTGCATTATTTATTACTTAATCTCTAAGGTAGAATTCCTGATTATTCCTGAAAATGGCTCTTCTTTGAAACCATGGACTCTGTTCTTACTTAGAAGGTGTTTCCTCATTAGATATGGCTTTCCAGATGAAAGTTGCTGAGGAGAGGAAGGAATTGCCTCCAACTTTATAGGCTTCCCAGAGACCGAATATCATGTTATAAAGTGCTTTATAAGGCAGCACTACACCAATGCAGGCTTCCAAACTCCTCCCATCAGAGCTTCCCATCAGAGGCAGCAAGTCACAGGAGAAGCTGGGTGTTCTCATGAGAACTGGTGTACCTAGAGTACAGTGTATGATAAAACGGTTATATTCCCTCTTCATGGCAGGCACAAGTAGGTAGAATCTGCGTAAGACTACAGCTACCCTTCCAGAAGGAATTCCCTCTGATATAGTAATATTTTCCTCCTATAGAAGAATACTACAAGACACTATATTAAAGGAAGACATTTCATTTCCTTTAATACTAGACATTTTATATCTTCTGTTCTGAGTTTCAAAAACGCTGATTTTTTAAAACTTGCAACTGCATATTGCCCCCTCGCGTCCATCTGTATTATTGCACCCTGTTGTAATTGAACGAGAGAGGAGCAGAGGGAGGTCTGCACTCCCTCACCTTCCCAGAAGGGGGAAAATAAATGATTGGATGTGTGATGGATCTGTCAAAAGCACACAAAGAGGCGCATAAATTGTGAAACGTAAGTCATGGCTCTATTTGTTCTGTAACAATATAAAATTTGCTAATTTTTTTCAGGATGATAGTAATAATTAATATTGATTTGATGTTTACCATGTGCCAAGCCCAATGCTAAGTGCATTGCACATACTCCTCATTTAACCCTCACAACAGCCCTAAGAGGGGAGGACCATTAGTTACTCTGAGTTTGTATAGTGCCCCACAATTCAAGGGAGGGGGCACATGAAATTTCTCAAACAAAACAAAATCAAGGGGCATATGATCTGCAGAGAGACAAATATCAGAATGAAGAACCACGTGTCTAAAGCAGGGTCAGTCCTCTTTGTGGTTGTTACATTACTCGTTAATGTCTGGGGGGAAGGTGCTTTCGGTTTACCCTAAAAGTAAACCATTCCTTTTCTTTCTTTTTTAAAAACAGTTTTATTAAGATAGAATTCACATACCATATACTTGACCCATCTAGAGTGTACAAATGAATGCTTTTTAGTATGTTCACAGAGTTATACACCACAGTCAAGTTTAGAACATTTTTATTACCTCAAAAAGAAACCCTGAACCCATTAGCAGTCCCTCCCTATTACTCCCTGGACGTTTCATATAAATGGGATCATACAACACATGATCTTTTGTATCTGACTTCTTTTACTTAGTATAATGTTTCCAAGATTCATCCCTGTTGGAGCATGTATTAGTACTTCATTTCTTTTTATTGACAAATAATATTCCATGAATGGATATGCTACATTTATCAGTTGATGGGCTTCTGATGGGGGTTGTTTCCAACTTTGGGCTATTATTAATAATGCTCCTAAGAACATCCATGCACACATTTTTGTGTGCACATATGTTTTCAAGTCTCTTGGGTATACACCAGGGAATGGAATTGCTGAGTCATACAGTAACTACGTTTAACTATTTGAGGAACTGCCAGGCTGTTTTCCAAGGCAGCAGCACCGTTCTACACTCCCACCAACAGTTTATGAGAGCTCCAATTTATCTACATCTTCACCAACATTTGTTATCTGTCTTTTTGATTATAGCCATCCACAAGTGGTAGCTCATTGTGGTTTTGTTTTGAATGTCCTTGATGGCTAATGATGTTAAGCATCTTTTTTTTTATATGAAACCATACCCTTTTTTTTTTTTCTTTTTTAGGGAGTACAAGGGATCAAACCCAGGACCTCGTACATGGGAAGCAGGTGCTCAACCACTGAGCTCCATCCACTCCCCGAAACCATTCCCTTTTGGCATCAGTAATACAATAGCCATGCAGGCCAAATCAATGCCAACTAGACTTACTTTAATTAACAATCTAAACAGTCCAGATAAAATATAAATAAGGAACAATCTAAAGCGATGAAGTTGAAAATTCTGAAAATGCAAGTAATTAATTAATTTACTCATTTAAAAAATATTTATTGGGCCCCTGCTAGAAGCAAGGAACTGTCCTGGGTCCTGGGAACAGGGCAGACAGGTGGTCGGGGCCAGTCTCTGTTCTCATGGTGCCAAAATAGTCTAGTAGTGGGGAGGGCTGACATTAAAAAAACATTTACATAGCTAATTAGTTACAGTCATGAAAAGCTCGATGAAAAAGAAGTAAAGGGGCTCTTAGACATGTAACAGACGGTCCTCCCTTCATCGGGAGGCTCAGGGAAGAATTCCCAGAGGAAGTGAAGCCTGAGCTAGGAGCTCCAGGATGAGTTCACTGTCAGGAGAGAGGTGGTGGTCGGAGGAGGGCACTGGGCGGGGCAGATTCGAAGGAGTGGAAACTGGGACTGCAGTGCTGCCACCTAGAGGTCAAGAGGCCTTTACGAGCTGGAGAGGCAGCCAGAACATGCAGGGCAATAGGAGTTGTGTTTAAAGTTTTGATCTTTGTCTCATAAACAATAAAAAGTCATTGCAAAGTTTTTTTAATTGGGAGGGCAATAGATTGGATTTGCACTCTGGCTACAGTTTGGAGAATGCGGCGATAAGGCTGGATGTAAATCACTTCAGGAAGTGATTTGACTAATCCAGGCCAGAGATAGAGGTAATTTAGTTCTAGGGTGAGGGGCAGTGGAGAAAAACTGTGACAAGATTTGAAAGGTGATGAGGACGAAAATTGAAGAAACAGTGAATGATTGATTTGGAGGTGAGGGAGTAGAAGATGTGAAGGATGACTCTTTTCAGGGGATAGACGGTGGGGCCATGGACTTGGCTATGGGAACCCCAGAAAAGGAGCAGGCTGAGAGCGAGGGAAGAGCATGAGTTCATTTCAGAGTAGCTAAATTTAGGTAGCCAGGAAACACCAAGTGGAAGGGTGGAGTGGGCAGTCTGATACACTAGTATGGAAAGGTGCACATTTGAGATCCTCAGAGTACAGATGGTAAATGTGGTGGTGGTGAAAATGAGCTTATTTAGGGCAAAGGGTGAGGAATCAGAAGAGAAGGGAGCACAGAGATGGGGCATGAGTCATTGCATGTCTTTTTCTAGGTAATACAGAAGAGGATTTGCCAGTGGAAGAGGTTGAGGAGAGAGATTTTAAAGGTAAATGAGAACTAGGAGAGTGTGGTGCTATTCAAGCTGAAGGATAAGAGAGTTTCAAGGAGAGGGATTGACAATATTGAAAACTGCTGAGTGGATATGTACAAAATGATAACTAAAAAATGTCCATTGGATGTAGGAACACAGAGGTCACTGGTGACCTTAGCAGGAGCAATTATGGTTGAATGGTGGGGGCTGAAGTCAAACTGGCATGAGGTGAGTAGTGTGTGGGAGATGAGGAAGTGGAAATAAGGCAGACAAGAAACTCCTTTAAGAAAGGTGGCAGTAAAAGGCAGAGAGATGGAAGTAGCTAGAAGAGGTCAAGGGAAAGCTGCATTTAAGATGGCAAGATGGGGCATTTTAAACGTGCGTGAGGGGGGCGGATGTGGCTCAAATGGTTGGGTGTCCGTCTACCATATGGAGGGACCTGGGTTTGATCCCCGGGACCTCCCGGTAAATTAAAAAAAAAAAAAAATATATATATATATATATATATATATAGAGAGAGAGAGAGAGAGAGAGAGAGAGAGAGAAGGCGCATGGGCTGCTAGGCTCTGTATGCAGCAAGATGATGATGTAACAGGAAAGAGAAGCAGGGGAGAGACAAGACAAGATGCTCTGAAAGCTCTGAAAACCAGGAACCGAGGTGGCGCAGGTGGCAGAATACCTCTCTCCTACATCGGAGGTCTCCAGGATCAAATCCTGGTGAAGACTGGAGGAGAAGGATAAGAGATGGCAGGAAACAGACACAGAGAATTGCCCAGCGAATGTACACAAAACAGCAAATGGGGAGGGGGCGGTTAAAATGGATAAAGTAAATAAATAAATCTTAAAAATAAATAAATAAAATAAAATAAAACGTGGGTGAGAAGGTTGCAGGAGGCATAGCTGACTGACAAAGAGGTCTATTCTGGTGCCACCACCTGCTGCCTGTCTGGCTTTGGGCAGAGAATCCAGCCTATCAGTTTCTCATCTGTAAAGTGGAGAAGAAAACAGAAAAAAAAAAAAAAGATGGAACTACTACACCAGACTGCTGGGAGGGTTAAATAGCAGAATGCACGGAAAGGGCCGAGGTTTGGATTCCAAAGCCACATTGGCGATCTTCATCCCTCACCTGCTCTTTGTCCCTTTGTTCACTCTTCATTTCTCCTAGCAACTACTAGAGAGTTGAACTATAGCTATAGTTAAAAATAAATGTGAACATATGCTCATCAAAAGCCTGTACTAGAAAGTTCAGAGCAGCATGATTCATAATAACTTCACACTGGAAGAGACCCAAGTGTCCATCAACAGAAGAATGGATAAATAAATTATGGTATATTCACACAATGAACACTGTATGGTGACAAGAACATACAATCTGCAACTACACACAGCAATAAGGAAGAAAGAAGCCAGATACAAAAGAGTGCATTTTGGATGATTCCATTTATTTAAAGGATAAAAGCAGACAAAACAAGTTGATATTGTTAGAAGTCAGGGCAGTGATTCCCATTGGGGGGTGGGGGTGGAATGGAAGGGGGGGCTATAAAAGGAGATTTTCTGGGGCATGCTGCTAATGTTCTGTTTCTTGATCTGGGCCTGGTTACATGTTTATTTGTGCAAATTCATTGAGCTACGAACTCCAATATGTACTTTAATAAGAAGTTAAACATTAAATAAAGTACCTAAAAAGGATATATTTGGAAAAAACTACTGCTTGGCACTCTCCACATCCACCTTTCAAATTCAAGTTCCTTTAGCAGGTCAGTGAAGTAAGTGGTTGCATTCTGAAATGCAAAGCAACCATGGGATTTTGCATTGTTCCTACAAAGACAATAATCTCAGGCTGTATAATACCTGTTAAGAAAAGGTGTTTAAGAATCACCACTTTCCGGAGAAAAAACCCACATGTCTTCCTGGGATTTAAGGTTCTCCATTCAGTTCAGGTCAGGACATCCTGCAAGGGGAGCTTTAAAGGAAGGGTCTTGCCAACTCAGTCTGGGAGAGGGAAAGGGAGTTCCCCATCACTTTGTCAGCCCAGGCTGTTTCACCTACTTATTTGAACCAGCATCTAACTGTCAAGAAGCTGTCCTGACCCTCTCTACAAAACACTTGCCCAGAAAACTAGTGGCATTAGGATGGACAGTTTCCTCTCCTCGTGGGAGATCTGAATCAGGAATGCTTCAGAGACAATAATGGCAAGTGGCTACAAGTGGCTACAATCCCACCTGGCCTTCCCCTTTCTATCCATTCAGAGTCTTTGCCCAGATTTTTGACAGAATTATTTTGAGTGGCCTACCTCTGAATGTAATATCAAGAAACTTGATATAGATGGCAAGAAGGAAGTAAGGGAGGGAGGAGGGAAGGAAGGAAGGAAGGAAGGAAGGAAGGAAGGA
>JAKSZT010053887.1:82094957-82110213 GCA_026826555.1 Tolypeutes matacus
AGGGAGGGAGGGAGGGAGGGAGGGAGGGAGGGAGGGAGGGAGGGAGGGAGGGAGGGAGGGAGGAAAAGAAACTTGAGTTTTCTCTTGAATCTGTACCTCAAGCTTGTTTCCACCAGATTAAATCCCCTCTGATTTGAGAAAAACTAGAGCTGTACTGGATGAGCCACGTACTCCTTGGGATTTGACCTGAACGTCAGCTTCCTCCCTGTGCATTGCTTCCATCCTTGCTTGTTTCACATTGCTTGTTCCTCTCACACATGGGCTCCTCCCTGTTTTTCCAATTTTGTCCCCTAATGTCCTGTCAAGGGCCCTGTGAGAGTGCAGGGTTAAGCATCACCCTTCCTCCTCTTGTCTTCTCAGTGCCACTTGGAACTGAAAATAAAACAACCCAACCTTAGCAGCTATCAATAACCAAAAATGAGACCAATAAATAGATTCCATCTAGTTTTTAGTACTTTCCTCAGGAAACAATTATTTTTTCATTTTGATCTGTTCTAGTTTTTAATTCCATTCTATAAACTAGAATCCATTTATCTTATTTAATAAATTCAATATCTTCCCTAAAATAAAAAGTAAGCAACTAATTAAATTATGTTCCATATTGTCTTGAAGAACTAAGACTTATACTCACAAAATTCCCATTAAACATGAATAAAAACTATACAAATAATATGCTGCACATATCTTTGTGAATTAAACATACAGTGAAATCTCCTTATCAAGGATGCCTCATGTGAAGAGCTTTAAACAGTCTTTACAGCCTATTCAATTGGAATTAGCAGGGGAGAGAGAAACTAGGTATTAGGAAATCAAAAGTAAAGTGATTATGTTCATCTGCATTAAGGAGTTTTACCTAGTTTTGACTGAAATAATCCCCTCAGCACACACAGCAATAAGGAAGAAAGAAGACAGATACAAAAAAGTACATTTTGGATGATTCCATTTATATAAAAGACAAAAACAGACAAAAACGAATCGATACTGTAAGAAGTCAGGAGTGAAGGATTCCAGAACTTCATAACTGAAAATGTAGAGCTCAATTACATTATCATTGCCATCCATACCTCTTTTTGTCAACTCTTAGAAGCAAAGTCAATTCAAGCTAGTTGGGCATAAGTTACAAGAGTCTCAAAAGGTGGTCCCTGGGTCGGTAACCTCAGCATCATCTGGAAACTTGTTAGAAATGAAAATTCTTACTCCCACTCTGACCTATTGATTCAAAATTCTGGAGGGTGATGCCCAGAAATCTATAGTTTAACACGTTTCCCAGGTGATTCTAATGCATGTTTGACAATCACTACTCTAATTCATCCTCCCCTAACACACAGAAACATCAGGTCCCCTGGCAGCAGGTGCTCCTCCTTGTTCCAAGATGTTGTTCACTGCCTCTAAATTAACCAGGGTTCATGATAGAAACTGCTAATTGTTCTTCAGAATCACTCTGCCCTTCTTCTGTCTACTAATATAAAATCACTGCCCACCACCCACCCCCATACTCCACCACAACTTTTAGCAGGTCTTATGGCTTCCTACCTGGAAACTACATTTCCAGTCTTCAAGTGCTTCTAGATACCACCATGCAATTAATTAGTTTGAATCAATAGTATGTGAATGAAAGTGATGTGTTTGATTTCCAGATTATAACTGTGAAAAATAAATAAAACACCTGGTTGCCCTCCTTCTTTTCTTCTCTCCAACTGGAATGCGTATGAGATGCTGCTGGGCCAGCATTAACTATGAGTATGAGGACCTTATCCTAGGGGATGGCAAAGTAAGTAAATGGAAGGAACTGGGTCCTTGGGTGACCATCGATTAGAGTTGCCCTTTTTCTGGACTGTTATGCAAGAGAGAAATACACTTTATTTTGTTTGAGACTCTGTATTTTGGGTCTTTGTTATAGCCACCGAGCTTGTACCTTCTTTAGAGGGCAGAACTTCCTTCCTAGCTTTTCCTTCCTATTTCCTTTCCTAAGGCTATTTCATGCACTCTTTCCCATTAATCTACCTTTTATTTATATGTCCATCTAAGACAGTTGGACTTTCAGTAATCATGGGCTAGGTTGATTTGGACCAACCTTATCAATGAGGACATCTACAAAAGTTAGACAAAAATACTTAAAGCAAACAAAAAATCTGCTTAATGATATTGAAGAACTAGTTAGGCAGTTTAAAGTAACTGATGTAAGATAATCAAGAGAGGAATCCAGAGAAGTATGATCTGCATTTGTGCTTGCTTGTTCTTTAGAATTTTTGCCAATTCTAGAATAGGTAACTGAGAGGCTGAGCAAGATTTTTTATTGCCTTGAATGGGGTAAGGGATAAAAAATGAGAGTGAAAGCCCACCAAGGGTCGGGGAAAGGTCCTGATAACCCCCACACTTCATGTGTGAACTGAAATCCACCTCTGAATCATGGTTATCAGTGAAATTGTATTAAGATCATCCTGGATTATGAGTGCTCTTTAGTGCCTTCCTGAAGCAAAGGTAATTCCTTTCAGAAGATTATATAATTCTAAACCTCTAGTTATTTGTACAAACAATTTTTTCAAATAACACCATCTGGCACATAGTACAAAACCACCAGGTATTTAAAGAGACAAGAATATGTGAACAACAATAACAAACTGAGCAGAAAAAAAAAAAATAGAAACAGACCTTGAGGGTTCTGGATATAGGATCTATCAGATATAGACTTAAAAATAACTCTGTTGTGTTGGAAACTAGCAGTGCTATCATATGACTATGCCAGTGGTTGAAAGGGAAAGTCTAAGGTCATGTATATTACTAGAAGGCAAGCTAAAAACTGTAACATGGGATTGTATAAGATAGTAAAACCTCATGTAAAACATGAATATGAATGATATATATAAAAAAGACTGTTTTTACAAAATATAAATACAAATATACTAGAAAGAAGGAAAAAGAATACCATCTATATACAGTAGAGGAAGCATAGAGAGATTGAGAGGTGATGAGTTTTGTTTGTTTGTTTTTTGTTTATTATTATTGGAATAATGAAAGTGCTCTAAGAATGATTGAAGGGATGAATGCACAAATATGTGATCACACTGAATACCACTGATCGTACACTTTATGTTTTATTAATATGTATCAATAAAATTGATTTGTTTTAAAAAGAGAGAGAGATGTTCCAGATCTGCTAATGGAAGCCATGTCTCATCATCAGTTCCTATTGGATGGTCTTGGTCAGGGGTCAGCAAACTGCAGCCTGCAGGGCCAAATCCAGGCTGCCCCTGTTTTTGTAAATAAAGTTTTATTGGAAAACACACACACACACAATAACTATGCTTAATGAGATCCCAATCTAATGACTAATAAACATGGAGGAATAAATGCCTGGCCTCTCCTCAATTTGGGACAATCCAAATAGTCATCCCAACTCCAGAGCTCCCCATAGCATTAGCCGAGGTCCTTCTAGTGGCTGCACTGCTCCTCAGCTGCTGCTTCTGCCAATTCCTGCTGCTTTTAGCTCTACCAAAGGTTTTGATCCCAAGAACACTCTTCTATAAACTTCTGTGCACCGTCCTCCTTCTCCAAATCTGCTTAATTGGAAAGCTGATCTGTGACAGTAGACCTCCACCGTTTACTCCCAGCAACTGCCATGGTCACACCTAGCAGTATTTGAGAAGCATGTGTAGTTCAAAGGTTTCTCACTTGAACTCATGGTTGAATCTGAAAGATGGCCAGTGATAACCTGAATCTGTCTGTGTCTTGACCCTTTCCAAGTGCAACACACCAAAACCGCCCTTTCAAATATAGCATACTGGTGCTCATTGACAAAATGAAGATACATGTATAGTGAACAGTGCACTCATTTCAACACGTGGAAAAACCTTTTTGCCTGTAGTCTAGAAATGGGTAATCCCTCTTGGTCTCAAGTGGCAGTAGAAGAAGCTTTTGACCATGATGTCCTGCCACACTTGGTGTTCCAGCCATTTGTGATGTGGCTTGTGCTGCAGCTTACAAGACACACAAAGCTACTTAGGCAATGTCAGTGGGAAACATGAGAAATTGTTGCTTGGATGTTCATACACTATGTGTAGAAAATAGAGGCTAAGCAGTCCTGTTTTACAGCATATATAATATATTGAATTCCCTTGTCAAAATTGTTTCATTTATTGATGCACCTATTTTATTGTTTGATTAACAGTATTATATTTTCTAATGTACTCTTTTGGCAGTAATGATCTAAATGAAGTAGTGCTTTATTTAATAAAGTATTGGGAAGCGGCTGTGGCTCAATCAGTAGGGCTCCCGTTTACCATATGGGAGGCCCCGGGTTCGGTTCCCGGGGCCTCCTGGTGAAGGCAAGCCCGCCCGCACGGCGTGGTTAGCTGACCCGGCGAGCACAAGCAGCAAGGGGGGGATAAATGAATAAATAAATAAAATCTTTAAAAAAAAAAAAAAAAAAAGTATTAAGTACAGAAAAAAAAAAAACTATGCTTGCTATGTTAAAGGAGACAAAAGACAAGACTGAGAATTATAATAGAGGATTAAAAAATATAAAAAAGGATATGTCACCAGAATAAAAATTTTTAAAAACAACATAAAAATTTTTTTCTAAATTGTATCTATAAACTCATTGAAATGATATGTAATGACTTTGGCAAGGACTAGAATATAGTTGATGTGATAGAATGAAAGATTTTCTTTTCAACTTTCTAATATTGTTGCTATTATGTACCAATGTAATAAACACTTAAAAATTTTTAAATTATATATATAAATATAATGACAGATCATATATATATTTCAAAATAACCAAATAGAAATTCTAGAATTAGGAAAGCATGGGTCAATCCCTGGTTATGGAAAGAGGTTTTGAGAGGTTATCCTCATCGAAATCCCATGGAATGGGTCCTCCATAAGAGTAGAGAGAAGATATGCTGGATGTTTAAAAACAATCCACCAGATGCTTTATACCTATAAAGAGAGCATGGATAGCTAGTAATATTAAATAGAGGGAAACAAATTTTCCAAAGGTTTCCAAATAAATGCTATCCCTAGTGTGGCAGATTGATATTATTGATGAATTCCAAAAAGAAATACTGATTATGTTTGTAAACTGGTCTGTCGGAGGTTTCACTTTTACTTGATTAAATAATGAGTAAGACTTTGATTGGGCCACATCAGTAGGATGAGTCCCCACCCCCTTGGTGGGCAGGGACTCACAGAGAAACCACACCATAGAGAAGGGAGGTTGGAGTTTTGATTCTGGAGCCCTAGGAAGTAAATGCATGGAGAAGGAGAACACAGAGGAAAAGAGACAGTTCATTAGACAGGATCCTGCAGCCCCAGGAGAGATGAGCCATTTGCCTGATAGTTTGCAGCTGCAGAGACCAGAGCCCTGAGCAGCTAAGCCAGGAGAGAAATGAGCCCTGGGAAAGAGACAAGAATTGTCCCAGCCTGGGGCTGAGATTGGAAGAAGCTGGGACCACAGAACCTTGGGAGGAGAAGGAAGACTGAACACTTGCCGACATCGCCCACCATCTTGTGTTAACATGTGGCAACAGACTTGGTGTGGGAAGTAACTAATGCTTTATAGGCTGGTAACTGTAAGCCTCTACCCCAAATAAATACCCTTTGTAAAACCCAACAGAGTTCTGGTATTTTGCATCAGCACCCCTTTGACTGATTAATACACCTAGTATAGAATTTTAGCTAAACTAGATTTCCCCCTATGCTTAGCCATATTCTTTTCCTACACAGCCTCCTACCTCCTTGTCTTTTGTCTCTGGAAACCCCTGACCCTGTCTGCTTGCAACTGTTCTGCTCTGCCTTGAGGTCTAAGGTCCCACAACTTTTCCACTCAGTCATCGGTGAGGTCTGAAAGGAGCTTCTGGTTCAGCAAATGTGTTACATGGGACAGAACAAGACAACTGCCTGGGCACTGCCCTCAAAACACTAGACGTAACTTCTTCACCTCTGGAAACAGGAGAACACATTTCCTCTACTTCCTCCAGCATCCCTCCCCCCCCACACACCTTCTCTCTACCTCCCCACCCTGACCACTCACCTCCCACCAATGGACACAAAGGGTGAAAGGGTGATAGAGAGCTTTCTACCTGCCTTGAGGGCTACCATATCAGGCATGAGGGGATTTCCTCTCACCTCCCCAGAGAAGGGAAACTTCCTATGGCTGTGGTTGAGAGGGGAAGGAATTTAGTCCCCCTGGCCATGAGTTGGAACTGTAATAGATGCTCTTCAGCATGACGTGAGTATTTAACTTTAAAAATAACTCAGGTAATAATATAAATATATATATGTTGCAAAACTGTCAAACTACACAAGCTCATTCCCAACCAAATTATTCTGGCTCCCCAGAAGTATTTGCTTTTAAAAATATATTCTCAGGGAAGATGGTGACAGACTAACAGGCAGAGCTGAATGCTCTCATAAAAACAATGGAGAAAGAGCCAAAAGCTGTCCAAGGGACCTGCTTTGGGGGTCAGCAGACCAGGGCAGTGCTACGCAACTCTCAGGAGGGTGAGGGACAGAAAGATGAACCACACTGAAACAACAAATGTGAGTTACCAAGCCCCTGTGGCAGCTGGGAAGGGCTCCCCTCCCCCACCCTCAAGATATTAAGCTGGGGTAAAACCCCTGGTTCACTGCAGCTGACTGAGAGGGGAACAGACATCTTCCTCCCTGTCAGCTGTTTCCAGGGAAAAAGAAGGGGAGGTCAGGGTGATTTTCTTCAGTGAATTTGGCCAGCAGATCTCCGATCTGGAGATTTCAACACAGGAACACAGGAAAGCCAAGACTGAAACACCTCTGTGGAAGGTGTTGTGACTAACACCATCTGCTGGCCAATCTGGAAATTGCATGGATAAAAACTGTTCAAGCTTTCTGTATCCAACCCCTGGGAGAAAATCTGCGCCCCTCTAGTATCCCTGGCCTGATTTTGAAAACTTAAGGTGGGCAGTTTTAAAGACTGAGAATAAGTTGGATGAAATATTAAAAAAAAAAAAAAAAAAAAAAAACAATAGGCAAGAGAGAGATATTAGTCATCAGAGTAAATTCACCAACACACTCAAATGCCTAGACATCAGTGAAAAATTATAAACCACACTAGGAAACAGGAAGAGATGGCCCAGCCAAAAGAAAAAAAACAAATATCCTGAAGAAATACAGAATTTAATGCAATTAATCAGTGATAACACAAAACTCTTCTAAATCACTTTGAAGAAAATATGACTAAAGAAAGAAAGGATATTAAGAAGACACAGGGAGAACATAAAGAACAATTTGAAAGCCTACAAAGAAGAGTAACAGACTTTATGGTAATGAAAGACACAGTGGATGAGATTAAAAATATATTAGAGATGCATAGGAGCAGATTTGAATTGCTAGAAGACAGGATTAGTGATTTTGAAGCCAGAACATCTGAACTGGAAAAGACAGGAGAACAGAAAGAGAAGAGAATGGAAAAAATGGAACAGAGTCTCGGGGAATTGAATGACTAAGCGAAACACACAAACATTCACATTGTCGGTGTCCCAGAAGGAGAAGATAATGGAAAAGGGACAGGAAAAAATATTTGAGGAAATAATGACTGAAAACTTCCCAACCCTTATGATGGACATAAATGTCAATATCCAAGAAGGACAACGCACCCCAAACAGAATAAATCCAAATAGACGTACCCCGAGACACCTATAATTCAGAATGACAAATATCAGAGATAAAGAGAGGATTCTGAGAGCAGCAAGAGAAAAGCAAAGCATCACATACAAGGGAAACTCGATAAGATTAAGTGCTGACCTCTCATCAGAAACCATGGAGGAGAGAAGAAAGTGGTGTGATATATTTAAGGTACTGAAAGAGAAAAACTGCCAGCCAAGAATTCTGTATCCAGCAAAACTGTCCTTCAAATATGAGGGTGAGTCCAAAGTCTTCAGACGAACAAAAATTGATAGAATATGTTACTAAAAGACCACATTTGCAAGAGATACTAAAGGGGGTGCTGCAGCCTGAAAGGAATCAATAAGGGTGAGAGATTTGGAGGACAGTTTAGAAATGAAAATTATTAGGAAGAGTAAACTAAAGGATAAGAAGACAGATGATAGAACAATATGACAACAGAGAGCCAAAGGACAAAAGGGATGAAGTAAGTAATGACTTTACAGTAATAACACTGAATGTTAACGGATTGAACTCCCCAATCAAAAGACATAGACTGATAGAATGGATTTAAAAATATGAGCTGTCTATATATTGTCTACAAGAGACTCAGACATAAGGACACAACTGGGTTAAAAGTGAAAGTTCGGAAAAAGGTATTCATGCAAATAGTAACCAAAAAATAGTCAAGGAACCCCCAGGATTGGAGCAAGCCAGCGCCAGAGTACAAGACTTAGGAGAGAGCGTGTGTTTTAGTTTGCTAAAGGCTGTCAATGCAAAATACCAGAAATGGGTTAGCTTTTATAATGGGAATTTTTTAGGGTAAAATCTTACAGTTCCAAGGCTGTGAAAGCATCATCAGATATGCTATCTCACCAAAGGTCAGCTGCTGGTGATCCTAGAAGCCTGCCACATGGTAAAGCACAATGGCAGCCGGTCTCTGCCTTCTCCTCCAGGCTCACTTTCTCCCTGAGCTCAGCTGTGGGTAACCAGGCATGTAGCTTATCTCTCCCCTCTATACTTCTCCACTGATTCCAGCCTCCAGCCTCTCTCTCAGCTTCTTGGGGTTTCTCTGTCTTTCTGCACCTGCAGGTGATTCTGGAATCCTCTCGCACAAGGCAAGGTAAAATGATCTGCTCTTTTTCTCTGTGTATCTCTGCATGTTTCTCCTGTTTATATAGGACTCCAGCAAGAGGGCCAAGACCCATCCTGTATCATTCCTCACTGAAGCAATCCAATCAAAGGCCCTCAACTGGATTCAATCCAATCAAAGCATCCCATATCTACAGGAGTAGATTAACTCCAAGAACATCATCTTTTCTCAGATTCACCAAAAGCTTTACTCTGTCACAGCATGGTCTTGTCCACAACTTGATTTCAGACTTCTAGAAAGCATGGTCTTGTTGACAACTTGATTTTGGACTTCTATATTCCACTGTGAGACAATAAACTCTTGTTGTTTAAGCCAAGCCGTTGTGTGGTATTTGTCATAGCAAATTGCCTATAACAATACCTAAAACCCAGTTCGTTTTGTTGTGATTCATCTAATTTTGTTAAGTACCTACAAGGCCCTCAGGATGCAATGGAGGACAAAATAGATATATTTCCTGCCTTCATGGAATTTACAGCCTAGTAATGCAAACTGACTAATGTAAGCAGAAACTCTACGTGTAATATAGAAGGCCCAGAAAAAAAACGATCCCTATGCCAGCAGAGAGGGGAAGCCCTGAGAGACAAGCCCTATGCCAGCCTGCAGCTGAGACAAAGGAAGCCCAGAGGGGAAGGCTGAACCCTCACAGAGATCAGCAACCATCTTGCTTCAACATATGGAAACTGACTTTGATGAGAAAGCAACCTTGACTTGGACTCTTTAAGCCTTATAACGTAAGCTTTTACTCCACAGAGCCTTTATAAAAGCCAACAGATTTCTGGTACTTTGCATCAGCACCCCTATGGCTGACTAATACATAAAGGGTCTGTGGTTATTTATTGAGTCCCACATTTGCTAAAAATTGCTGAAACAGTGGGGAGCTAACAGGTGGCGGAGAGCCAGGCAAGGAGTTAACAATCAAGCGGCCACCTCCTTCTCAGCCTGTAAACACTAAGACAGTTAGGTATTGGTGTCCTGGGACTGCTGTAACAAAGTACCCCAAACTGGGTAGCTTAAAACAAAAGAAAGGTATTGTCTCATAATTCTGGAGGCCAAAAGTCTGAAATCAAGGTGTCGGCAGGGCCGTGTTCCTCCTGAAGTCTGCAGGGAAGAATCGGTTTGGCCTCATTTAACTAATAACATCTTCAAAGACTCTAATTCCAAATAAGGCCACATTCACAGGATGGCCGTCAGGCTTGAACATGGCTTTTGCAGCTACACAATTCAATTTGTAACACCCATAAAATAGCTTTGTCTAGATCTTGTCACTTGTCTGTCACCTGATCGCCGACAAGCTTTGAAAGAGGGACCCAAACAGCTGCCTCCATCCATATTTCTCACCCACTCCTTGTCACCTGCTTCTTTCTTTCCTTCTTTACATAAACTTTTCCTGAGTTCTGACCAATTGCAAGATGACAGAAATTCAAAAATGTGAACAGATAATGCAACGTTTCTATGTGCCAAGAGCTGTCGTTCTAAGTTTTTATGGGTATTAACTCATTTAACTTTCATGACCAGCCGATGAAGCAAATACTAAAAAATATTAGTGCCCACATCAGGAGGATTAAATATTTTCCTATTTTACAGATGAGGAAATGGAGGCACTGGGAAATTAGATATCTAAACTAGGGCCATACAGCTAGTCAGTTTTGAGACCAGAACTTAAACCCAGGTAGCCTGGCCCCTGGACTCCAGGCCCATAGCCATTTTACTATTCGGTTCTTCTCAATAGCACTGACTGCTAAATGCTCTGATGGAGTGATAAAAAGTGCTCTGGGATGGGAAGCGGCTGTGGCTCAATCAGTAGGGCTCCCGTTTACCATATGGGAGGTCCCGGGTTCGGTTCCCGGGGCCTCCTGGTGAAGGCAAGCCACGCCCGCGCAGCGTGGTTGGCTGACCCAGCGAGCACAAGCAGCAAGGGGGGGATAAATGAATAAATAAATAAAATCTTTAAAAAAAAAAAAAAAAAAAAAGTGCTCTGGGGAAGCCAAGAAGACTAATTCCCAGGAAAGGAGTCAGGGGAGACTGCGAGGGAGGGGGCATATTTGGGCGGGCTGTGGCAGCCAGGAAAATGCCGGGCCCCAGCCCCTCTCCAGCACTGCTCCCCGCTCTGGCTGGGGAACTCCATTGAGCTTCCATAGAACTGCACTGCAGGCTAACGCTCTTCCACCAAGCCTTCCTTCCTTGCATCTCTCCTGCCCAGAGCTCAGGCCTGCATGGTGATCTAACGGCTCTCCCCCACCCCTACCCCATTCTCCCCTCACAGGTGTTTCCCCCAATAAATCTCTTCCATGTCTAATCTCATCTTGGTCCTTGTTTCTTGGACCCAAACTAATACAAGAAAAGGATGAGCAGATATCTGCCCATCACTGAAACTGCTCTTGCAAACATCATCAGTAACCTAGTTACCAAGCTCCAAGAGTCTTTCCTCGCATCTTAGTCATCACCATCTGACACAAAAATTCACTTGAAACCCAGGCTTCTTTATTTTCCCCAAGGTGGGTTGGTCTGGTCCTCCACCTGCTCCCCACTCCTTTGTTGGTTTTTCTCCTCTCTCCCTTGATAATGAGGTACCTCCCAGGCCCTGGCTGTGCCTCTCTCTTCTCTTTTTGTTCCAGAACCTGTGAGATGCCCTCTTTTTTTTAATTTTAAAGAATTATTTATTTATTAATTACCCCCCCCCCATTGTTTTGCGCTCGTTGTCTGCTCTCTCTGTGTTTTTCTGTGTCTGCTTGTCTTCTCTTTAGGTGGCACTGGGAACCGATCCTGGGACCTTCCAGAGTGGAGAGAGGCTGCTCAATCTCTTGTACCACCTCAGCTCCCTGATCTGCTGCGTCTTTTATTGTCTCTCTTCTGTGTCTCTTTTTGTTGTGTCATCTTGCTGCACTAGCTCTCTGTGCCAGCCAGCACTCCTTCGCAGGCCAGCACTCTGTGTGGGCTTGCTCTCTACTTGGGCCAGCTCACTGTGTAGGCCAGTTTGCCTTTCACCAAGAGGCCCCGGGAATCAAACCCTGGACCTACTATATGGTAAATGGGAGCCCAATCACTTGGGCCACATCTGCTTCCTGAGATGCCCTCTTAATACATTCTTTTCTTCTCCTATGGTCACAGAATCCCCAATTTTTAGCCAGGCACACAGCTGCCTGAAATAAAATCGACATTTTCAGCCTCCCTTGCAGCTAGGTGTGACCATGCCACTAAATTCTGGTGAATGAGAATACCACTTTCTGGATTCTCTCTTAAACACAACTGGAACACCCTTTGTCCCTTTCTCCTCCATCCTCCATCCTGCTCCTTGGAACCTGGATATGATGGCAGGACACTGAGTAGGCAGGCCACACCCTAGGGAATGCAGAGTGGAAAACTAAATGCAACCTGTGTCCCAAACAACTACAGAGCAGCCTTATCAGCCCTGCTTTCCTCTGGGATTTTACATAAGAGAAGAATACATTCCATCTTGCATAAGTTGTCTGGGTTTTTTTTGCAGCTAAGCCTCAGCATAACAAGGTATATCTCTAAGTTTGGAGTGCTTGTTAATCATTCAGATTCCCAGACACATTGAAGGATGTGAAATACTGCACTTTCCTCTCTCCCTTAGCAAAATTCCACCCACCTGCAGCCCTAGCAGTAGGCACTCTGGGGCAGTAGTTATGCCAATGGGTGTTGTAGTCGGAGAGATCTGAGATCCTCTAATACCCCACACCAAACTTATCTGCCCAAACCAGTGAACTCACTCAATCTCCGTTCCCTCATCTCTAAGGCGGGCATAATATTTCTATTACCTTTAGGTCCGAAAGCCTAATACAGAGAAAGCACTCTATAAGTATCTGCTCCCTTCATCACCATCCTTCTGTTATGATTATTATTATAATTATATTAAGTTCTTAAGAACAAGGATGGAGTTTGATTCATTTTACATTCCTGGAGGTTAGTACAGTACCCATTACATATGAGTTCACTAAATCCATTTACCAAATGAATGATAAAAAGTCTCTCAATCCATTCCACAGATCCTCCCCAAAAATGGGAAAAGCATGATATTTGGACCTAATCTTGCCACTAACTGGACACCCACACAGTATTTGCTCGGTAAATTATTTAACTGAGTTCAGTTTCCTTTTGTTCACGAGCAGAAGAGGAGGCCCCTCTTCCCTGCCAATGAAGGCTTCATTGGTTCACCCTTCTCCTGGGCCCTGGTTCTTCACTTTCAAGCACTGCTGAACAGCCTGGACAGTGCACCAAGCTCACACCTGCAGAAAGTCCAAAGGTGAACTTATCACACCCCTTCTCCCCCAGACTAACTCCTTCTCCCAACTTCCCTACTTCCGTTCAAGACACAACCATTCTCCCAGCTGCACAGGCCCTGATGTTTTGACAGGGCCTTCTCCAGTTTCTCCCCCTGCCCTTCACACGCCATACCCCTGGTCCTGTCAGTCAGCCCCTATGTTCCTGTGTCTCTTCCTTTACTGTGTCTCTTGTTCCCATTGCCTCTTTGCTAGCCCTCTTGCCTCCACTCAGGTTCAGTAGTGAATTGTAACAGCACCTTGACTGTTTTCCATCACTAGCCCCAACACACTTCCACCATTTCCACCACAGCATAGTTCCTTGTCAAGACCAACCACTGATCTTCTTACTTTCCCACTCAAAACCCCTTTTCTAACTTTTGCTTAAGTAATAAAGCCCAGGAACCTCTCAAACACACTACCTACTGACCAGGACTTATTGAGGACACAGAGGAATGGAATTATTTCCGACCCAGGAAAAGAAATGGGGCTGCCAGCAAAATTGGAGAACTGTCTCTGAGAAAGTTTGATTTGTGAGGCTCTTGGCCTCCAGACAGGATCCTCTGTCACATTGATCTGGTCTGTGCTGCAGCAAATACACTCCAACCAGGCTTTGAAAGGCGAGGCCTGCAGAAGAGTGCCATCTGCTGGCTGACCAGGAACTGCATGTGTGGGAATTAAAAGTAAGTAAGAGAAGCTTTTTAGGCCTTTATAGCCTCCCTGCCCAAGGCCCTTGGAAGCGGGTCTGCAATTCATTACTGGTTTCAGTGCCCAGATTTGAGCAACTAACAGGAACAACTGTAAAGACCTAGAATAGGTTGAACCAAGAATCAAAGAATGGCAACTTCTCACCACTAAATCCTTACAAAAGAGAGAGAAATTGAGCAACAGAGTAAAGTCGCCTTCATAATCAGATGCTTAGACATCAGCAAAAATTGAAAGCCATACTAAGAAAATGGAAGAAATGGCCCAAGTAAAGGAATATATCAAAGCCCCAGATAAGACACAGGATTTGAGACATCTAATCAAAGAAATTAAGACAAATTTCTAAAGTCAAATTAATGAGTTGAAAGGCAATACAGCTAAAGAAATAAAGGACATCAAGACTACACCAAGCAAGCACAAAGAAGAATTTGAAAACCTGAATAGAAAAATAACAGAGCTCATGGCAATGAAAGACATAATAGGTGAGATCAAAAACACATCAGGGTCGGGCAAGATGGCGTTGGTGTAGAACGGCGCACACTGCAAGCTCCCAGAGCAAGGCGGATTGGAGACGGGGTCCTGCCCGGGGGTCTGTGCTGTGCACGCGTGGAGTGAGAAGCTTGGGACATCTATCTGCACGGATCAGCGGCGTGAACCGAACGGTGGAGATTCGTGAGTTTTGAGGCTGCCGGTGGAGGTTGGCACAGGCGGCTGAGCCCCGCGGTTACGGAAAAAAATAAAATAAAACGGCCATTTGGAGCTGCGGGCAGGGCGAGAAAGTTTTATTTTCTGGGGAGCTGGCTGCCTGGCGCCCCTTGGAACTTGTGTGAACAGAGCAAATGAGCTAGTCAGCACCCGGTGAACCGGAGGGGGGATTTTGGTCGGGGAACGCAGCTGATTTCCCTAGCCACCCAGGGATAAGACCCGGGCCGCTGCGGAGCCAGGAGGAAGGGACACTTCCCAAAGAAGGGAGGGTTCGGTTGGAAGACAGGGAAGGATATTTTATATTTTTAGACATCGATCTGGCTGCCTGCACCGCCCCATAGCTTTGGGGAGCAGATAAGCCGAACTGAAGCAGCACCAGGCTGAGAGCAGACGCGAATCTGCACTCAAACTGATTTACTGAGCAGCCCGGTGACACTGGAGCTCGGCGCCAGAAGGGGCGGAATCCGCCGTCTTTAGCACTCCTCACTGACTAACATCAGAGTTTCAGCTAACCTGGGGAGTCCGGAAAGTGGGACATGCTTGATTAATTTCCACGGGCCCAGCTAGGGTCCCTTCCATAAGGGGGTTGGTCTAGAAGAGGAATTATTTTGGGTCCTGCATTTGGCTAAAAAAAAAAAAAGTGAGGTCACCTCAACAAATGAAAAATAAATTCTTTTTAATTTAGTTTAATAGCTAAAAGCTGCTTCAGGACCTGCATATAGAACCCTGTGGGGAAATTCATTGATAAACACAAGTAGGCAGGAAGGATCCA
>JAKSZT010053887.1:82115213-82246524 GCA_026826555.1 Tolypeutes matacus
GAATATTCTCACTGTCCTGATTTTGTGATAATCAGGGTAGGCTAAACATTCGCTATATTAGAAACCATGCACGTGTCCCCAGACCTAGTTTTTCTCCCTAGGTCTGGTTTTTAGAATGCTGGTGATAAACTAAACCTGATTTATTATATGACCATCCTATATGGGAAAAGGCTGTAACTTTGGGTATCTTTAGTCAACCTTAAGAGATATAGCAGGGGGACAGATGTGGCTCGGGTGGTTGGACATCCATCTCCCATATGGAGGGAACTGGGTTCGATCCCCGGGACCTCCCAGTGAAAATAAAAAAGAGAAAAATATAGAAGGCACATGGGCCACCAGGCCCCATGCATGGGTGCACCACCAGGCCCCACGAGCTACGCAGCAAGATGGTAACGTAACAGGAGAGTGACACAAGGGAGAGCCAAGACGACATGCACCAAAAAAACAGGAACTAAGGTGGCACAGGCAGTAGGATGCCTCTCTCCCACACTGGAGATTCCGAGGATGAATCCCAGTGAAGACAGGAGGAGAAGGATAAGAAGAGAGGGCAGGAAATGGACACAGAGAGTTGCCCAGTCAATGGACATAGAAACAGCAAAAACGGGGGGGGGGGCGGCTAAAAATGGATAAAAGTAAATAAATTAATTAATTAATTAAAAACAAACAAACAAACAAAAAAAAAAAACACATCAGAGGGAAACGGATGTGGCTCAAGAAGTTCGGCGTCCGTCTACCATATGGAGAGACTGGGGTTCGATCCCTGGGACCTCCCAGTAAAAAAAAAAAAAAACACATCAGAAATCCTGTAGTGTTTCTAATGTAAAAATAATAATATTTCAAAATGTTATACTGACAGAAAAAATAAACTACTTAAAAAAAAAAAAAAGAATATTCCAAACCATAAAAAACAAACAAAAAAAAACACATTAGAGGCATACAACAGCAGATTCGAAATGATAGAAAAAAGAGTAAGTGATACAGAAAACAAAATAGCTAAAAGAGAGAAAAGAATAGGGAAAAAATGGGCAGGGATCAGGAGGTTGAATGATAACATGAAGTACAACAACATACATGTTGTGGGAGTTCCAGAAGGAAAAGAGAAGGGAAAAGGCGGAGAAAGAGTATCTGGGAAAATAATGGCTGAAAATCTCAACTCTCATGATAGAAATGAACTTATGTGTCCAAGATGCACAGTGTACCCAAATCAGAATAAATCCAAATAGACCTCCTCCAAGACACACACTACTCAGAAGGTCAAACATCAAAGATAAAGAGAAAATTCTGAGATCTGCAAGGGAGAAGCAAAACATCACATACAAGGGACACCCAGTAAGACTTAGCATGGATTTCTCATCAGAAACCATGGAGGTGAGAAGACAGTGTATGATACAATTAGGATACTGAAAGAGAAAAATTGTCAGCCAAGAATTCTTTATCCAGCAAAATTGTCCTTCAAATATGAAAGTGAGTTTAAATATTCACAAATAAACAGAAACTAAGAGAGTTCATAAAAAAAGAATCCATCTTTGCAGGAAGTATTAAAGGGAGTCTTATAGCCCAAAAGAAAAAGACAGGAGAGAGGCTTGGAGGTGAGTATAGAAGAACAGAAAGGATAAACAAAAGAGGAAAAAGAAAATAAAATGTGACATATGAAAACCAAAGAATAAAATGGTGGAAGTAAATAATTGCATTTACAGTCATATCATTGAATGTAAACAGATTAAAGTTCCCCAATCAAAAGATATAGGCTGACAGAATGGATTTAAAAAAACATGAGCCACCCATATGCTGTCTACAAGAGACTCACCGTAGACCCAGGGATACAAACCAGCTAAATGTGAAAGGTTGGAGAAAGATACTCCACGCAAACAGTAACCAAAAAGCAGTAAGGGTAGCTATTCTAATATCAGACAAAACAGGCTTTAAGTGCAAAAAAGTTCTAAGACATACAGAAAATCATTATATATCAATAAAATGGACAATCCACCAGGAAGAAATAACAATCATAAATGTCTATGCACCTAACCAGGGTGCCCCAAAATACATGAGGCAAACTCTGGCAAAACTGAAGGGAGAAATAGATCTCTAATTAATAGTTGGAGACTTAAACACAACACTCACATCATTAGATAGACCAACCAGACAGAAGATCAACAAGGAAACTTGAACAATATGATAAACC
This sequence comes from Tolypeutes matacus, assembly GCA_026826555.1. NCBI lineage: Eukaryota > Metazoa > Chordata > Mammalia > Cingulata > Chlamyphoridae > Tolypeutes > Tolypeutes matacus. The sequence goes on from JAKSZT010053887.1 coordinate 82,117,396, forward strand.
AGTTAGATCTAACAGACATATATAGAATATTGCATCCCAAATCAGTGGGTTATACATTCTTCTCAAGTGTTCATGGATTTTTTTCCAGGATAGACCACATGTTGGGTCACAAGGAAGGTCTCAATAAATATAAGAAGACTGAGATTATACAAAGCACATTTTCAGATCATAATAGAATGAACCTGGAAATAAAAAATAAACAAGAAAGGGGAAAATTCACAAAGATGTGGAGGCTAAATATATTGAGATGAGTGAACATGAGAACACAACTTATCAAACTTATGGGATACAGTGAAGGCAGTGCTGAAAGGGAAATATATAGCCCTAAACCCCTATATTAAAAAAGAAAAAAAAGCTAAAATCAAAGATCTAACTGAACTAATGGAGAAACTAGGAAAAGAACAGCAAACCATTCCCAAAGCTAGCAGAAGGAAAGAAACTTTAAAAAGATTAGAAAAACAAAACAAAAAGATTAGAGCAGAAATAAATAAAATTGAGAACAAAAAAATGATAGAGAAAAATCAACAAAACCAAAAGCTGGTTCTTTGAGAAGATTAATAAAACTGGCAAACCCATAGCTAGACTAACAAAAGAATAAAAGAGAGAAGGTTCAAATAAAATCAGAAATGAAAGAGGGGAAGTTATGGCTGACCCCACAGAAATAAAAAGGATAAGAGAATATTATGAAAAACTGTATGCCAACAAACTAGACAACCTAGATGAAATGGACAAATTCCTAGAAACATACAAACAACCTACACAGACTCTACAAGAAATACAAGAAGTTAACAAATCAATAATATTTAAGGAGATTGAATTAGTCATCAAAAATCCCCCCAAGAAAAGTCCAGGACCAGATAGTTTCACAGGTGAATTCTGCCAAGCATTTCAAGAAGAATTAATACCAATCCTGTTTAAACTCTTCCAAAAAATTGAAGAGGAAGGAAAATTACCCAACACATTTATGAAGCCAACAACACCCTAATACCAAAGCCATATAAAGCTACTACAAGAAAATAAAATTATAAATCAATCTCTCCAATGAACATAGATGCAAAAATTCTCAATAAAATACTTGCAAATAGAATCCAACAGCATATCAAAAGAATTATATACCACGACCAAGTGGGATTTATCCTGGTATGCAAGGGTGGTTCAACATAAGAAAATCAATTAGCATAATATACCACATTAACAAATCAAAGGGAAAAAAACCACATGATCATCTTGATTGATGCAGAAAAGGCATTAGCCAAAATCCAGCATCCTTTCTTGATAAAACACTTCAAAAAATAGAAATAGAAGGAAAATTCCTCAATGGGATAAAGGGCATATATGAAAAACCCACAGCCAACATTGTACACAATGGGGAAAGGTTGAAAGCATTCTAAGATCAAGAACAAGACAAGGATTCCCACTGTCACCACTGTTATTCAATACTGTGCTAGAAGTTCTAGCTAGAGCAATTAGAAAAGAAAAATAAATAAATAAAAGGCATCCAAATAGGAAAAGAGAAAGTAAAACTCTCATTATTTGTAGATGACATGATCTTATATTTTAAAAATTTTGAAATGTCTTTAAGCTACTTGAGCTAATAAATATGTTCAGCAAAGTGGCATGATACAAGATCAACACACAAAAATCAGTAATACTTCTGTATACTAGTATTGAACAATCTGAAGAGAAAATCAGGGAAAAAATTCCACTTACAATAGCAACAAAAAGACTCAAACACCTAGGAATCAATTTAACCAAAGAAGTACAGGACTCATATTCTGAAAACTACAAAATAATGCTAAAAGAAATCAAAAAAGACCTAAACAAATGGAAAGACATTCCATGTTCATGGATTGGAAGACTAAATAACATGAAGATGTCCACCCTACTCAAACTTATTTATAGATTCAATGCAATACCAATCATCAAAATTCCAACAGCTTACTTCACAGAAAAGAAAAGGCAATTACCAAATTTATTTGGAAGGGAAAGTGTAACTGAATAGCCAAAAGCATTCTAAAAAAAAAGAGTGATGTGGGAGGGCTTTCACTGCCTGACATTGAAATATATTACAAAGCAACAGTGGTCAAAATAGCATGGTATTGGCATAAAGACTGACATATTGATCAGTGGAATAAAATTGAGAATTCAGAAATAAACCCTCACCTCTATGGCCAACTTGTTTTTTCACAAACCTACCAAGTCCATGTTACTGGGACAAAACAGTCTCTTCAACAAATGGTGCCAGGAGAACTGTATATTCATAACCAAAAGAATGAAAGGGGACTCCTATCTCATGCCCTACACAAGAATCAACTCAAAATGGATCAAAGACCTAAATATAAAAGCCAGAACCATAAAACTAACTATAAAAAATGTAGGGAAACATCTTCAAGATCTTGTGGTAGGCAGTGGTTTCTTGGATCTTACACTCAGAGCACAAGCAACAAAATAAAAAGTAGATAAATGGGACCTCCCCAAAATTAAACACTTTTGCTCCTCAAAGGACTCTGTCAAAAGGGTGAAAAGGCAGCTGACCCAATGGGAGAAAATATTTTGAAATCACATATCAAATAATAGTTTAATACTCGTGATATATAAGGAGATGCTACAACTCAACAATAAAAAGACAGATGACCCAATTAAAAAATGGGCAAAAGACTTGAATAGACATTTTTCCAAAAAAGAAATACAAATGGTGGGGAAAAAAAACACATAAAAAAAAAAACAAAAAGAAAAAATCAAAATTAAAAAAAACATGAAAAAAATGTTCAACATCACTAGCGATTAGGGAAATGCAAATCAAAGCTACAATGAGATATCATTTCACACTTTTATTAGACTGGCCACTATTTGAAAGACAAAAATCTACAAATGTTGGAGAGGATGTAGAGAGATAGGAACACTTATTCACTGTTGGTAGGAAAGCAGAATGGTACAGCCACTGTGGAGGACTGTTTGGCAGTTCCTAAAGAAGTTAGATACAGATTTGCCACATGACCCTGCAATACCACTACTGGGTATATACCCAGAAGAGCAATGACACAAATAGACATCTTCACACTGATGTTCATAGCAGCATTATTCGCGATAGCCAAAAGATGGAAATGACCCAGATGTCCCTCAACCAATGAATGGCTAAACAACCTGGAGTGTATACACACTATGGAATATTATGCAACTGTAAGAAGAAATGAAGTCGTGAAGAACATGATATCTTGGTTGAACCTAGGAGACATTATGTTGAGTGAAGCAAGCCAGACACAAAAGGACAGATACTGTATGATTGTGCTATTATGAACTAAATATGTTGTGTAAACTCATGGAGTTAATAACTAGAATATGGGTCACCAGAAAATAGAATGAGGCTAGAGAATGGAAAGCTGAGGGTTAACTTGTGCAGAACTGGTAAAAAGTTGTGTGTTAATCTTTGGAAATGAATAGAAAAGGTAAAAGCACAAAATAATGTTTGTAACTAGCGGTGCTATTATATGGGTATGACAGTGGTTGAAAGGGCTAGACTAAGGTCATGTATATTACTAAAAGGAAAACTGAAAAATGTAACATGGACATGTATAGCATAGTAAAATCTCACATGAAATATGAATATGGGTAATATTATATACAAAAGACTGTTTTTCTTTGAAACCGAACAAATGTTATGTATGATAATGTTAGAAGATGTTAACATCAGGCAAAAAAAATTATGTTACTTGAAAGTAAGTAGACACAAAGTACTACATATTGTATGATTCCATTTATATAAAATGTGAATATAAATCAATTTATAAAGATGAAATTAGATTAGTAGTTATGTAAGGCTGGGGAAGGATAGAGGTATTGAGAGGTAACTACTAAGGTGTGTGGAGTTTTCCTTTTCAGAGTAATGAAATTGTTCTAAAAATTTTGGGGTGATGAATGCACAACACTGCGATTATACTAAAGCCACTGATTGTACACTTTGGGTAGAATCTATGATATATGAATATATCTCAATAAAATTGCTTTTTAAAAAAGAAGTAAACAGTGAAGCCAGAGTCCTCTCAATGGCTTATGAAACCTTGCCTCTACCTCCCTCCACTTACTCTGCTGCAGCCACCTGCCTCCCCTCTGCTCCTTCACCTCCCAGACACACTCCTGCCTCAGGGCCTTTGCACTGCTATTCCCTCCTTTCTTCAGGTTTTTGTTCATGTATCACCTTCTGGCCAAGATGCTGCTTGGCCGTTGTATCTAAAACTGAACCCCTACACCCTCCTTCTGGCACTCCCTCAAATAAATACATACATACATAAATAAGCCCAACTTCACCTGCTTGACAGCCAAGGTTCTCCTTATCTCCCATTGTCTTCTTTGCACACCCAGAAAACCAGCCAAACAAGTTACTTCACTGTTTCTGGAACATGCCATTTACCCTCATCTCCTGCCTTCACCTTCATTCTCCTGCTACATCCTCTCCCTGAGAGTCATCTCTTTAACCTCATATATATCTTTCCAAATTCTCTGAGGCTCCACTTTGGGAATCTAGCATCAAGAATTATTCTAATCAGTGGAGAAAAGCTTCATAGCACAAAATGTTCATCACAGTGTTTTTATAATAGTGAAAATAACCTATATGCTTAAAAACAGAGGACTGATCATTAACATCCTATAACACCTTTCCATTGCACTTAGAACATAATCCAAACTCCTTACCAGGGCCTGCCTGGAAGGGCCCTCACCATCTGGCCCTTGTTCTTACCTCATTCCATGCTCCCCTCCCTCTCCACACTCCAGCCTCCCTGGTCTTTTCATACCATGCACACGCTATGGTGTGCTGAGCAATGGCCCCCCAAAGAAGGCCACGGCCTAATCCACAGAACCTGTGGATATATGCCCACAGGAATGTTGCAGATGTGATGAAGTTAAGGATCTTCAGATAGAGAGATTATTCTGGATTATCCAGATAGATAGGTCTGTGGTAGTCATAGGTCCTTAAAAAGTGGGAGACAGGAGACTGGAGTCTGTAGAAGGGGATATGACTGCAGAAGCAGTGGTCAGAGTGATGCGGAACCATAAGCCGAGGAATGCAGCCAGCCACTAGAGAGTGAGAAAGGCAAGGAAGAGTTTCTCCTCTAGAGCCACCAGAAGGTGCCAGCCTGCCAACACCTTGATTTTTGCCCTCTGGGACTCATTTCAGACTTCTTACCTCCAGAACTGTGAGATAATAAATCTGTGTTGTGCTAAGACACTAGGTTTGTGGTAATTTGTCACAGCAGCAACAAGAAACTAATATACACACCAAGCTCATTTCCACCTCAGGCTCAGAGCTGCATAGTCTCTTTGGAGCGGCCCCAGTAGAAGACGCTTTTGTAAACTCTTTTGCAAAAAATTCCTGCATAGGAAGTGGTAAAAGACCCTACTGCCACCTATTTCCTTTCCTCCACTTTCCATTGCTTGCTTAGGAAACAGCCAATCAAGGTAGAGAATGGCTTGTAGCTGCGGTCAGTAGCTGGCCGCAGAATTTAGTTAACCACAGACTGGGACTTTCCATTCTGGGTTCAGTCTCAGTATATTAATAGAGTGAACTTTGCTAAACTTTAGCTCATTATATTAGCAAATTCTCCACCTCTGGGTGGGACATTGACGTCATTTTTTGGAACATGTGTTGTATGACCCAGTATGTTATATAGCATGTAGAAGCCTAGAGCATGCGTATTAAGAACCCACCTACAAACCCCCTCACTTGTCAATCTCCTTTTCCTAGCCACAAACTTTTCCCTTAACATAGTCCAATATGACGCTGCTACTTCCATTGTTCTGGGAGGCAGGTTTAAGACTTACTGTCCTAGTCTCTGCGGGCTTAATAAAGCTCTTCCCCTTGCTGGATCAAAACTTAGTGTGACCTTCAATTGCCTGTGCTGAATGAAAAACCCCAGGGAACTCGCAAGGGTCCCCAACATCTTCCCTCAGCTTTTTCCATGGCTGATTTTTCCTCATTCGCGTCTTAACTCAAATGACCCCTCCTTGGAGCAAACCACCCCCCAGGTCTCCATCATGTCACCCTCTTCTATTTTTTTTTCCAAACTATTTACCACTATCTGAAATTATATTGCTTATTTGTTACCTTGTTTAACTTCTTCCAGAATATAAACTTCATGAGAACAGGGGCCTTTATCAGTGTCATTCCCTGATATATCCTCCGAGCTTAAAGAACTGACATGAAATATGTTGAAAAGTTTTCTGAGTGCAGAAATAATTGTGTAAACCATGGTACACCTATTTGATGTGATATAAAAGTTAATTAAATGGATGAGCATGCTTATGGTGTCATGTTAAGTAAAAAAAGCAATACACAAAATTGTTTATAATACAAAGTTGCAAAACAACTTCACAGAGAAAAATGACTGAAAGAAAATACATCAAAATGTTAAGAGTGTTTGCTTCGGGGTGTCAGAACTTTGTTTCATTTTTCTGCATTTCCAGATCTTCTGTAATATGTATGTATGACTTTTATAATGGTTAGGGTTTTAAGGCAGAAATAATCTTACCAGTCCAACCAGGTCAATGGCAGGCTCCTTCCTGAGCATCTCCTGACTCTCCTCTCTCCACTCCTCATCCAGGAACAGCCTCTTTGAGCTCCAAGTTCTTGTTGCACATCCTCTACAGCTGTCTTTGGTACATGTCACATTCTGACCGACAAGTTATTTGGGAATTTGTCATCTCTCCCCCACCCCCTCCATTGCTCCCTGAGAGCAGGGGGCATTCCTCATACAGCTCTGTATTCCCCACAGTATTTCTTTAGCCCTTAGGGTTATAATTCAAACATATTTGCCCATTATTACAATAACCTTCTATCAGGTGTCCCTACTAAGCCTTTGCACTCCAAAGTCTAGTGAGTCTACTTGAGTAAACTAGTCTAGTTGAGTCTAGTAGAGTCTAGCTGAGAGAAGGCTCTAGCCTCAACCCAGCAGCCAGAATCTTTTAAAAATGTAAATCATGGGAAAGAGATGTGGCTCAAATGATTGGGCTCCCATCTACCATATGAGAGGTCCAGGTTTTGATTCACAGGGCCTCCTGCTGAAAGGCAAGCTGGCCCGAGTGGCAAGCTGGCCCACCCAGCATGCTGGCCCGCGCAGGAGTGCTGGTGCAGCAAGATGACACAACAAAAAGAGACACAGAAGAGAGACAATAAGAGACACTGCACACCAGGGAGCCGAGTGGTGCAAGAGATTGAGCACCTCTCTCCTACTCCAGAAGGTCCCAGGATCAGTTCCCAGTGCTGCCTAAAGAGAAGACAAGCAGACACAGAAACACACACAGAGAGCAGACAGCAAGTAGGGGGAGAAATAAATAAAAAATAAATCTTAAAAAAAAAAAATGTAAATCATGCCTGGCTCAAAACCCACCAAGCACTCCCCATTTCACTCAGAGAAAAAGCCACAAGGTCCCACACAATCAGCCACTTGCTTCTTCCACTCCAGTCATGGTGATCCAGTATTATGTCTGGAACACTCTTCCTGCAAAGATCCCCTTGGCCCACTCCCTTACTTCCTTCAGGTGTCTGCTCAAATGTGACCATACTAGACTCACTGATATGAAATAATTAGAATATGCAAATCCATAGAGCCAGAAACTAGAATGCAGGTTACCAAGGCCAGGGAGGGGTGGAGAATGGGGAGTTAATGCTTAATTGGTGTGGAGTTTCTGTTTGGGGTTGTATTAGTCAGCCAAAGGAGTGCTGATGCAAAATACCAGAAATCGGTTGGTCTTTATAAAGGGTATTTATTTGGGGTAGAAGTCCACAGTTACCAGGCCATAAAGCATAAGTTTCTTCCCTCACCAAAGTCCATTGACACATGTTGGAGCAAGACAGATGCCGACGTTTGTCAGGGTTCAGGCTTCTTGGGTTCCTTTCTTCCTGGGGCTGCGTTTCTCTCTGGGCTTAGCACCTCTGTTTCCTCCACAAGGTCAGCTGTAGACTATGAGCCTCTCTAGGCTTTGCTTCTCTCCACAAGGGCAGCTGTGAACTCTCAGGCGAATGGCTCGTCTCTATCCTGGAGCCTTCTCTCCTTCCTCACCAGAACTCCAACGTCAAAACTGCTCCAACACTGTCCTTTGCCATGTCTTTTATCTTCGATTCCCCCACCCACCAAGGGGTGGGGTTCAACGCCCTACTGACATGGCCCAGTTAACACCCTAATCATAACTTAATCATGCCCAGATTAGCAGACCAGTTTACAAGCATGATCCAATATCTATTTTTGGAATTCATAATTACATCAAACTTCCAAACTGATACAGGAGTGATGGAAAAGTTTTGGCCATGGATGATGGTGAGGGAGGCACAACTTTGTGAATGTAATTAACACCACTGAATTGTATATTTGAAATGGGATTTTTAAAAAAGGGAAAATATATGTTACCAGAAAAAAAATTTTTTTTAAACCATAGAACTGTGCAACACCAAGAGTGAACCCTAATGTAAATTATGGGCTATAATTAAGAGTATATTTACAATAGTATTGTTTCATCAATTGTAACAAGGGTACCACTCTAATGCAAAATGTTAGCCATAAGGAAAACTGTACAGGTGGGGGGATGTACATGGGAACTCTGTACTTTCTGCACGATTTTTCTATAAATCTACAACTGCTCTAAAAAAAGAAAGAAAAAGATTACCCTACTAAATTTATTTTGTGGTCCTACCCCAATGAAAGCCCCTGATGATCCCCCATGAATGAGAGCATAGAACAGTGTCAGCTATGTAGCATACACTCAGTAAAGAATTTTAAATGAATAAATCACTGAGCATATTGAATGAAGGTCTTGTAGACGCAGGAAGAGAATGAATGACCTTGGAATTGTTAGTTTCAGAGAGGATAAAAGGAAACCTCTTTCGGAGGCGGCTGTGGCTCAATCAGTGGGGCTCCCGTTTGCCATATGGGAGGCCCCGGGTTCAGTTCCCGGGGCCTCCTGGTGGGGGCGGGCCCGCCCACACGGCGTGGTTGGCTGACCAGGCGAGCGCAAGCAGCAAGGGGGGGATAAATGAATAAATAAATAAAATCTTAAAAAAAAAAAAAAAAAGGAAACCTCTTTCTCTGTAACTGCGGAGACAGTCCAGAGACAAGAAATAGTGTTATGACTACAGATCAAGCAGGATTTAGTCCAAAGGGCAATGAAGCTGAGCTTGACCTCAAAGGAACTAGGGTAAAGATAGGAAGTCAGGGAGAAGAGAGCAGGCAGATTTGGGGCCTTAGAGTAAGAGATATATCAGCTATTTTCTCTATTACCTTCCCCAAGGCAGTCTCTGCTGGTGGTACAGAAGTCTAGGAGGCGCACATCCTATGAAATATTAAGGGCAAAGATAAAGTAGATGTCACTTCTAACTAAGAAGTCATCTTCTGAGAAGAGCTTGTGGGGAGAAAGGGATATGACATTTAGAAAGATGCCCCTCAAAGCCAGCACAGCCAGGCACATTTCTAATTAGTCACCATCAAGACTAGGGTTCTTTGCTATTGTATTTCTGCTATGAATCAGCACAATGTTAGACAAAAGCATTCCAGGAGACACTGTGTTTTCTTCATGAGCAGAGAGTTATGTAAAAATTCACTCTCTGGCCTTTCTCAAAGTGGTTATGCTCATGGCAGTCTTTAGAGGGAAATGTTAAATAGAAAGGAAAATGAACAAAATGCCAATGATGATAATGAAAAACAATTACATAATACTGCATACTTCTGATGGGAAAAATGTTTTTTTAAAAAAATCCCCTTATATCTGAAGCACCGAAAACATTAGTTTATAGATTCACAGATGTAGCATTATTTCCTAAGCACAACTATGTGGTCTTATAAAAGAAAAGAAAATACACGAACAGTTCTCAATAAGAAAATGAAAATAATTAACTCATCTCAAAATAGCCCTATGAAGTAAGTGGGAAGGTACTCAGATCTCTGTTTTAAAGATCAGGGAACCGAGGCTCAACAAGCTCCAAGTCACGCAATTAGTGAGAAGTGCAGCCTGGTTCTCAAAACCCAAGCTTCCAACTCCATGGAGGCACTGAGGATGGGGAAGAGGGGTGGTAGTGGGGAAGCCTAGCACCATCTTGTCTCTGAACGGCCAAAACAAGACAGTGGTATTCCCTAATGGGGATATGAGAAACTGGTCTTTGTCAAGTGGATACAAGAGAAGATTTCCTTAGACTTTTGATACCAAGCAAAAGTGGGTTCTTGCCCAACACACTTCATTTCCTGAGACACGGGGGCTTCAAAGAGAGAAAGTTTTATTGCCAGCGCATGGCAAGGAGAACAGATGACATAGCAGTCTAAAATCTGTCTCCCAACCTGATTGGGAAAGGGCTAGCTCATGTTCCTCCATTAATAAACATTAAGGGGCTGTCTAATGTAAAACAGAATAGAGGGTGAGTACAAAAGGGGGTCAGTCACAAGGTCTTTACAATCACAAGATAAAGGTTATATAATTTCATAGTCATTATCAGAGATCAAGGCATCTGGATTAAAATTCAGCAAGTTCTGGTAATTTAAGACATTTACTTTTACAATATACTAGAAAGTAAAAAGGCATTTATATAATGATTCAGTAATCATAATTATTTGTTAATTCTTAACCTTCGGTTTCACTTTCAAAAACATCTTAGCAAAGGTTCTAAACAAGGGGTACTTAAAAATATTAATTCACCACAAAATTAACAAAATGTTAAATCAATTACAGTACTACAGTACTACAGGGAAGCAACCCAGAATAAACGATTAGCCTGCTCTCAGCCAGCTCCCACCTCACCCTCATAGCCCTGATTTCCACGGGGCTTTGTGGGACCCTGGAAACCAAACCAAATCTGGATCCTCTTGAACCTGTCACTGCCCTTCCTAGAAGGAGCCAGTTGGATTTCATGACCTCTAAGACCCCTTTCAGCAACAAAATGCTATTATTAGGGGGAAGAGGACTGGGGTGTTACCTCTTAATGGGTACCGAGTTTCTGTTTGGGGTGATGAAAACGCTTTGGTAATGGATTATGGTGATGGTATCACAATATTAGGAATGTAATTAATATCACTGAATTGTTGAAGTGAAAGTGATTAAAATAGGAAATTTTATGTTGTATATACGTTACCACAATAAAAACTTTTTAAAAATTAAAAAGAGCTATTATTTCCAGAAGAGGATAGGGGTTGTTTTTTTTTTTTAATTCCACTACCTTATTTGCACCCCAACAGGGCAACTCACAGTTCCCAGTGCTGGCCCTGCTTACTGGGCTTGAACCTGGGCTTTCCTTTACTCTCCTCTTGGGATGCTTTTCCATTCCCTTTTCCAGCCATCCTCATTTTACCCTTCCTTTCTGAGCAGCTTAAATCCCACCTTTTGTCTGCTCTGCTAGCCTGAAAGTTTTCTTCTTCTTCTAAAAAATATCCCATGTATCTTCTCTCTGACTTCTGGATACAGGGACAATTTTGTGCCTCTCAGCCCCTTTACCTAGCCCCAGTGCCTGGCTGGCTGGACTCCTGCCATGTGCTCAGACACTGTTGGTGATTACTGAAGGCAAGACCATGCCTCTCCAAGTCACTGCCATGGCCCCAGCGTCCAGCTGAGGACTCGTTCCTGGTAATGCTGAATGAATATTTGTTGATTGATCTGACAGGCATAAAATATTGCCTAGCTTTGCACTTCCTCCTCCCTCCAGAGCTGGTAAAAACCACCCTGGCTGGAAGGCTCGTGGCTCTCACTAAAACCCCTCTCTATAGGTTTATAGTTCTAAGAGAGAAAGAGGAAGAAGGAGAAGGAGGAGGAGGGGGAAGGAGGAGGGGGAAGAAGAAGGAGGAGGAGGGAGGAGGAGGAGGAGGGAGGAGGAGGGAGGAGGAGGAGGAGAAGAAGGAGGAGAAGGAGGAGGAGGGAGGAGGAGAAGGAGGAGGAGAAGGAGGAGAAGGAGAAGGAGAAGGAGGAGAAGGAGAAGGAGGAGAAGGAGAGGGTGGAGAAGGAGGAGAAGGAGGAAGAGAAGGAGGAGAAGGAGGAGGAGGAGGAGAAGAAGGAGGAGGAGAAGGAGGAGAAGGAGGAGAAGAAGGAGAAGAAGGAGGAGGAGAAGGAGAAGGAGGAGAAGAAGGAGAAGGAGGAGGAGAAGGAGGAGAAGAAGGAGGAGGAGAAGAAGGAGGAGGAGAAGAAGAAGAAAGCAGCCCCTGACACCAGGAACTGACCTGATATTCACAGCTAGTCCTCAATATTCTGACACTCACTGCCAGGACCTTCTGTTCTCCTGCTGGACATAAAAACCATTCTCACAGAATAACCACCTCAGACAAGGTTACTCTGACACCATGATAAACTGAGCCAAAGTGTATTCTTTCATAGTTTTGTCAAAGCACAGACAAAATAAGGTCACTGTGCCATCCAAAAATACGCCACCATACAATCGTTCCCACTTTCTGACAGCATTCAATCTACAGTGAAACCCCACTTCCTTAGACTCACCCCCAAATCACACAACCAAAGCCTAAATCCTGTTGCAGGTTGTTTCTAACATCCTTTTACTGAGACACCCTGCTGCAATGAGTAATAAACCAACTCACTTAACTACAGGTGTGTCCTGGTGGTCTTTGGCTGAAACCAGTGCTGACAGTTGTAGGCAGCCATTTCACATTCACTGATATCCACAAATATCTTAAGGTAAGCATTATTATTATTCCCAATTTACACGCAGGGAAACTGAAGCTGAAAGAGGTCAAGTGATTTAGCCAAGATCAGCCAAGATCACAAGGGGACTTCTAGGCTTAACCCAGTCACCTAATATAAGGGTCGGTCCTGCACCCTTTTCACAATACTTATGTCCCCAGCTACACAGAATCTTAGTTCACTTCCTTTTACCTTAGAAATGAAGTTAAGCAAATAGGAACACAATCCCTCCCACTAAGGAACATCTCCCCATCCTGAGCCGCTTTTAAGAGGGAGCAGAGGGAGCAGTTGTGGCTCAACCAGTTGAGTGCCCATTTCCCACGTGGGAGGTCCCAGTTCGTCCCCAGTGCCTCCTAAAACAAAAACATAAACAACAAGCAAACAAATAAACAAACAAAAACTCCAACTCAGGGACGGTGATGTAGCTCAGTGGTTGACTACTGGCTTCCCAATAGAGGTCCGGGGTTCAATCCCCAGCTCTCGTATCTCAAAAAAAAAAAAAAACAAAAAAAAAAACCAGGTGGTGCCTAGGTGGCCTGATGTCTCTCACTTTTTCCACTTCCAGGATGGATGGGTGGAATGGAACTAGCAATAAGCGGGGCCAGGACTTGAGTGAGGCACTCATTTCATGGGCAAAACTTGAGGGAAGCCAAAAAAACTCACTAATCAAAATAAATAACATTTAATGCAACACTTTAAAAAATCGAATCTGCAAACTACAGCCCGTAGGCCGTTAGCTTGTTTGTGTAAATAAAGTTTTATTGGAAGTTTTAACAAGCATATGTCTACTCAATAAAAACCAAACTCCTGCATCCACAATACCAAGTGTCATTATGTGTATCCATCGCCAGAAGGTAATTCCCTGTCTTTTCAAACAAACAACAAAACCAGATAGGCCCCAAAAGAGCTGAGAAGAAAGGGAGGTGATTTCAGCGCAGGCTGCCAGGCGAACTCTCAGACCCCGGAGAGGAGGAACAGAGGGACGCCAGTGATGGTGTCGACTCCCCTCAACAGCTCCCTCTGCCGCGGCTCCTCGCCGCTCACCAACATTAGAACCGGTTAAAGGGGGCCCGGAGCTTTTAAATCCGGGAGGTTCCGAGACGGACACGCGGTTGCCTCGGGAGACGGACGCACTAGGGCGTTCCCTGGGTCTGGAGCGACGAAGGCCACAGCGACTGCGTGAGCCACGATCCCGTGTCTTGCCCGCCATGGACTATTCGCAGTACAGGTTCCCAGAGCTGGAGAAGGAGGAGAATCAGAAAGGGAAAAAGGAAATCGAAGGCGAGGAAGAGGAAGAGGAGGTAGAGGAGGAAGAGGAAGAGGAGGAAGGGGAGGAAGAAGAAGAGGAAGAGGCGGCGGGGAAGGAGGAACAGAAGGAGACTGAAGACCTTGACACATCTGACAATGAGACCTTCTGGAAGTTCATGGCCGACGGTGACGACGAAGAAGACGACGAGCAGAAGGCCATCCCCCGCTTTGTCAGTGTCATCAGCCCCAGCCTGAGCCCGACGCCGACGCTCACCAGGACCTCTAGTCACACGGCCAGCCAGATCGAGAGCGGGAGCGGCAGCGCGAGCTCGCGCTCGACCACCTCCTCCCAAAAAAGTACCGGCCACTCGCCGCGACCGCCCCGCCCTTGTGGGCTCCCCAACCCCCAGGGCAAAGCAAGTCCACCCGGCCTAACCGTTCCCGGACATTTGCACCACTCGCCCCTCACACACTTCAGGCTATAGGGGGCTTGGTGTCGCGTTCAAACTTTTAATCTCTCTTACTCTCACACTGAAAAATTTTCCCTGGGCTGTTGTGATTGTTCAACGTTTAGGATATAGATTAAACACTTTGTAAAACTTGAAAGAGGCAGTGATGAGTAGAGTGCCCATTTTTATTTATTATAACTAAGTGTCTTAACACTGATCTCTCTCTCTCTCTCTCTCTCACACACACACACACACACACACACACACTCACACACACACACAAACACGTGTCACTCATGGAGATGGAGTAATGTCTTAAGCATGTTGTACTATTAAAAACATACTCCTGAAAAAAAAACACGACTCACTTTTGTATTTAACATCCTGTACTTAAACCACTCCAGTCACTAAGAGAGGCAGAGGAGTTATTCAGAGTAGGTTTCTCAATCTCGGCACTGTTGACATTTGGGGGATGAGTAATTCTTTGTTGTGAAGGGCTGTCTTACCCATTCCAGGATGTTTAGCAGCATCTCTGGCCTTTACTCCTGGATGTCCCAGTAGCACCCCTGATCCTTTGTGCCAATCAAAATGTCCCCAGACCATGCCAAATGTCCCCTGGTGGGAAAAATCACCCCATTTGAGAACCACTGATTTGGAAGGAGTGGCTAAATTTTCTAATTTTTCATTCAACAGATTTTCCTAAAATATTTCAAACATTTAGAAAAGACATCACTGAAATGAATATAGATAGGTAAGAAAATGGGTTTTTCGTTATTTTTTAAGCTGTTATTGTTTATCTTTGGGTAAACATGTTGGGAAGTAGAGTAAAATAAGCCAGGACATTTATTTTATTCAAACCCCACACTATGTGTCACACACTCTGGAGGAGATAAAGACAAGGTCCCTGCCTACTTCATGGTCTTCCCTCTTTTTTGTTTTTTCCCTCATTTATTGTTATTGTTATTAGCCTTCTGGCACCTTAAATAAGAAGATACTAGAGAGACAACTTTTGAAACATCTTTATAAATCTTTCCTGAAAGCTCACACAAACCTGAGTCCACAATCATGAGTTACTGTTCAACTAAGCTTCGCCTTTATGGGCAATTTTTAAATTTTTAAGCATAACAATTGTTCTGTCCCATTCATATGTTTGTATTTATCCTTTTAATTCAACTTTTAAATAAAGTATAATATATGCACCTGGTTAAAAAATTAAAGTATACACAATGGTATAAAATTTTAAATCTTCACGCTCTCCCCACCTTCCATTCCACTCACCAACGTTAACATACTGTTAACAGTTTTTGTTTTCTATTATAATTTTAAAGAACATATTTTCACTTCCTGGTTTATCAATTTTTGACATAACTATTGATTCCCGACCATGAAAGGTGAGAATTGTAATTCATACTACCTCTCTCCTCCTAATTTTGGTATTTATATTATTTTTAGTTTTTCTAATCTTTACAACTTTTAAATATTTAAACCTCTACCTGTCGAGATCTTGGAAAGGAAGGGAAGGAGAATTACGTGTTCAGCTGCCACTTTGACTTGGAATTCTTATTATAAGATTTCAAATTCATAGGAACCTCTCTTTCCTAGATCAAATTCTTAATTTTTCCTCCTAAATCTTCCTAAGGAGATGCTTCTTTTTACATTTCAAAGCATTCACTGGTAAATTCAGTAAGGTTGTTAGTGTTTTTGAAGAAGTCTGTACTGAAAACTTATAAAAATGCAACCAATGTTGGTTCAACTTCTACTTATAATTGCCCTGTTCCTATTCTAGTTGAAAATGGAGCAAACATTAGGAGGCAATGGAATGTGGAAAAATACAGCTTTTGAAGCCAGTCAGGGCCAGCTTCAATCTGCCTCTACCACATGTGCTTTTTTGAGAGGTTCCCTAATCTCCATGCACTTCAGTTTCCTCATCTGTAAAAGAGGAATACTAATACATATCTTGATTGATTTTTGTAAAGCTAACATGAAACCATATGGATAAAACAACTGCTATGTTTGTACTACTACATATTAGGTTCTCAATAAATGCTAACTTTGTTATTTCCTTGGTCTGCCTTCTACCTTTACACAGAATTTCTTTGTGTGACCTTTGGTATTGATATAATAAAGGCAAAGAACTTAGATGAATAACTATTGGTTTTTGTTAACCATTGAACTGGGGAAAAAACGAGAACATTAAATGTGGTCTGGGGATTTTTTTTTCAGTGTTCCTTTACTCTTGGTCTCTTTAAATTGTTTCTCGGGGAAGTTAGATAAACAGGGCTCCCTCTGAGACTTGCACAGGTGGCCTCAGCAGAGGAGTTCTTTGCCTATTACAGAACACAGTAATTTCAGAATTAAAAAAATAAAAACCACTGATGCAATGTGCCAAGGAGCACAGCATCCAAAAGGAAGTTGGAGATGTAAGAGACATAAGAGAGCTGAGAAAGGGGGGAAAATGACAATTCTAAAATTGGCTAAATTATTTGAAAAAGTACTGTATGATAATTATAGAAGATCTGGCAATTTATTCCAAAGCATTGAAATTGAAAGAGGCAAAGGAACTTGAGAAGCAGTAGCTATTGCTTACTTGTTGCCATGAACAGTTATTTTAACTAGTAAAAGTCAATAAATTCCTCCCTTGTCAATAACTCAACTGATTTAAACAACTTGTAGAAAGGATGCAGATCATTTCATTACACGTAATTAACTTCATCTCTTAAAAAGAGTTTGGATTTTTTAAGCTATTGAAGATGAACATGTGATTTAATTTAAATTCAAGTAAATGTTTAAACACACGCACCACTACCACCATGATCACCAACAACGACAGCTACACACAGGCACAGATACAGCACTGGTAATTTACTCCCTGAGGAAAATAATATGGTGTCAGGAGCCTCAGGGCTTTAGGAATACTTTCCAAAGAACACTTTTGATGCAAACGCATTGTACCTGACCTAGCTCTACTAAAGAGACACATATGGAAGAGAATATTTCAAAGAAAATAGAATTAGGATCTTCTATATACCTATGTTATTTGGTTGCTAAATGTTCTATATTTAGAAGACTCTCCAACAAACTATTTAGCTGTACTCAAAATTAGCATTTTGTTTAAATTTCAGGACGATCTATCAAAATTTATATCCAGGAATTCCAACATCAGTACAAACAGAAGACAGTTGGCTTCAAAAACTTTCTAGTCAAAAGCTCCTGGGTGAGTAGTTTGATGTTTTAGTTTTTGCTGGGAAGTGGGGTCGCATATTAGAAAGAACATGAATATAGAGGCCCAGTAGAGCTAGGTTTGTATCCCAGCTCCTACACAAACTAATACTATGATGTTGGGTAAGTTACTTAACCTCATTGTCTCAGTTTCTTCATCTGTTGGTAATAAATGATACTCCTCTTACAGGATTGTTATGAGGATCAAAATGGGCTTAAATATTTGAACTCCCAGGCACATTATATTCAATACATGGGAGCATTTATGTACACATCAAGAAATAATCTGCCATTATATTTTTAATACATATCTTTATCTTTTTTATGATAGAAGTAACATTCATTTGACTGTTTTTTTAAAAGTTAAGAAATATCTAACAGAAGGATTAAAATGTTAACTGATCCCAGTATATTCCCCAGAGGTAATCATTATGAATAGTTTTTCCTTTCCAACATGTATATTTTTTTTTTTCAGTTGAAGATCTTTATTTTTTTTTTTTCTTTTTTATTTTTATTTTTATTTTTATTTTTTTTATTATGGGTAAAAATCAAAATTCTCACAATACATACAAACATTTGCATAATGATATATAAATATATGTGCATATATGTGTATTTGCTTACAAAAATGTTATTTATATATATATATATATATATATACATATATTTTAAGAGGTGCTTAGATTACCTAAAATATTACACGGAACCCACTGGGATTCCCATGTTCCCCACCTCCCACACCTCCCACCACATCCCACACAAACATCTCCCACAGTGTGGCCCACCAACTTCAATGAACCCACACATCCTGGAGCCTTGCCACCAACCACAGACCACAGTTCACACTGTAGACCACACTCTCTCCCACTCAGTTCTGAGTGGTGTGTGCTGATTTAAAATGGCCTACATCCATTGCCACAACAGTACTCAGGACAACCTCCAACTCCCAAAGAAGCCCCTGTATTTCAACTGCTCATCCCCTCCCTACCCAAAAACTGTCAAGTGGCCACTGGCTCCACCTCATTGTTATAATTTCTTGCATTGCAAGAATCACCATATGTGAGCAAGAGAATACCATCAAGTCCCAGGGAATGGAGAGGGCCTGCATCTGCAGGCAGGATCATCCCACCCACCATATCCATGGGATATAAGCCCTCTCTCACTTGGAGTTGGAGTGGACATCACCATCCCAGTCGCCTCTGGATTGGGGGAAGAACCAACATGTATATTTAAACTTTATGTGATGTCACTTATTCATCAAATCCTTATTGAACACCTACCATATGCCAAGCACCTCTCATAAACCAAGGTGATGATAAGGGCTAAGGAGAATAAGCAGGGAAGGAGACAGAAAGTATAGGGGTAGGAGGGCTGCAAGCTTACACAGGGTGCTCTGGGAAAGCTTCACTGAGAAGATGAGATATTTGAGTAAAGACCTGAGCGAATGAGCCATTAGGACTCCTGAGGGAAGAGTGTTCCAGGCAGAAGGAGCAGCAAGTACCTCCTTCTAGAACAAAAAGGAGGCCAGTGTGGCTGCAGTGTAGTAAGCAAGGAGAAGACTACTAGGGGATAAGGAGAGAGATAATGAGGACTGAATCTTTTTGATGGTGAATGAGGTACACAATTACTGGAGGGTTTCAAGCATGGGAGTGACACAATCTGGCATATATTTTCATGGCAGCTGACTGCTGAGAAAATGTTGTAAGGTGTCAAGGGCCCACAGCTTGCGTCCTGGGGCACTCCATTGTTAAGAAGTTGGGAAGATGAGGAGGAGACAACAAAGGAAAATGAAATAAAAGCATCTAATGATGTAAAAGGAAAACCCATCAAGTGTCCTAGATGCTAAGGAAGAAAGTGTCTAGAGGAGAGAACAATCAGCTCGAATCAAATGTTACTTAGGGGCCGAGGAAGATGAAGACTGAGAGTTGACTACTAGATCTATTGTGTGGAGCTCCTTGGTGACCTTGATAGACCCCTTTCAGTGTAGTGTGGGGATGAAGACCTGATTGCTTTGGGTTCAAGGGAAACTTGGAGAAGGGGTATTAAAGTCAGTAAGTGGGGAAGCGGCTGTGGCTCAATCAGTAGGGCTCCCGTTTACCATATGGGGTTCGGTTCCCGGGGCCTCCTGGTGAAGGCAAGCCCGCCCGCACGGCGTGGTTAGCTGACCCAGCGAACACAAGCAGCAAGGGGGGGATAACTGAATAAATAGATAAAATCTTTAAAAAAATAAAAAAAAAAAAAAAAAATAAAGTCAGTAAGTGAAGAATAAAGAACTATACATCACACTACTATTTCATTACTAAGTTTTTAACAGTATAACTAGCATGTGAACACCTTATTTTTAAAAAATCAAACAATACAAATAACATAATGATTTATTTTGATCACTATTCCCAATTTCAAAGGTCACCACGATTATGAGGCTGTTGTTTATCTTTCCGGATCTTTTTCTAAACTTCTATATCCATGAATAGAGAGAGAAATATGGATTCTAGTTTGGTCCTTTTGGTTTGTTGTTGTTTGCATGAATGTTATCAAGCTGAATATATTGTTCTACCTGCTTTTTCACTCAACAATATGCCTTGGACATTTTTCCATTTTCCTTGTTCTCTTAAGTGTTACATAATAGTATGTAGTGTGGATATGCAATGATTTATGTAAAGATTCCCCAAAGGATGCAAAATAAAATTGTTCCCAGATTTTTACTTCCACAGTGTTGCTGTAAGAATCCTCCTCTTTATGTACATATCCAAGTATTTCTCCAAGACAAATACCACAAAGTAGCATTGTTGGGTGAAAAGATATGCATCTAAATCATCCTTTCAAAAGAGCTGACCCATAGCCTTCCATCAAAAGACTTTTCAGATCTCCTGTTTTCTTGTCTCTCTTAATTTTTTTACAATCTCCTAGGTAAAATTTATACTGTATTTTATTATTTTATTTTTAAATTCTTGTTTACTAGTGAAGCCTCTTGTTACTAGGGTGTTTTTTGGCCACTTGAATATCCTCTTCTTTAAATTAAGCAAATAAACAAGTATTCATATATTTTGCCCATTTTCCACTTGGGGATGTCTTTTTTTTCTTTTTGGTAGCTCTTTATATATTTAGTAATACTTTGAATATTGAACATGTTGCAAATATCTCCTCCAAAATATCTTTTGTCTTTTACCTTTATTTGTGGTATATTTTTGTCATGTGTAATTTTAAATTCTTATGTAAATAAATCTTTTCATTTGTGATTTTTCTATTTTGTGGCTTAAGATTTCTTTCCCTAACTCAAGAGTATAAACATATTTTACTATACCTTCGTCTACTACTTCTATGATTTTATTTTTTACATTAAGCTTCTTTTTTCCTTTTTTTTTTTTTTACTGGGAGGTCCCAGGGATCGAACCCGGGTCCCTCCATATGGGAGACGGACGCCCAACCAGTTGAGCCACATCCGACTCCCTACATTAAGCTTCTTAATCAATATGGAATTTATTTTTGTGAATGGCTTGAGAAAACATCCATTAGCTTTTTTCCAAATTTGTCCCAATAACGATTTATTAAATAGTCGAACCCTTCCCCTCTGTTTTGAAATGCTTTCTTTATCTATACTAAAGCTGAACCATTTGTATTTTCCTACCCAATACCACATTATTTTAATTTCTTTGGCTTTCTAATATATGTAATGTCTGATTAAGCAATTACTGCCCTCTTTATTCTTTTACAATATATTCCTAAGTTATTCTTGGGCATTTGCTCTTCCAGAAGCATTTTAGAATCAGCTTGTCAATTCCATTGAAAAATCCCTTCAGAATAACATTGACTATATAGATTAATTTTGGAATAATTGACATATTTTTATAATTTAGTTTTGTTATGCAGGAACCTAGTGTACCTCTCCATTGTTTTTCAGATCCTCTTTTATAGTTTTTTTTTTTTTTCCATATATGACTTATGCAGCTCTTATTCATTTATTCCTAGGTAATTTACAGTCTTTTATTAATTTAACAACTGAAATATTTTTATTCTATTCTATTCTCTAGTTGATTACTGTTGATGCATAGGAAAGCCATTGATTTTATGTATTAACCTTGTATCTGAACCCCTGCTGAACTCTCTTATTACTCCCAACAGTTTGTCAGTTACAAGTCTACTATATACAATTACATTGCCTTCAGATAATGGCAGTTTTATCTCTTCCTTCATGTCAGGAAAGACTGATCCAGTTCTAACTGTATAGTATTCCCTCATATACAGTTATTGTGACTTATATAATAAATCTGATTGTACATACTTCAGGTTGTTTTAGTTTAGTTTAGTTTTTTTAGTTTTTCCCCCCAAAAAAATAATGCTTTGATGAAAATTCTTATACATTCATTTTTAATAGTTTTTGGCATTTCTGATAGGCAAAATGTCTAGAAACTTTTTTTTTTCCCCAGATACTGTACATTGCCTCTTTCTCCCACCTCTCCCCAGAAAAAGATCAGCTTTTGAAGTCCATCTCTTTCTCTGGCAGCAGCTTTGTTGTCCCTGGCTTTGATGGGAAAATGGATCACTTACATCTCAGCAACCCCCTTCCTTTGCCCCTGCCCCATTGTAGGTTGCTCTGATTGTTCTTTTACTCATGCCAGTCCTGTCTGCCTTACACCTTCTAGACATGTATTCAAAGTCACTGATATGTTGACGGCCTTCTTCCCCATATCCATCGCTGCTCTGGAATCTGGGGAGAGAGGAAAAGCAATCCCAGTAGTTTAGTTCACCGTCTTGAACCAAAACCCTCTAGCACCCTCCTATCTGCAAAAGTGCATACAGAATAATGACATAAAGTAGACATAATGGTACTTAAAAGAAGACAAAAACTTGAGGGTATGCACGCCATGATTATAGTCAAATAAAAAAGGCATCCATGTTGTATGCTAGGACTAGAAAGGAACAGGGAAACATTATAAAACACGATACATTAGAGTGGTGAGTTTCCTCTGTTTGTTCCTTATTGTTAATAAAATATTATTTGGAAAAAGGCAGAAAAAAGTTGAAAGAATAAAACAAACATACATAAAAAGCAGTACATATTTAAGAAATATGTTCTTTTATATTAAACTTCTTTTCTATTTTATCAGGGTTGGTGACAAATATGCACTTTTTTTTTTAAACAGAGATAGAAGCATCCCACTTTTTGAAGAAAGATGAGCCTAAAACTGTAGCTTCTGAAATAAGAGGTGAATAGATGTTTAGAGTCATCCCCTTTTGCTGGCAAAGGCACACTACCATTAAGGAACCAACTTTAACTGATGGAGCCCACACACCTTTAAAAATCACTTCCTGAAGAATGTGTGCAAGAAGGTGGTAAAAATGTAGGATTTTGGGGTTATTTAAACAATGTGTGTGATGGGGTAGGAAGATAGAGAAATGGAATGCAATGCACAAAGGTTAACTTTTCTTCTAAATCTATCATTTTCTCTTCAGGAAAATGGGTAATTAATCCAGAAGAGTCAAAATTAAGCATTTTATGTCAGCTGGAGGTAAGAAATTGTTATCAGATAGACTAGGACACTGTTCTCATGGCTTTTTTAAAAAAAAAAAAAAAAAAGGCTTATTCAATTTTCAATTTCTCTCTCTCTCTCTTTTTTTTATTTAGTTTAAGGAAGACTTCATAAAACTCTTTGAGCCTTCTCTGAAAACTTTACCCAGCATCGGGCTACCATCCATTCTGTCGTACAAACCAGAGATTTCCAATTTAGATATTAAATTCAAGGTGATTTTAATTCATATTCTTTTAAAAGTATCATTACCATAGTAAATGACATAAAAAAAAAAAAGTGAGAATTTGCACAATAAATAGTGAACAAACATTTAAAAAAATAGGCAAAGAGCTCATTTGCCTGGAGTAATCCGTAGGCAGGGTGGCCGTAAAGCCTGGAAACAGATGAACATTTGGTGGCTTATTTGATCATGTTAGTGCCTGTCTTAGTTTTCCAGGGCTGCTATAACAAATTACCGCAGACTGATTGACATAAACAACAGGAATTTATTGCCTCACAGTTTTGGAGGCTAGAAGTCCAAAATCAAGGTGTCAGCAAGATCATGCTTTCTCTGGAGTCTGTAGTGTTCTGTTGGTGACTTGCAGGCAATCCAGTATTCAGTCTCTGCCTCCATCACATGGCCATCTCTCACCCTGTGTCCACATTTCTTTTGCTCATAAGGACTCCAGTCATATTGGATTAAGACCTATTTCAATTTGGCCTCCTTAACTAATGATGTCTTTAAAGATCCTATTTACAAATGGGTTCACAGCCAGAGGACCCAGGGATAGGATTTGAATATGTCTTTGCGGGGGACATGATTCAGTCCATAACAGTGACAATTAATGCCTGCACTTGATGGATGAGGGAAAGGTCACCTCAGTGATTCCAACAGGATGGTACACCACCCCCACTACACCAGTGGTAAAGGACTGTCTAGTGGGATGATAATGTCCAAACCTGGATTGGATGGTGTGGCCATGCAGAGAGAGCTGCATGCCCACCAGATTTGAACTCCCTTGATCACTTTTTCTGGGTTGCATGAAAGGTTCAAGTCTATTTATTGAAAACCAGAGACACTAATCATTCAAGGCAGGGCACCACAGATGCATATGCAGGCATTGAAAGATATGCCATGTTGATACATTGATGCTGGGTTCGTTGCTATTTCGTACAGCACATTGAACTATGCAATGCTAATGAAGGCCAACATATTGAATATATCATGTAATGGAATATCAGTAAATGCTTACTGTTTATATTTGCCCAGGTTTCTAGACATTGTGGTCATCCTATAGACTCTTCAGACTTAAATTCTTTATCCAAACATAGCACCCTCCTTTTCTGAGCCACAAAGGCTTGTAGCCAGGGGAGTTCTTGAGCTGGGATTACAGTCTTTTTCCCTGACACCCAGAGATAAGCCTAAACACAGGAAAGACCTTGTGGCCATTCTGCCATGGTGTTGTCCCTGCACTGACTCCTGGCCAGGGCTGGATCCTCTTGCTCCTGGGGCAGTCCTTTCAGGTCCTCTGAGACTGGGTCTAGCTCTAGGGCAGCAGCAGCTGTCTTGCTCATACCTCATCTCCAGCCACACCCTCTTCAGGTGCACACCCACTATTGATCTTTTGAAGCAGCCCCACCATGTTTCACCCCTGTCCATTAATGGAATACAGCGTTCACAAACTGATGGGTTCACTACCAAATTTCTGTGTGGAACAGGTTGTAGATGGACTAATATTGCTCTCTCTGCCCTAAGCCATCATTTGGCAGCCTCCCTAAAGCTTTCATCTCCCTATGGCAAGGCTTTACTCCCCAAGCATTCTGCTTTCAGTGACATGCAGTACTTCCTACTGGGTAGTTTTGATGGTACTAAAGATATTGGATATTACTCTGAGGTGGGAATCACTGGCTGCACTGACCACCTCAGTCACCCTCTGGCTCCATGGAGGTGGACATTTTGCCAGTCCCAGAGGATGGTTTCCATGACAGATATTCTGGTGGTATTCATTATCTGAGTCTCTTTCTGGAGCCCAGGAGCTTCTGCTCCCACAGATAGGACCTCAGGCCATTGACATGCATCAACTCCTCCCTGAGTCACCCGAGATCCTAACTTGGTCTCACCCTTTGCTTCCCCTCATTTCCTCCTCCCGAATTATCTTCACAACACAGACAAGAGAATTCAGAGCCTTACCCTGGACCTCCCTTGGGATAGGACTCTAATTTATTTCAGAAAGTTGATAACTGTAAATGCTAGTCTACACAGCAATGTCAAGGCTTTTTCTTACCTGACACTTCTTGAAAGAGTTTATGGTATTCAGACATCTGGGACCATTTGCATAAATCGGGTATGTGTTATCCTTTGTCTCTCACTTTTACTTGCATACTGTACATTCCCCTCAGGGGCTCTGAAGTCAACAGTAAAGTCAGTTCTGCAACTTTCTTCTTATTTTGAGTTTGGCATCCCAAGGACCCACATGGCCTTTGATGGGTTCAGCTCTGCTCTGATTAATGGAACCAGACTGAGGCCTTCAAAATGCCATCTCATTCTCCTCAGTCCTCACCAGCCCACAGGTAGAAATGATGTCAACTTAATTGGAATATACAAATTGTATTGGCTTGGTGCCTTCTCATATAGGTTCTCAATGCCTTGAAAGTTCCCACCAATAATTTCAGGGAGTCTCCAGGGTGTCTGACAATAGTTCAAGCAAGTTTGCACATCCCCTACCACCTTGCTGTCCCACTGGACATTCAGTGGCCCTGCCCGGAGCCTTGGCTTCTGCTGCTCCCAGAGTCTCTGGGCCTCCTTGTGAGCACTTCTTCATTTTTTCCCCCTTCCTGAAGGATGAAGAGGAAGAGATATCACCAGAGTGTGAATTCTGTGGGACAGATCTAAGAACATTTCCTTCCAGTGTGGATATTTATTCTGACTACAGTACCTGTGAACTAACAAAACATGTAAGTTCTAAAGCAGATTTACTGAGGAAACAGTATTATTTTTAAACACATACGTGTGTAATCTTTTCTCCTGCGGGTTTCACCTACATCGCCATTCTTAAGAGAGTTATGTGTTAATCATCAGGGAAATGCAAATCAAAACCACAGTGGGATACCACTTCACGCCCACTAGAATGGCTATAATCAAAAAGACAGATAATAACAAGTGTTGGGATGTAAAGAAATGGAAACCTCATACACTGCTGGGGAGGGAATATGGCAGTTCCTCAAAAGGTTTAACATGACTTACCCTGTGACTTAGCAATTCCACTCCCAAGTATACCCCTCCAAATTTGAAAACATATGTCTGCACAAAACTTGTTCATGAATATTCATAGCAGCATTATTCACAATAGCCAAAAAGTAGCAACAACCCAAATGACCATTAATTGATGAATGGATAAACAAAATGTGGTAAACTCATAAAATGGAATATTACTCATCAATAAAAGGAAATGAAGCACCAATGCATGCTATAGCATGGAAGAACCTCTAAAACATGCTAAGTGAAAGAAACCAGTCACAAAAGACTATTTTATTGTATGGTTCCATTTATATGTCCAGAATAGGCAAATCCATAAGAACTGAAAGTAGATTAGTGGTTGCTAGGGGCTAGGGTTTCTTTTTGGGGTGATGAAAATATTCTAAAATTGACTATGATGATGGCTGTACAACTCTGTGAGTATATTTAAAAAACACTGAATTGTACACATTAAATGGATGAATTATATGATATGTGAATTATATCTAAATAAATCTCTTACCAAAAAAAGAGTTACGATAGATTGCTATCCAAACCCCATTACCATTTTCTGTTTTTTTCCCCCTACTTCTAATCATCTTCATCTAAGCCTAAGAAAAATGACCTCTTTGCTTTTCAGACCACCTGTTGTATTCCTTTCCAAAATCTGGTTGAATATATCTCTGAGGAAGAGCGCAAACTCAAATGTGCTGATGCTGATTTGATCAGTATTGCTCCTCACGCAGCCCATGGCAGTGAAGTTGATAGACTCAAAGCCAAGGAGAAAGCCCTGCGCAGGTAACAGTGAGCCTTTGATAGTGGAACTCAGGCCCACTTGATTGAAGAATATTTTGTAAAGTGAGCCTTGTTTTTTTTTCAAAATTTATAATTTTGAAGATGTGTTCTCAGTGAAGAAATTATTGCCACAAGATTCACAAACTTTCAGAAACTGGAGGCTCACTGATTTAAAGCAGTGCGAACGTCCCCCGCCGCGCGTCGGGACCGGGGTTGGGTGCGGAGAGCCCCTCGTCCGGGGAAACGGGGCACGGCCGGAAAGGGGGCCGCCCCCTTGCCCGTCACGCACCGAACGTTCATGGGGAACCTGGTGCTAAACCACTCGTAGAGGAACTGCTTCTGGGTTGGGGTTTCCTACGTAGCAGAGCAGCTCCCTCGCTGCGATCTATTGAAAGTCAGCCCTCGACACAAGGGTTTGTAAAAACGAAAAATAAATGAAAAAATGAACAAAAAATAAAAAATAAAGCAGTGCGAAAGTTAGACAACTGTACACAGTCCACATAAAATCGCCCTCACTTCTGATACCAAGTGCAAGTTTGTGGGCTTCCAAAAACCACGCTCAGGTTCAATTCCCTGAAAGCTGTCATACTCACAGTTACAGTAACAGCGAAAGGCTACAGATCTAAATCAACCAAGGGAAGAAGCACATTGGGCACAGTCCAGGGAAAGTTACAAACATGAAGCTTCTGTTGTCCTGTCCCCATAGACCGGCACCTGTGTGATAATATTCAGATTATTGCCAACCAGGAACGCTTACCCAAGCCTTGGTGTCCAGAGTTTTTATTGAGGTGCCATCAGTTAGGCATAATTGCCAACAAGGTTGATCAATCCACTGATACCCCTAAAGCCCTAGGCCTTAAGGGCCCCACCCTAAAGTTCTAAAGCATATTGTTAGACTAGATGAATGACCTAAGAAGCACCATCACCACCCCTTCTCAAAAGAAGATACTCCTATCAGGTGTAACATTCAAAGGGCTTAGACATTACCCCCACCCCCAGAAGCCTAGGGCAATGGCCAGATCTCTATTTGGTCAAGGTTACACTCTTTCTACATAAGTAGAAATTTACCAATCTCAAATTTTCAGAGTAATCCATAAATAAATACCATACTGGAGAAATGTATCCACTAAACATGTGCTCTGATTAAATAGGCTGGATTCACAAGTAATAGATAAAAATGATAAGGGGTGGCATCCAAGCAATTAAAACTTATAGTATACTGTTTTAACCTTCGACTACATTTCAGATTTATGTATTATGTATTTTGTTTTTGTAGAAAACAGGAGCGACAAATGGCCAAACATTTAATAATGCTATCAAATGAACACACTCATTTCCCTGAAGAAGGTGAGTTCATCAAAATTGATGTTATACATGAGTTTTACAACATCAGAAATCTCATATGTGTGACCAAGAACGAAAATTAGTGTATTTTAATTAATATTACAATTTTTTCATTCCTAAGTACAGTAAACCCTGCATCAATCAAAATGGTTTAGGAAATCTTACATTTCAGTTACCTTGCCTTTGTATTTTGTAGTCTTCTTCATCTCCTTGCTATTATTGATTGAAATAAATTAGCAACATTCACAGCTACAAAGAGCTTTCAGTTTATTGTGTTTTTTTTTTAAATTAAGGACAAATTCCATTTTGTTTTTATGCTTGGGTAATGAAAACCTTTCAAAAATAAATCAGATTCTTTTCTTCCTGTATTATTTCAATCAGTTGGCTGGCCATTAGAGCTGCAGTACTGGTATGGTGAAGGAGCACTGATTTTATTTTATTTTTATTTTTTTAAGGAGCAAGAATTTTAGAACCAAAAGTTCTAGATTTGTATCCTTGCTTCTCTCCTTATAGCCTAGCTTATTTTGGTAAATATATAATCTTTCTGAACATCGGGCTCTTCCTCTGCCACTCACAACTATTGAAAAGATTTTTAAGGAAGGTATATTTTTGTTTATTTGTGTGTGTGGTTTTTTTTGGTAACTAAATCCCTAGTTTAAATTTCACTGATAGTCAACTGTTTCTTTTTAAAAGTAAAGGCCAGAGAGTTCTACTTAATGAAAATTCTCATTTTTCCTCTTTTAAGAAATGAACATCCTCCTTTTTTTTTTTTAACAAAAGAAGGTTCTCATTTTAATTTATTGAAGGTCCTAATTTTCTTCCTTCAGAGAAATGTCCAGTTAATCAATACATTTGTAACTGGTTTGAAATTTCATTTTAAAAGACAGATTTTGAAAATTTTAAGACTATATATGTTTTTATGTGATTCTTTTCCCATTAGATTCAAAGCAATTAAAAACTATTTCTTATCAACTTTCTGTGGATATTCCAGAAGAGCCAGCTGAGAAAACAATATTTGATTTTCTACTAGAAAACAATAATGTAGTCATTATATGTTGTGATTCTGGGATAGCAGGTGGAAAGGTAATTAGTTTGTAATTTTTTTACTTGCTTCTTTTTTAAAATGTTTTACTTAAAAATTTGAGCTTGGCTACAAAACCCATTAAGTATTTGCTGATTATATTTGGTACAGACTTGGCCTTTTAACTTCTACTAAACTTTATAACAATGTTTAATAAATGTTTTATGGGTGGTCATTTTGATAAAGACCTTTTTACTTTAAAATGTGATCATTGCACATTAAAGAACATTTGAAACCCATAATAAACTACATAGAGGGGAGAAACTCCTTAAAATCTCAACTACTCTCCCTCCCCTAAATTATGAATTTTAAACATTTTTCTAGACCTACACTACCCAATATGGTAGCAACTACTACATATGGCTATTTAAATTTGATTAAAATTAAATAAAAGTTTAAATGCAATTCTTCAGTCACACTAGCCACATTTCAAGTGCTAAACAGTTGTGTGACTAGTGGCTACAATATTGCAGTACAGATTTGGAATATTTTTATTGTCATAGAAAGTTCTATTACCATCACTATTCTAGATTTTTTGTTAACATATTTGTAACTTTATCATACATATATAGTTTTATGTCTTTTAGTATTTAGTTGTAACAAAATATTTTCTATGATATTACATGGTTTACATTAAGATCATTTTAATATCTAGGTGATTTTCCATATAGTTTTTGTAACTATTCTTCTATTATTGGATATCAAGGGTATTATTAATTTTTTGTTATACTAAATAATGTTGCTTTGAATATTTTTGAGTATAAATCTATTTCTAAATAGGTATAGTTCCTTAGGTATCTAGTCTAAGATACCCAGTAATTAAATTACTAAGATGAGCTTTGCTTCTCTTGAGTGATATAGAATTTAAGGAGTAGTAGTGACTCCAGTTGCCTGACAGAAGCAAATCCAAATCCTCTTTGGAGGAAGATCACTCATCCAGTCCTCCAAAAACTCCTACAAATGATTTTTCAAGTTCAGTTACCAGCACACAGTGAAAAATAACCAGAAACCCACGCAAACTTGACATCACAATTGAGAACCCAGAAGAAGAATATCCAACAGGAAAAGACCTGTAAAGACTTTGAAAAATAATCTATGCTCATAAAAATAAATGATCATCTTGAAGATATATAAAGTATACAGAAAACAGTAAAGTGACATTGCAGATTTGAAAAGAAAAAAATGAACAATAGAAAAAAAAAACAAACCTGAAATTAAAAACTCAAAGGATGAGTGTCAAAAAGCAGATTAGACCCAACTGAAGAGAGAACTAATGACCTGGAAGAAAGGTCAAGAAAAGTATCAACATACACCAGGGGGGACACAAAAAGGGTGAGCAATACAGAAGAGAGTATATGATACAAAAATTAAATGAAAGGTCTAAAATGTATTTATTCAACTTACCAGAAGGAGAGGAGAAAGATAATCAGGCAGTTGAAGATAGGCAATATTTGGAAAGATGATGGCTGACAATTTTCAAGAACTGATGAAAGAGAACAATCCACAGCTTTAAGAAGTCCAATGAATACCAAGCAGGGTGATTTAAAAAAAAAAAAAATCCTAGATATATTATAGTGAAGTTTCAGGAAACCAAAGAGAAAGGAAAAAATCTTAAAAGCAGCCAAAGTTAAAAAATATATCAGTTTACCTTTAAAGGAACATCATTAACTGTCAGTTGACCTCCTAATAGAAGTAAAAGAAGTCAGAAAGCAGTGGATTGACTTCAATGTATTAAAAGAAAATAACTGCCAATCTAGAATTTTATACCCAGTGAAAATATCTTTCAAGAAAGAATGTCCAAAAAAAGATATTTTTTTCTGGCAAAAACCAAGAGTTTTCCTGAATATCCCTCACTAAAGGAATTTCTGAAGAATTTTCTTTGGGTAGTTGGATGGTCTGAGATTCAAAAATGAATGAAGAGCAAAGAAAGAGGCATACAGTATATATGAATAAAACTAAAAGTTGGCTGACAATACAATAATAATAAGGGCACATGTGGTTTAAAAAAAAACAGTATAGAATAAAAATACATGGCAACAATAGCACATGAATTAGGAAGAGGGCTAAATGGAATTATAGTGTTCTAACATCCTTGTTTTAGGAAAAAGGCAAATAAGTAGATTAATTTTAAACTTTGATAAATTAATTTTGCTTGCTTATATTTCTAGAGTAGCCAGAAAAACAATAGAAATAGTATAACTTCCAAACTAGTAAAGGTGAAAAAATGTATAAAATTATTTCTTTTAAATATCCTCAGAAAGACAAGACAGAATAGGAAAGAAATCCATACAAGGGAATGAATTGAAAGCATCAAAGACTGTCAGTTATTACATTAAATGTTAACAGACTAAATATTCCAGTAACTAGACAAAGACTGTCATATTGGATTTTTTTCTTAAAAGGACAAAACCCAACTATATAGGTTCTGAGATTTATAAGAGACATCTAAAAAATAAGGATACAAAAATATTTTAAAAAATAACTAAAATTATATACCATGAAAATACTAACCAAAAGATTACATTTATGACCTTTACTTATATCAAGTAAAAATCATTACTAGAGATAAAAAGGATCACTTCATCATTATAAAAGTTCCAATTTACCAGGAAGCTATAACATTACAAAACACATACATACACATAATACAGCTTGGAAGTATATATAGTTAAATTCACAGAAGTAAAAGGAGAAATAAGGAAATCCATGCTCATAATATAATATTTAGCCTACCTCTTTCAGTTGAGAGGACTACTAAACAAACAAACAAATAAAAAGTAATACTTTTGATTTTGATTTGAACAACCCGTTTAACGAATTTGACCTAATGTTCATGGACTGGAAGATAAATATTTTTAAAATTTATTCTTCCCAAATTGATATATAGATCCAATTATTCACAATCTAATCCTAACAAAGTTGTGTATGTGTATAGTTAGGAAAGAAAACTCTTAACAAGCTGGTTCCAAAATGTATGTGGAAATTAATTTTTTTAAAAAATCACCGAGAATCTTCTTCTTGAAGAAGAATAAATAAAATTAGAGATGTAGGGAAATGTGCTCTATCAGATATTAAGACTTATTTACAAATATAGTGGCCTTGGCGTTCCTGGGCCAGGATAGCTGAGCCCGACTGGGGGTGTTGGGAGTCTGCTGGCCCGGTCACTATGGACAGCTTTTTCTTCACTCTGCCTCACTGAGGGAGCCAAAGATGAGTGTAATGTGGTGGAAGTCGTGGCCCGGAATCATGGCTATCAGGAGATTGCCGTCCCGTGGCCAGCCTCAAGTTGTCCTTCCATCTCATGCTCAGCCTCGCTCAATTTCAGCTCCAACTACTGTTAACTTCCGCCTGAAGTCAGGCTCTGGTCCTGTGCATATCACTGGATGACACCAGATTGTTACTATGAACAATGACCTTTTTGAGGCGGAGGAGAGTGAGGAGGAAGAGAGAGACAGAGTTGTACCCCATCCTGCCTGCCAAGTAGCAGTGGGGCAGTCCCTAGTCCAACTTGGTCAGCTGCCTTCTATGTGCGGCATGCACCATGATCCTGGAAATGTCTCGCGAATTTTAAAATGTTTCTCTCCATTGAAGAGGAGGATTTGGGGCAAGGGGGTGGGAGGGAACTTGGGCCAGTGCTTAGAAAGGACCCATTCGCCCTAGTCCTATTTTATGCCTGGGGCTTCCTTTTTCTCTAAGGGGTGGGAGGAACTCTGAACTTCTATCCTGATCCTCACTCTGCTTCTTCCCATGAGGTTTGGAACTCAGTGCTGAAGGCTCAGGACTATACATTTTAAACAATTTTTACATTTTTAGATAAGTTTGAAATAAGGTGCTGTGGGATTTTTGCAAAAATAAATATATATACACACATATATATGTGCGTGTATATGTGTGTGTGTGTGTGTGTAGTAATTAAGATAATGTGGTGTTGGAGCAGGATTAACAAAGAAATCCAAAATACAGAATAAAGAGTCCAGAAGCAGCCCCATGCATATATCTCTGATTTATGGCAGACATGGCACTGCACAATAACGGTGAAAGGATGATCTTTTCAATAAATATTGCTGGGACAATTGGGTATCCATATTCTTTTAAATGAAATTGGAACTATTTTCTCACACCATATGTAAAAATAAAGTGGATTAAAGACCCAAATGTGAAATGCAAAACTACAAAAGTTTTTGAATATAGAAGAATAGCTTTATTACCTCAGGTTAGGGAGATAGTTACTAACAGATGGGGGGGATAAGAACATCATCCATAAGGAAAAATTGATAAATTATCATTAAAATTGTGAAAGATAAGCCAAGAATGGAGGAATATTTACAGTATATATGACATACAAAGGGCTTGTATCCTAAATGTATAAAGAATTGTTATAAATCAACATGAAAATTTTAAAAATCTAATTTTAAAATGGGCAAAAAAACCCACCCTGAACAGATATTTTTCAAAGGAGAAAATTCAAATAGTCAACAAACATATGAAAAGATGCTCAGGCTTATTAGCAACTGGGAAAATGAGAATTAAAACCACAATTGGGGGACAGTTGTGGCTCAAATGATCAGGTGTCCATCTCCCATATGGAGGGACCTGGGTTCGATCCCAGGGACATCCCAGTAAAATAAAGAAAAATATAGAAGGCGTGCAGGCTGCTAGGCTCTGCATGCGGGCATGCCGCCAGGCTCTGCGCAAGGGTGTGCCATGCCCCGCCAAGCCACGCAGCAAGATGATGACATAACAGGAGAGTGACACAAGGGAGAGCCAAGATGAGACGTGCCGAAAAACCAGGAACTAAGGTGGTGCAGGTGGCAAAATGCCTGTCTCCCACATCAGAGGTTCCCAAAACCTCTGATCAAATCCCGGTAAAGACAGGAGGAGAAGGATGAGAGGAGAGGGCAGGAAACAGACACAGAGAATTGCCCAGCAAATGTACACAAAACAGAAAAAAATGGGGGAGGGGGGATGTAAAATGGATAAAAGTAAATAAATAAATAAATCTTTAGGGAAAAAAAAAAACCACAATTGGAGATCTGTACATACCTATCATATTGGCAATAAAAAAAAGAGTATTGGAAAGGATATAGAACAACAGTAGCTAGTATTTGCCTCTGGTGGGAGTGTAAATTGGCACAGCAGTTTGGAAATTATTTTGGCTTTGTCTAGTAAGGTTGAAGATAAGCACATCTTGGAATCCAGCAATTCCACCTCTGGGTATAATATCCTAAAGGAACTGGGTACCAGCACACAAGCATAAGAATGTTCATAGTATCATCGTTAGTAATAACCAAAAGCTAGGAACAACTCAGCTATCCAATTAACCATAAGATGCATAAATAAATAGTAGTAAATTTATACATTGGAATCAGTATGTATTAATGAAAGTTACTGAACTACAGCTACACACTAGGAAGAGTATGAATCTTGCAAACATAGTGTTGACAGAAAGAAAGCATCAAAATACATAATGTATGACTCCATTTACATCAGATTCAAAAATCAGGAAAAATCAAGCTATATTAATTAGAATGAATAAAGTACAAAGAAAATCCAAGAAATTACTATGAAATCAGTCTATTGGTTATGTCTAAGTGAAGGAAAGATATTTAGTTTGGAACAGATACACAGGGGACTTCTAGATTGTTGGTATTATTTGATTTCTTGAACTGGGTTTGCTTTATTTACTCACAATATGCATATCTGAGCACTTTTCTGAATATATTCCATATTTCATCACTTTTAAAAGTGGAAAAAATTTATTACTTTCCAAAATAAGTGGTAACAGTTATATGAACATGTACATTGTTTCACTGTTTAGCCCTGGGCACTCCTGTATCCATTTTATCACAACTCTAGATTAGGAATAAATAGAATTAAACTGACTTCAGTTTATTATAAAATATTGTTAGCTATAAGTCAATTTCCCTAAGGAGTATTACATATAAAATAGTTAGACTTGGAGATATAATAAGGAATATCTCCTTGTACGTCTTTCTTTACCTTCCCATATTTCATCAGTGTTTTGCTCAAATGAATTTCAAGAGCAATCTGGAAGTGACATCAGCTACTGATACTGGAGTTGTTTTTCATTAAAGTCAAGAGTTATTGCAGTATAATTTATATACAGTAAAATTCACCATTTTTAGGTGTACAATTCTATGAGTTTTGATATATGTGTACAGTTGCATAAACCTACCTGTACAGTCAGGATAGAGAATGTTTCTATCATGCTGGTTTGTTTTTATCTTCTTTTGTTTTGTTTTCATCCTAATATGAATAAGTGGTTAAAAAAAAATCTTCAAAAAGATATTCAGTGTTAGATTTCTACCAGAAAAGTTTATCAAGTTATACTGTAGGGGTTGGGGACTATCTTTAATGATTCCTAAGGATTTTTTCCTGTCTCTGAAGCAGGGCAAAAACTTTAATTTATGAAATGGTTTGTATCACTGTCTTGCAACTCAACATTGTACATTGCTGTCATACTTAATGCTTTGTACCTAAAACCACTGACAGTTAAGTGCCCTTTTATTTCCTGTGGTGTATAGATTATGACCAATGAGTTATTAGAGAAGCACTACAAACATGGGAGCAAGTTTCTGACATCATTTCCAGACGGAACAACACAAATATTGTATCCTTTCTTTCAACAAGTTATTTTTATTAACAATTATCTTTCCTTACTGTTTTCTATGTCTATGAGCCTATATAGAGATAGTTCTCTAAAAATCAATTGTTCAGCTATTTATTCATAATATTTTATAACATGCCTCTGAACTATATTATACCATAAGTTATGTTATGAGAATATAATAAGCAATAAATATAGATACAATACCATTTTTTTTTTTATTGTGGGTAAAAATCAAAATTTTCACAATACATACCAACATTTGCAAAATGATATATAAATATATGTGCATATATGTGCATTTGCTTACAAAAATGTTATTTATATATATATATAAATATATTTTAAGAGGTGCTTAGATTACCCAAAATATTACACGGAACTAATGGCCTCATTTTTTTTTTTAATTTATTTATTTTTTATTGTGGGTAAAAATCAAAATTTTCACAATACATACCACTATTTGTAAAATTTTTATAACTACATAGTATTTCATTACAGGGATGTACTATACAATTCACTTAACCCATCCCCAATTGCTGAACAAAGGTAGTTTCAAAATTTTTTGTTATTATATATAACAGCTAAATGAACAGCTTTGTACATACTTTGCTACATACTTGTCATTCATTTCCCTGGATTAAATACCTAGGGGTAGAAATTCTGGTAAGAAATTATGGACATTTTAAAGCTTTGATAGCCTTTGCCCCCTAGAAAATTTGTACCATGAGCAGCATGTTATTTTGATTGTTATTTAAAAGAGAAATTAAATATATTTTTTTACAGAACACTGGCTTATTGATCACTTGAACTTCTGTCTGATGGCCAGGTCATTTTATATCTCAGAATAAAGGTCATCCCTTATCTCAAGGAAAGTGGGGAAATTTTTTTTTTTTTAATTTAATGAAATGAGGAGGCCTATTTGAAATTCCCTGGCTCAAAAGAAGTTCTGGATAACCCCAAACAGAAAGGCCTCCCCATTGGTCCCCTAAAAGCTGAAGGTGAAGGTAGAAAGGCAACCAGTCAGGATAGCAGATAGCTGAGGTCCCTCATTTTTTTTTCTTGCATCTATTGAGATGATAATGTGCCTTTTGTCCTTTACTCTATTAAAATGGTATCTTACATTGATTGATTTTTAGGTATTAATCCAACCTTGCATTCCTGGGATAAACCTTACTTTGTATAATCCTTTTTATATGTTGCTAGATTTGGTTTGCTGGTATTTTACTAAGAGTTTTTGCATCTCATAAATATATTTTCATCTACACAAAAAGTATTTAAAATCCTTTTGTAATAACTCTACCTTCCATTTTCAGAATGCTTTAAGTTTCAAAGGGCTTTTTCATAAATAGAATTTATTCTCAGAATAGTCAAAGACCAGTAGAACAACTCAAATGACCTTATCTGATCTCAGCTATCCATCTGGAAACCTAGCTATCATCCGAGTGCCCAATAAGATAAATGGTTTCATTTGTATAGTCCAAGAAGACATGCCCACTAGCCCTGCAATCCTGGCAGTGCTGAATTCTTCTGGCAGAAGTTCCTGTTATCATCCCAATGGAAATGTCTCGTAGGTTTCTGGGTTCCTCTTGCTGCCATTTTCTTTTTCATTTTTGTGAAATTTTATTTTTCCTTTAAAATAACTAAAAATGGCTTTAAAAAGACTTATTTAAGTTAATGGTCTTTAGATAGTAATGTTCAACTCAGATAATTTTTATATTTATGTCATTCCATGGGCTTCTCAGTGGAAAAATCCCAGTTAACTATACAAAACAAAGCTCATCATACTTTTCTACAAACAACAAGCAAATATGAACTTTACAACTGCAATATAGGAAAAAAATCTAAATTATATGGTCACCCTACAGATTTGGGATATGAACCCATGGAGCCTCTGTAGAGCTTGTGTCCTGATAATGCTAGACTGCCTCATCTATAGAAATAGTTTGCCAATGAATAGTTACTACATTGTGTGGTTTTTAATTGTCTGAGATATATTCCTATCTAGTAAGCTTCCCATAGCCAAAATCAACAATAACATGTAAACAAAAATCTTTAAAGAAATTAAAATCCTAATTCCATTTTGATCTGCTAATTTACATACTCTATGACTTCATATTATTCCATTTAGCCTGACAAAGTGAAATTGGGATTATAGCTTCAAACATGATTTAAAATTTCAAACTTTTCAGAAAAAGATAATTCTCCCTTTAAATTATTTATGGGTATAATCTCTCTTAAGACATTCTGCCAATATATGATAAAGGTTGGACACAATGAGCTATTTCTGTTTTTTGTTCAAAGCAGTAGGCTTCTTAGTTGACCCATTAATTACTACTATGTTTACTGGAACATTTCAACTTATTCTTCAGGGTTTTATAGTAATTCTATATTATATTTGATGGAACACCATATTAATTGTCACCAGACTACTCTCCTATGAAGTAACTCCCCGCCCCCAAATAAACTCCTAGGCACTCTGACATAGCCTTGATACATTCATAGAACCTTCTATGTACTTCTCATATTGCAGTCCCTCTCTCCTGATGGACCAAAGTACCTTGAAGGCACGTCCTGGATCTTTACCACTGCATAGGAGTGTAATCTGTATACAATATAGACTTAAAAAATGTTTGGTAAAAAAAAAATGAATGAGTTATCTTTATAATTTTAACCAAATAGTATTTTCACCCACATTTTAAGATAAAACCAAATCTATCCCTTCCCAGATACAATAAGATAATACCTCAATTTCTCATTTATGCATTTGCTATTAAATTATTACCATTAATCAAGACCAGGGAAATGAGATGTTAGTTACTTTACCCTTGGGAAAAAATAATTCATTATCAAATTAAGCCAACTTTCTAACTACCCAAAACAGTACCTATTCTCCTCCTCTAAGGAGGGGATGGTGGTTCAAGTTGAAAGAAGTTAAGAGAGTATAAGAAAGATAATTGAGTAGATTGGCACAGTCATTCGTTCCACCAGATCACAGACTGTGCTGGGCTAAATTTGTATGTAATGTAGAAAATATGGCATTTGTAATGTGAAGAAAAAGGAGAGGCCAGGTTGGTCTACGTTCCACCTTCTGCTCAGTTACAGAGCTCTTCTCCACAACAGCAATCTCAGAGATGATCCCTGAGCCTCTCCTGCACACACCCAGTCCTGAGGAGAGACCTCCTACAAGGATGCTGGCTCCCAGGTGCACGGTGCTGTAAGAAAACAGCTCCCTTGTACTGAGCCCAGTTCTGCCCTCTTTGGAATTTACATCCACTGGTCTTCATTTTGGTGTGGAAAAAACTAAGAAGTGGTCTCCTCCCCTTTTTCAGGGTTTGCAGATGGCAGACATAGTTTACTATCCTACATCTCTTATTTCCAGACTAAACCTTTCCTAGTCCCTCTTCATCCTTTCCAGCACATGATTTTCCAAACCCCTTCACCTTCCTAGTTCTATCCATTGGACCCATTTTGGTTTATCGGTACAGTATCAAATTGGACTCAGAATTTCAAATTAGGATAAAATTCAGTCATAATAGTATTACTCCTAAGATTACCTGAGGTTTTCCACCACTCATGCGCTACTGGCTAGCGTAAATTGTTACTCCACTTGGTTAACAAGTGACAGGGCTAATTTCAGGGCTCATTTGTAGTGTTTCTGTTTATGATTCTTAATTTCCTTCCTGTCCAGGGTATACATCAATATCTTCGGAGGTCAATATTCAGATCAAGCAGGCAACAGAATAAGGGCTTGGAATTGGTCAAGTTCTGTTGCTTCCTCATCCTTCGTTTCATTTAAACCCATCTTTCTGGCTCTGAACCATCATGTTGGAGTTCGCATCTTAGAACAAGACAAAATTTTAATCACTTTTCTAGCAATGGGTCAACAGGCAAGAATCAATGTCGGAACCAAAGTGAAGGTAGGTTCATTTGTTTAAAACAGTTTAAAGCTTTAAGAATAATATGAGCCCAGTAGCTTTTGGTTGGTGTTATTACTGATAGATTATACTTGTATGTGGCTCTACTGTCCACTAATGATTTTGAAATTCAATGAAAAAACACATAGTGAAAGTTTCATATGGAATTGAAGCATCCTAATTATTGTTTGAACCTTCTTCCTCAGAAATTCTTTTTAGTTCAGATTTGGATGCACATAAAATATTGTATGTTTACTCTGTGACTGACTAGTGCTGCTTTGGGAGTTTGATTTGAGGATATTGTTTTTTGCTGGTTTTTCTCTGTGCTATAGTAGAAACCCTGGGCTGAGTAAGGAGACCTGGGTTCTAATCAAGTTCAAAACCAAGGATAAGCCCTATCTCCTTTGAGAGGCTTCCCAGACCTCTTAGTCCTTCACCTAATCAGAGCTGATCACATCCTTCGCTGGGCTTTCCATGTACTCATCTCTGTCCTTGTGCTTGCTGAACCATGCTTCCTTAGTTGTCCCCATGGCTGCCTTTCCTGCTGGATGGTGAACTCCTTGATGGCACAGTCTTTCCCTGATAATTCCTCTATCACCTGTGCCCAGCCCAGGACGTGGTCCAGTGTATACACTCAGCAACTGGCAGTATTGCACAATTGTTAAGAACATGGACTTCAGTTTCAAACCTCAACTCTGCCATTTAGATAAGTGCATGGATTTGAGTTCCAGTTCCCTCATCTATAAAATGAGGATAATG
Organism: Tolypeutes matacus; assembly: GCA_026826555.1. NCBI lineage: Eukaryota > Metazoa > Chordata > Mammalia > Cingulata > Chlamyphoridae > Tolypeutes > Tolypeutes matacus. Next base: position 82,158,235 of record JAKSZT010053887.1, read on the forward strand.
AGTCCTATCTTACAAATTGCTGTGAAGATTCCATGAGAATGCAACGTACTAAGCGTAATGCTTGGCACTGAGTAAGTACTCAGTAAATGGTAGCTTGAAATAAATGTAGAGAGAGATGTAATAGAGCGCTATCTATCTATAGCTAGCTATCTATATACATATATGGCATATATAACGTGGGACTTTGTTGCATCAGTTTTTAAAGGAAAAGGTTGCTCCAAGCTTCAAAGGCATCTTCCACCTCTAAAAAGTCTATACTTTTAAGTATTTGGAAATATAATGTCAATATTCTGCACAAGCAGGAATATCTCATAAATACCAATCAAAAGGGAAATTTCAGATTTATATTTATCCAGCATATACTGAGATACTACAGTATCTAAGCACTATTTCATCTATTTTCAGTGAAACTAGCTACTGCAGTCAGATGTTTAAGCTCCAGACAAGCTTCTTTCTTGTTTAGGCACTTACAATACAGCTTCCTATTGATTCATTACATTCATGTAAAAACATTCTTTCTCTCTCTTCTTAGGAATGAATTTTAATCAGAAAAAGAGTCATTTTGATGCAAAAGGAAGAATTAAATGTTAAAAGGCTTTATTTTTCTCACTGATCTCACAATCATCCTTTCCTTGGCTTTTCTTTTTTTTTTTAATTACAAAACTGACTTGTAGGGAGTAGATATGGCTCAAGCGGTTGAGCACCTGCTTCCCACGTGGGAGGTCCTGGGTTTGGTGCCTCCTAAAAACAACAACAAACAAACAAACAGCAAACAAATGAAAAAACCAACTCAGGGGAGCCAATATGGCTCCGGGGTTGAGTACCAGCTTTTCACATACAAGGCCCTGGGTTCAATCCCCCAGCCCCGGTAACTCAGAAAAAAAAAAAAAAAAAAATGACATGTGAATGCAATCTCATATTTGAATATTCAAACAATATAGAAGCACAGAGAGTAAAAAATGAGCTTTTCCCCCTTCATCCCTTCCTCTATCTAATACCTTTCCCCAAAGGTAATCACCACACAAAATTAGGTGTGTATTTTTCTCCTTTCTATGTGTATTATTTATATACATCATTCTTGTTTAAAATAAAAATTGGATTATATTATACTAATTGTGTTCTGGGGGAGAGGGGTTCTGCTTGTTTCTGTTTTCTACTTAACAAGTCTCAAAGATTTCCATATCTACATTTCCAAGTACATATGCCTATTATCTTTGTAAACTGCTATATAATAGTTCACATGTACTATAGTTAATTTATACTAAATCTAATGGGCTCTCAGCAGCATGGACACCGTTGATAACTGCCTCTCCCTGGAAGCATTTCCTCCCTTCATTCCAGGACACCACTCTTTAGTTTTCCTTTTCCTCATGGGCTGTTCCTTCTCACTTTTCTTTGCTGATTCCTCTTCATCTCCTTTTTTTCTAAATATAATTGGAGGGCCCCAGGGCTCAGTCCTTGTGTTCATCTTGTCTCTTTATACTTACTCTCCAGATAAGTATATGTATAAGGAAGCTCATGTCCTTAAACACCATCTACATGCTGATAACTCTTAAATTTATGTCTCCAGGTGAATATCCCATGAACTCCAGACTTGCAAATCTCTGATTCCAATTCAACATCTCCATTTAGATGTCCAAGAGACATTGACCACTTAATATAGCAAAACTGAATTTCAAACTTACTTGGAGTTCTCCGTCTTAGATAATGGCAACTATAGACTTTTAGTTGCCCAGGCCAAAAACTTTGGAGTACATATCATCCTCTATATTTCACAATCAACTCATCTTGCAAGTCCTATAAACTCTATCTCCAAAATATATCCAGAATCTAATACTCTAACATCCTCCGATACTATCACTCTTGTTTGTTTCTTGGACTTAAGGCAACTCTTATTTGAGTTATTACAATGACCTCCTAATGAGTTTCCTTCCTTCTACTGTACTCAATCCAAGCAGTCTATTCTAACACAATAGCAGAGTGATACTTTGAAAACAGAAATCTGGTCAAAACTATCCAGTGGCTTCTCATCTTACTCAGTAAAAGCCAAAGTCCTATAAAGGCCTTCATTGCCAGGCATAATCTGGACCTCCTGCTTTAATATTTTTGATGTATTATTCTTTTCTCACTTGCCCTGTTCCTGCCATACTGGCTTCTTTGCTGTTCCTGGGAAATACCAGGCATTTTACTGCCACAGGGTCTTTGCACTTGCCTTTACCTCAACGTAAAATGCTCCTCCCCCATTTAGCACATGGCTGCTCACTGATTTCCTTCAGGTTTCTGCTGGGAGTCCTTTCTTCACCGCCCTATTTAAATTAGCAGCATCCCACCCCCACTTAGCACCCTGAGTACCTGTTTGGCTATATGCCATAAGTTTTAATAAGCAGTGATCTCATTTTCTTTCACTTCTAAATAGTTTATGATTTCCATTTTGATTTCTTCAACTCAGGAGTTGCTGAATTTTCAAAGAAACTTTTTTTTTTTAACTTTCCTTTTCTTTATTAACTTCTAAATGGTCTTATAAAATGAGCTGTATTATTTTCTGTTTAAAATGCATTGATATTGATTACATATTTTATGAGTGTCCCATGTGTATCTGTATATGTCTACTGTATTGTTGATACAAAATTCTGTATGTCTAGTTATTATATTCATACCTCTCTCTATAGCCTTTTCTTTTACATCATTGCCTTATTTCTGAGAAATGTGAAAGTCTCCCAATATTATTGCAGATTTGTCCATTCTTTCTAGTATTTCTATCAGTTTTTTTCTTTTTACATATTTTGATGCTTTTTGGTTAGGAAATTAAAGATAACTATCTTCTTAGTGAGTTTTACCTTATACCCCAGTGTCAGCTCGATCTTTCACCTCACTTATTTGCTCTTTACCCATACCCATTATGTGATGCAATGTATCCGTGAGGGATTTTGTATTTATTTTGATAATAAAAATTTTAATATTATCAGTATGTGTTATCACCAAATTCCGTTTTAATGGCCTTTGCCTTAAATATTGCTCTGATACTAAATTGCTCCACCTGATTTCTTTGTGTTAGCTTTTGTCTGGTACATATTTTTTTCATCCTTTCACTTTCAGCCTTTTTATGTGTCTCTTGCAAAAACAGCAGATAGCTGGATTTTGTTGCTTTCCTCGGCCTAACAGACTCAGTCTTTTAAACATTATATTTATATTTTAATGGCTACTCTAAAATTGTTAACATACATATTATCTTTTTTTCTATATGCCTAGAATTAACTTCCATGTCCTCTAGTTGCTTCTTTTCCTTGACAATGTCTCTCAAATCCCTCAGAGAATATTAATTTCATGTATTCTAAAATCTTCCTTTATTAATTCTGTTTTCTTGAGTATTAGTTCCTCTGACAGGTAAATCTGTTGCCTTTCTTTCTTGGTGTCAGATTTCCTCAGATATTTATTGATTCTCGGCGTTTTTCATTTTTGTGTTTGAGAATCATTTTCCTGTATGTTCAGCTTACTGGAGGTTACTTCTGATAATTTTGGAGAAGTGATATGTGGTCTTCAGGGCTAGAAGCTAAACCTAATGCTATACTTCCCACCTCAGCTGTGGCACCACTGCTCAACACCAAGAAGGCTAGGAAGCTGTTTTCCAGTTGATTATTCTAATGTTTACCTCAGGGCCCCCTTCTACTCATTTCTGTTGTTTGAGAGCTCAGAATGTGTGTGCTTTGGGTTAATGGCTTTCATTTGTATCTCTGTATGGAAATGGTCCTATTTAATTTAAGTAATTCCTTAAAATTACTCCTGCTGATGAAAATCTTTCTTATTTTCCAGAAATATTATTAATTTAATCTCTGAAAAGTTTTGTTATTTTATGGGATTTAGGGTTGAAGGGAAGGTTGGAAATCCTGACCCATTTTTTATTCTTCATCCATCTCATCCATTCTCTTTCTTCCCTCCCTCCCTCCCTCCTTTCCTTCCTTTTTTCTTTCCCTTCCCTTTCTTTTCCTTTCCTTTGATTTGTGGGTGGGATGGAAATTCAGAAAGAGATGCTGTAAATTTGTGCATCTTTTGCAGGTAAGTGGTCATTCTGCTTGCAGAAGGTAATAATTCTGCTTTCATTTAGCCTGCCCCACTGATGCTAAAGGCCCTCGCCTAGTCTGGCCCTGAAACCACAGACTTATCTGAAGAAACACTTCAGATAAGACTGTTCTGACAGATCCATTCACCTTTTTGCAGCTGCAAGGAGACATTAGCCTTGAACCACAAAATGTGAGAGGAAGTGGGGAGAGCAGAGGCCATAGAAGAGTAATAGAGAGGTTAATTTGTTAGAAAGGCCTTCTGGAGACAGGGACATACTGTAAGAAGGAAAGAGAGTTTTAATCATCCCCAGTCATTCTTGAAAACCCAGCTTAGGTGCTATCTTCTCTGAGGAAGAGAGCCCTCCTAAGTGGTTTCCCAGTTAGCCAGCCAGCCTACAGTCCAGCCCGCACCACAGCCATTTGTTCATCTTTCTCCTCCCACTGGGCATTTTCTGGAAAGGGCCAGGTTTGAGTCACCTTTGTATTCCCAGTACTCACCCTCAGTATATGCAGGTTAAATTACTTGATTAAAATTGTAAGCTTTTCAAAGTATCCAAATTCCATTTCCCTAACTCAGTCTGGCCTGCTTTTAGTCTCTTAAGTCTCCACAGCTTCAGCTCATTCCTCATAAAGGTTAGAATAATACCACTGCCCCTGTTTACAGATAAGCAGGTGCTCAACTGGACCCTTGACAGAGACTCCAACCCCAAATTAATGCCGCTACTCTCCTCCTCCCACCTGCCTAGCTGCACGATCACTACAAGCCCTGAGCCTTCCTTTTCTCTCTCTTTGCTAAAAAGCTACCAAACCCTGAGGAGATTCCAGTCCTCCGGCACCTGGGCGCGGATGACCTTCTCCTGCTGGCCTGTTTAATAAAGATCCGACGCCTGTTTCATAAACTAGAAGGGTGTGTGAATTTTCCTTCAAGCCAGGTTTGGGGAAAACTGAAACAACCTTCCTACCTTTCCTCACTTTCTCTAAAACTAATTGCCCTCTGTCACAATGCTGGTTTAAAGCAAGATATAATAAAAACAGTAACAGCTATAATAAATGAAAACATTTAACTAAGAATGATGATGCTTTTACTTTTTTTTTTTTTTTTTTTTTTTTTTTTGAGTTTTAGGGGAGGGGAAAGTGGGAATTTTCAAGAAAAGTGAACCAAATGACTGGGACAAATCAAGAAATATGCCTTGCTATAAATTTAGGACACATCCTCAGTTATCGCTGAGTTTACATTCTTAGCCAGAAAACTAAACAACTCCGCGGATAAGAGAGAATGAGTAAGCCCGCAGAAGTAACCTATCAGTTCTTTCAGAAAGAGTTTAGATGCTCACAAAGCCAGGGGAAGGGCTGGGGAAGTGAAGGCCAGGGAAGATCCCTACAGGCCTTCGGGAAATCGGGAAGTGAAGGAATCTCAGGAAGCCAGAATTCACCACCAATGATCTTCGCTGTCCACAGCACCCCATGTGACACACTGGTGGGAGCTCTTCAGGAAGTTGCCGCTGCCTCACATCGTAGTGAAGGAATCACAAGAGACCGCCATCTGCTTAAACGTCCACCCCCGCCACAGATGAATGATGGTTTCTCCCCTTCTGCCTTCCAAACCTTAGGCAACCGCCTCTCCCAGGGGAATTTAAACTGGAACTGGGCTGGCAAAGGGTTATGGAAAAGGATGTATTTCCCATGCGTCCAGTTCCGGGGAGAGCCAGGGAGGGGTGCGGAATCTGCAATGACGCCTCCACATTGAATCCTCTGATCAATAACACTGCTTTAGCACAAGAGGACGAGGTACGAGCATTCACTTTAATAGAAAGCAGAGTTGAGAGATGGAGGTGGAGAAATCTAAGGACATTCTGGGAGCACTGGAATCCTGCCTTTCCTGAATTTTCCCAGTCTTCTCAATTCCCTGCTCTTTGGGAGAGGGAGAAGCTAGTTTCAGGCGTCATTCCTTATACTGAATTCCAAACGTGGTGCAAATATGCAAAAAGAGGGATTAACCCTATCCACCATTCACACTTAGTGTAGTGTGAATTACTTAAATCATATTGTTTTCCTACTAAGCGCTAACCGAGGAAGTGCAAGGAGAGAATGGAAGTGATAGGACTTGGCTTTTTTTTTTTTTTTTTTTTTTGCTTTATTTCAAGAAAAATTCATTATGTTTTTGAATCAAATTTACTGAAGTATAATTTACACACATTTAAATATACTCATTTTATGTGCACAGTTTGAGTTTTTTGTTGTTGTTGTTGTTTTTTAGGTATGAGGTGGAGATTGAACCCTGGACCTCATATGTGGGAAGCTGGCACTCAACCACTGAGCCACACTGGCTCCCCTGAGTTGGTTCTTTCATTTGTTTGCTTTTTTTGTTTTTAGGAGGCACGGGGAACCAGGGACCTTCTATGTGGGAAGCAGGCACTAGACTGCTTGAGTCACATTTGCTCCATGTTTAATTTTTAAACAATTTTTTAGAACAGCTGTAGGTTCTTGGTATCAATTCATTAACCACCATTCTCCTGCTGCTTTTAGTTAGCTTGCTCTTTTCAACTTTGTTAACACTGAGGATTCAATTTTATTATTTCATTTCCACTCCTGCTATTTTTGTGAAAAAAAGGTACCTAGACTCATATCTTAATCAATGCTAAATGTCTCCTCCCACTTTTTCTTTTACCTCTTTTTATTTTTATTGATGAGTGAGGTTTTAATGTCTAACAAATGAGATGAGAATATTAAATTAATTGAGATAACATGTATCAGTATAGTTCTGAAAAAATGGTACATAATTCATCTCAACAAAGCCCTGATTCTAATTTAGAACTATTTTTGGAGTACTGAACCCATAGAAGATGCTGAATAAGGCCTTGATTAATTGGAGAATGGCAGGATAATGGGACAACATCCTTTACCATCCTCACTTCATCCATTAATGTCAGAATTTTATCTAAAATTATCTTTACTTTAATAAAGGAGAATTTACTACAAGTAATAAAGGGATTTATGATGCTTCTTTAAAAATTTATTAAAAATGAAAATGTTTCCAAGTAGAAAATATCTGTGTGTGTATATGTGTGTGTAATTGAATTTTAGTGATTGATATTACAAATATCAATATGATAATCTTATGAGCATCTATACTTTCCAAAACTGGTTTGGGGTATGCCATAAATTTTAGATATTAATATCTGCTTTTCCATATTATGTTTTAGGAAATTGCAGTTTTGAATAATCCACTCTGTTAATTCATGGTATTTTTTTTTTTTCTTTTTCACAATAAAAACCTCTTTTAAAAAATTCTGCTAGCTGTGACATCATATAATAATATTGGATAAATTGAAAGAGAAGATAGCTTACCTAGTAATATGAACCATTGTCTCCTTTTATTCCTGATCTCAGGATTATGACCTTTTATTTTATTTACATACATTTTTAGATTTTATTTAAAACAGATAACACAATAATCCTTTGAAAACATACATATATGCACTTTAATGTAACTGATGGGTAAAGAAATTAAAACTTGGCAGCAAAGTGTGTTTGGCAAATTCCTGCAGGGATTGAGACAAAAGGCACTTTCAGTTTATAAACCTACATACATCTCTTAGAATATATGAACAAAATATTTTAGTACATTTTGTTGGTAGCTTTTTCTAGTAACAAGAGTAATACAAACTCATTTGAGAAAACTTGAAGATTACAGATAAAGTATAAAGATTTAAAAATCACTTGTAAACCCGCCACACAGAGGTAGCCATTCGTAATACTGGCTGAAAATATGCCAAGTAAATTTAAATGCACATTACTAGTTAGCAAACTGGAATATCTTGTGAAATTGTTAGGATTTCCATTTTCACTAGTAAATTTACTGCCAATTTGTAAAAAGAAAGAATGAATATAAAGCAAAAGCTTTTATAGTCTAAATTGCTTTTAATACCAATATTTAAAATAATATTTCTAAGATTTGGGATGCCAATATTCAAAAGCAACTGTTATACTTTAATAATAATTTTTTTGAGAACACAACCAAAGAAAAACAACCCCCCACACTATGTTAGAAAATACAAGAGCAATTTAAAAATAGATTTTATTTCTCTATATTGAAAAGATAACCAACAAGCTATTAGAGCCTTCTCAAATTATATGTTTCTAACATGGAGGATCTGCATTAGTTTTTTCCACATAAAACAGGGTGAAATCAAGGAAATTAGGAATACCTTAGTTTGAGCCCTACTGGCAAACCCAAAGCAGGTGATAAAGAGACTATGTATGTCCACAGCCAGGAAAGAAATCAACTGAAGGTTCTATATTATACCTTATGATATGACTCAGCATTAGACACATGCACAGTCTAGGGGGGAAACAACTTCCCTTTTTGCATTAACTTCCTACATACTTGCTCTATAGGACTGCCACAGGGAGATAAAAACAGTGTAACATCCATCCACATGCTTCAAAGATGATACCTAAGCATGTCATTTTCAAACAATCTCAAAGAAGGATTCTAGCTATGTTGTTGTATTAAGCAAAGGGACAACACAGTGGAGAAATAATCAGCATCTTGCTCTCTTCTTCATGTAAAAGAGGCCATGACAAATCAATTAGGTAAGTACAATGATATAAATACGTACAGAGAGAACCAAAAAGAAAGCACCTGTCCCAGCCCAGGTATGAGATATAATGTGGGGTGGAGGGAGGAGGGCACAAAGAAGGCAAGCGGGCCAACTGACCAATCTTGGAATAATCAGAGATTGTCTCATAGAAGAAACAATCTTTGAGTAGGTTGACTGGGAGGCAGGAAATAGACGAATTGAATGGAACCCAGAAGAGAACGAGAGACCAGGAGATGCCACCATGTGACTTGCCATGTGACAGAGGAACCAAGGATCTGGCAGCCAGCCCCAGAATACCACAGTATTTAGGAATAAGGCATCACCTGATTTGGACATTTTTTCAGGCCTCAAAACTGTTAAGTGAATAAATTCCCATTGTTTAACCTAACCCATTTGATGGTATTTACTTAAGCAATCTAGAAAACTAAAACAGATTACATATAGAGAATGCCTGCATGTTTCTGGTAGAAATTCATAGTCAGTGGTAGCTCAACTCCAAAGAAAACCAGGTTTTCCACAAATGGATTGAGATGAGAACTAGACTTTGAGATGAATCAATTTTAGTCTAATTTTAACCTACACTATCAAGAACTGAATAGAGCAGCAAAGAGCACCCAGAATTTCATTCCATGGCCACCTATTTATGTTCCTGGTAGAGATTTCACTTCATTTTGTCATTCATTCATATGTTAAACAAATGTTTATCAGATGCTAATATGTTTTTTTTTTTTTTTTAAGATTTATTTCTTCCCTCCCCACCTTGCCTTTCTGTGCCCGCTGTCTGCTCTCTGTGTTCTTCTGAGCCTGCTTGTCTTCTCTTTAGGCGGCACAGCACACCGGGAACCGATCCTGGGAACTTCCAGAGTGGGAGAGAGGTGCTCAATCTCTTGTGCCACCTTATCTCCCTGGTATGCTGCATCTTATTGTCTGTCCTCCATGTCTCTTTTTGTTGTCTCATCTTGCTGCACCAGCTCTCTGTGTGGGCCAGCACTCCTGCACGGGCCAGCTTGCCTTTCACCAGGAAGCCCCAGGAATCAAAACCTGGAACTTCCGTATGGTAGACGGGAGCCCAATCGCTTGAGCCATATCCGTTTTCTAGGTGCTAATATGCCCAGGATGATGTCTAAATAAATACATGCTCAGCTCCTTGAGGAGAAGTGGTAGGGTTGCCCATACCACCAGGTTAGCAAGAGATGACCCAGGCAAACCCCATCCCTGACCAAACACTTAAGGAGGCCACAATGACCTCTGGAATGATAGAAAGAGAAGAGGTGGGGTCACAGACTTCATTCCAGACATGGAGGGTAGAGGGAGATGGCCTGGGCTCAGTCCAAAGAGAAGATATAACTGTGGATGGAGCTAATGCATCAGATTTTAGGACAGCTCAGAAGGAAAGGGACAGCGCTGGACAAGCTTCTATGTAGAGTACAATCAGCGGTCTCTGCATTCTCCCTAATCAATACCCTAGTGGTCAGCAAAATGCTGGAATGGTGAATGTCAGAGCAGTGCTAGGAAAGGGCAACAAGTTTGTCTACCAGAGAAGACATCAATATGTACATTCATTCAATATTTAGCACATGCCAGGCATTGTATAAAGCCCTTATGGAGTTTATATTCCAGTGAGAGAAACAACAACCAACCAAACAAGTAATTTGAGATTGCGATAAATGTGATGAAAAAACCAAATAGGGTAATGTGAATGAGAGTCATGGGGTAAGTAGGAGGGAATGTAGGGGGCTACTTTATACTAAGTGGTCAGAGAAGGCCTGTCTCAGGGACTGATGGATAAAGATTGAGAAGAAATCAGTTGTGCAACAAATGTTCCAGGCAGACAGAACATCAAGTTCTGAGGTTGGGACAAGTTTGCCTGCAGGTTCCACTGAGAGTGAGGGGGAGTGTGGTACAAGATGAAGCTGACAAGGTAGGAGGAAACCAGATCAGGCAGGGCTGTGTGTGCCATGGTTTGGAGTTTGTGCTTTATTCTGCAGACACTTGTCCTTTTCTTTAAGGGACACTAATTTCAAAAGCCTACAGAGTTGATCTAACCACTGATCACCACGCACTTTATCTCTGTCCTACCCCATAATGATCAGCCTGAAGCAAGGATGTAAAGCAATGGGAATGCTCACATACATTTGGAGCAAATGTAAATTGGTACCATCACTTTGGAGAACAATTCACATTACCTAGTAAAGCTGAAGATATGTATACCCAACACAAAGTTGCATTCCTAAACAGATATATACTAGAGAAAACACCTTTACAAAAGGAGACAAAAGCAAGTTTGTTCATTGAGCATTATTTGTAATAGCAAAACAACAACGAAATGTCCATTAACAGAAGAATAAACAATGGAATTCCATACAGCATGAAAATGAACTAGAACTACCTAAATCAATATGAACAACTCCCAAAAACATTTTCACTTTGAATGGAAAAAAAAAAAAAAAAAAAAAAAAAAAAAAGCTAGAGGCAGAAGAATACATTCAGTGCTATTCTATTTACATAAAGTTTTAAAACAGGATGCAAAACAACCCCATAATATCATTTAGAAACACATACCTATGTAAGAAAAGTACAAAGAAATGCATGGGAATGAGAGGTCAGATCTCAGAATGGTGCTTACCTCTGGCAGTATATGTGATGGGAAGAGGTATCCAAGGGACTTTGACTACCTTTTTTTTTAATTTTTAATTTTTTTTGCTAGAGAAGTTGTGGGTTTACAGGCCCATCATGCATAAAATAACAGGATTCCCATACACAACCCCACCACCATTTGCATTGGTATGGAACATTTGTTACAATTGATGATAGCACTTTTTTGGTATTTGTGCTAATTTTTTAACAGCAGTTATCTTTGTTGTAATTGATGAAAAATTATTAAAATAGTGCTATTAACTATCATTCAGTTTACATTAAATGTATTTTTCCATATACTACCCTATTATTAACAGCTTGTATTAGTGTCGTACATTTGTCATAATTCATGAAAGAACATTCTTGTACTATTAACTATAGTCCATTGTCTGCAGTCGGGTTCATTGTGTTGTACAGTCCTATGTTTTCTCTTTTAATTTTTATTCTAGTAATATATATGACCTAAAGTTTCCCCTTTTAACCACAATCACCTATATAATTCAATGCTGTTAATTATACTCACAGTAATGTGCTATCATCACCACCATCCATTTCCAAACCTTTACAATCAACCTAAATAGAAATCTTGTACAAATTAACAGGATCAACATCCCATTATCTAATCCCAATCTAACCCCTCATAGCCTATATTATAGATTGCATGAGTTTGATTATAATTAGTTTAGGTATTAGTGAGATCGTACTATAATTGTCCTTTTGTGTCTGGCTTATTTCACTCAGCATAATGTCCTCAAGGCTCTTAAGCAAGGTGTTAAGTTCATGGGTCTTCATTAATTAATCTTCATATTTTTTATATATAAAATTGTACTTTTTCCCTTTTTATATATTAAAAAAAAAAAAAAAAAAAAGACTAGCCAGTAGCTGGCAAGTAAATATAGAAATAATGCTTGAAGCTGTTACTGGGGAGAAGCAAACAAATCTGTGAGTCAGAGGGGTTCTGAATAAATAAATTCTTGAAAGTAGAGAATCAGGCCACAAAGGTTGAAACTTAGAAATTTATTTTCTCCTTATCCAAAGGAGTGAATTTTCTTTAATACAAACTGTATCCTTATTCTTTAACTTTTCCCCCACATAATTCTCCAGAGATAAATGAGACCAAATGCAGTCCTTAAGGTAAACAACTGAAATTCATGGATTATCTGTGGTACACACAGGTACTATTTCTGTTTCTTTAATGACATGTTACATTTTCCTGTGTCCACAGTACATGACTTCTTTTCCTAATGCCAAAATCATGAAGGGATACTTCATATATTTCCAAGTTTTGGCAATCAATTTATTGCAGCATTCAACAGGGATGAAAAAACATAACCCAATAGTGATTCCCAATTCTCCAAAAATCATGTGATATTGCACAAACTCCTCTATAAGCAAAAGGGGATATGATGGGTTTTTATTAATTCAATAACCAAAAATAAGATATAAAATAGGACAAAATAATTCTCCCTCATACTCAAATATTGAGTTTATAGACACCTATTTTAACTCTCACAATAATCCTGTAAATGCAGGAAGCAATGTTTTTCTTTTTTGCCAACAAAGACACTGGCAGTTTGAAATTATTTTATGAATCCCAAGAAGAAAAAGATTGTTTTTAAACTAATTCACTCCTGTGGACTATGTCAGTGAAGTGTGACTTAGGCTGAGTCTCTGCTCTCTTGCTGGGTCTGATATAAAGAGAGAAACACAGGAAAGCAAAAGTTGGCCATATTTGATCCTGCCGTGTGAGAGAAAGGAGAGGCTCAAAGAGCTGAGGCCTAGGGAGAGATGAGCCATATGCCTGATAGCTTGCAGAAGAACTTGGGAAGAAAGCAGAGCAGCCGAGCCTGAGAGAGAAGGCCTAGTAAGAGAAAAAAGCCCTAGCCTGGTTGACCACAGATGAGCTCTGGGAGATGGTACAGCCTGGAAGGGAAGGCAGAAATTACTTGCCATCTTGCTTCACCATGTGGCAGCTAACTTTGGTGAGAAAGCACTTCTTATGGCGCCTTGAGTTGGACTTTTCATGGCCTTGGAACTGTAAGCTTTTACCCCAGATAAATCCCTTTTATAAAAGCCAAGCCATTTCTGGTACTTTGCATTGGCAGCCCCTTGACAAATTAATACAGATAAAAAGATTCAAAAACAGAAAGTGACTTTTTAGGTCTCACATCTCATTAAGGAGTGGAACCTGAATGAGTAAAGGTCTTCTTACCCCATCAAAAAGTCTTCTTTTGGCTTCTCACCAGGGCACACTTTGTCCAAGGTCAGAACCCAGAGGGACAGCATATTGAAGTGGACATCTTGAAGTTATACAAGCTGGAGCAAGCCCCAGCTCTCTAGAACTAGCTGTATGCTTTTGGACAAGTTACTTAATCCTCGATGAGACTCAGTTCTCATGGCTGTAAACTGGTAAAGATAACATGGACTTTTCATGGTTGTGGTGACCACTAGGGAGAATATATATACAGTGTCTTGGCCCACTGGAAGCAGGGCTCAGTGATAGGAGGCACTGTAATTATTGCAGAGACCCGTTGGAGCCTGTGCAGAGGTCCTAGCCACTCATTCACAAAGTCCTGCTAATGAAAAGTATATTAGAAACAGGGCTCAATCTTACCTTTTGTCTACAGATTAACAGAATTAGAAACAGATTACAGATTTATGTTAGATAATTAGAGGATTAATAGGAACTGAAAGGTGATATCAGAAAAGAATGATTTAATTATTGCTATTAAAATAAGCTATATTAATAATAATTAACAATAGTAAAGGTAACTATGGAGAAGCAGATGTAGCTCAGTGGTTGAGCACCTGCTTCCCATGTTCGAGATCCTAGGTTCAATCCCCAGTACTTTCTAAAAAAAAAAAAGTAGCTATTACAATTACAAACATATTTGCTTCTACTTTACAGCCACAGAACAGGTGGGGAGTGCAACACAAAATAACAAACACATATTTAAGTTTCTGCAGGATTTATTGTTTATCAATCCTAAAATACATGAAGTTGTAAAGTATGGATCATTTTCTGCTTCATTGAACTCTCTCTCTGTAATAGCCTGGGTAAAGTAAAGATATGGTTTAACATAAACTGCATTCCAGTGATGGTCCCTGGCCCTGTGGAAGGAAACAAAGTGGTCCATCTAGACCAGTGATCTTCAATCTTCTCCCTTCTCATGCCCCTAAAAGAATTTTTAATATGTATGTTTCCTCTTACACATTTTCAGCTGTCATCTATAATGATTCATCATAAGCTTAAGCAGTGGCACAGATTACAATCTAATCTATTGTAAATCTTGACATTTTGAAATAAAACAATTTCTAAACTGAATCCATTTGAGTCTAATTACCATAGTAATATGATACCCACAATCAGCCATTTAAAAAATAAATGAACATGCTCTTCTTTAGCAGTCAGAAATTTTACAACATTCTTTTCTTTTTTGAACTCATACTTTTATCCTACCTCCTTCACACACAGTTTACTAACTGTGATATACTTTTATGCTTTTACTGATCATCTTATCGTACTTAACTACAAAAATACACGTTTAATGGAAAAAAATTACTTTTACTACCTATGACCTTAAGGCTCTATGTGCTCAAAAAAATTCTTTTGACTAACATTACAAGTACTAATAGTACTTAACTGATCAAAACAACAGAGAAATATGATCAATTTAAAGCTAAATTTTAAAGATTAATTGCTTAAATATTCACTCTCCTTAAATTTGGTAAGAACTGCAAACCACCTGAAATCTAAAATTATCCAATTACTAGGGTCATTTACTTTCTCAAAATGGACCTCAGTATTTCAGACTGTCCCTTAGGTGAAGCCTAGGAGGGTTTTACATCTAGGTGCACTGTCCTTCAATGAGAAACAGAAGGATGAGGGGGTCTACTTTTCTTTGATAAAGTGAGAGATGAACAACTGGGAAACAGGAGCGAACCTACACCTTATTACATGCTTATGCAGTAAAGGATTAAACTCACCTAAAGAGAGGTCTGGCCTTTGCCCTTGGCTCCTGAAGGTAATATCTAAACCTTTGGAATGTTCAGTCTGATAAGCCTTTGGTTACCTGGGGGACTTTGGCCATACCAGATAGCCTATGATAATGATGTGATTTATGGTGGGGGCTTTGGACCACATAATATTAGCTGAACCTCTGTAAAGACTGGGCATTAATCAACAACATGGGCTGTTAACCATGTCTATGTGACCAAGCTCCAATAACAACTCTGTATATCAAGGCTTACATGAGCTTCCTGGCTGGCAACACTTGGCGTATTGGACACATGGTTGCTGGGAGAAATTAGTGCTGTCCACTTCACTGGGGAAAAATAACTGGAAGTTCATGCTTAGAACTCTCCTGGACTCCACCCCAGGTGACTCCCTTGCCTGATTTTAATCTGTATCCTAATAAACTGTAACCGTGACATAATAGCTTTCAGTGAGTTCTGTCTGGTAGAACTTCTAGCAAATTATTGAAACTGAGGGTGGTCTTGGGGACACCCAAACTTTGCAATGCTCAATTTCTGTCAATTTGCTTTTAGAGAAGACACATGGAAACTGAGTACTTGGGAACTGATCCTGCTGAGAAGCATCCACCTAGGGGGGCTACCCCCAGTTTGATGACCACTGAATCAGATCATCCCCAGAGGATGGAAGCTTCAGCTAAGTTTCCAGGATGGAGTTGACACCTTAAAATGCTTTTTCCAATTTTCCCATCCATGTGAGGTACAAAATGGAGGTTCTTCCTGGGCTTCAAGCAGATACTGTTACACACAAACACATTCACACACACCTCCCCAAGAGACAGCCTCACAACTCAAAGGTTGGTCCTTATACCAGCAGCATGGGCATCATCAGGAGCCTGTTAGAAATGCAGAATCTCAGACCCCTAATCAGAATCCTCATTTTCAACAAGCTCCCCAGAAGATGTGTGCTCCTTAAAGTTTAAGGAGGATTGATTTATAATCAGTGGTTTTCAGTTCTGGCAGCATATAAGAATCACCAGGGAAACTTCAAATATCTGCACCTGAGAAATTGGAACTGTTGCTATATTTGTTGAAATTAAGAAATTAATTTAAATTTTAAAATGTGATAATAGTATTGTGGTTATTTTTGTAAGGGATTATTTATTTGGATATATATACTAAAATATGTAAATAGAATAATGTTTGGGATTTGTTTCAAAATAATGCCAAGGAGAAGGAAACACAGAAGGAATATCAATAAAACAAAGATTGACAATTGACCATGAATTATCATCTTTAAAGCCTGGTGGTGGGTACGTAGGGTTTTATAATACTATTCTCTCCACTTTTTAAAAAGTGTTTTCAAATTTCCACATAAGTAAAATATATGTATGTACTCCACATATACACACACTGATGGCCTAGCTTCATCAACAGAAATTCTAAATTGGTCTGGGATGGAGACCTGGCATCAGAAGATTTTTAAAGTTCCCCAGCTGATTCAAAAGTATGGCCAAGGTTGAGAACAAATAGCTTAGAGACAAATTGTGGGAGAAAAAAATATTTCCTGCTTAAAGAGGTAAAGGATGGTATGATGACAATGTCCAATCAAATAAAGAACATCAATAAAGAGAAAGAAATTAAGAACCAGCAAACTTGAAGATAGATCATAGAGATTGTGCAATATGATAAACAGAGGAAAGATTAGAGAGAAAAACAAACAGAGCCTCAAAGAAATGTAGGATACGGCTAAGTGCACCAATGTAAGCATACTTGGAGTACCAGAAGAGAGAGAAAGGACAGAAAAACATGATGGCTGAAAACTTCCCAAATTTGGTTAAAACAACAACAACAACACACTAATCTATACATCCAAGAAGCTCAACAAACTCTAGTATTAAAAAAAAAAAAAAAAAAAGGGAGATCTGCATTCAGACATATCATAGTCAAAATGTTGAAAATAAAGACAAAGAAAAAAATCTTAAAATCAAAAATAGAGAAATGAATCAAAGGAAAAATTTATAAAAGAAACCCAGTATAATTAACAGCTGACATCTTATCAGAAACAATGAAAGCCAGAAGACAATGGGATGACATATTCAAAGTGCTAAAAGCAAAAAATGTCAACTGATAATCTTATATCCAACAAAACTATCTTTCAAAAATGAAGGCACAATAAAGACATTCCCAGATAAATGAAAACTGAGAAAATTCTGTTGATAACAGACTTGCCTTACAGAAAATACTAAAAGAAATTCTTCAGGCTGACAGTGACACCAAACTATAGTTAAAATTTACAAGAAAAAACAAAGAACGTTGGTTAAAAGTAATTGAGTAGATAATTTTAAAAGGCAGCATATTTTTCTCCTTCCTTCTTGAATGATTTAGAAATGCATAAAACAATATATATATATATATATTATATAATATATAAAATATATATATATAAATTGTATTTTAGGATTTTAACATATGGAAATTTAATATATTTTACAATAACAACACAAATAAGGAAAGTAGGAACAAAACTGTATAAGAATAAGGAAATGACAACAAATGGAAACTCACATCTACAGGAAGAAATAAGAGAATCAGAAATGGTAAATAAGGTTAATATAACAAACTGTTAATATATACTTGTTCTTTCTTCTCTATTTCTTTAAAGGAAATATGATTACATAAAGTAATATTTATAACAATGCATTATTGAGATGGTAAAAAATATATATGTAATATGTACAACAGTAACAGCACAAAAAGATGGGAAGGTGTGGCAGTTTGATATTATTTATGAATTCCAAAAAGAGATATTGACTATGTTTGTAAACTGGTCTGTTCCTCTGAGCATGATACTCTTTGATTTATTTAAATTCAAAGGCTTTACATTTACTTGATTAAATCAAGATTAGGCCTTTGATTCAACCACATCATTAGAGCGACTCAGTTTGAGTTCCTGCCCCCTTTGTGGGTTACATAAATGGATGCTCAACCAAGAAGATAGGGAAAGCGATATGCAGAGGTAGATACACAGAGAAGATACATAGAGGAAGAGAGAGAGCTCTATAGACACAGCAGAGGCTCCAGGAAGAGAGACGAACCATTGGCCTGATAGTTTACAGCTGACCTTGTGAAGAGACCAGAGCAGCTGAGCCTGGAAAGAAAGGAGTCCTAGGAAGAGAGATAAGCCCTATGCAGCCTACAGCTGAGATTAGAAGAAGCTGGACCCACGGACCTCTAAGAGGGAAGAGAAGGTTGAACTCTCACAGACGTTGCCCACCATCTTGCTTCAACACGCGGCAACAGAGTTTGTTAAAGAAGTAACCTTGAGTTGGACTCTTTAGGGCCTTGTGACTGTAAGCTTTTACCCCAAATAAATACTCTTTATAAAAGCCAACAGATTTCTGGTTCTTTGCATCAGTACCCCTTTGGCTGACTAATACAGAAGGTAAAGGAGCTATATAGTAGTAAGGATTCTATATTTCCCTGGGAAAAGTCAGTATAAATCTCAAGATTTTGATAAGTTAAAATGTATATTGCAACCTCAGTAGGAGCTCATAGAACATCTAAGTGCATATCACCCCACACAGAGGGGCTCCTGAGAGCTCTGGAGACACCCAGGTCCTATATAAGGGGGGATAGCCCCAGAGACTGATGCCTTATCAGTGGGCTCTATTTTGGAATCTGTGCTCCTGAGAGTGACAGAATTGGACTCAAATAAGTCCTCCCTGCACATGGGTCATCAGTCCCTTCTATTCAAACCTATATGTGATGCTGAAGTTTTTAGGTATACTTCCAGAGACTGGAGCCTCTGGCCTACCTATGTGCCAGGTGTGCGTGGAATCTCGGTGGAGCTGCAACTCCTACCCTACAGCTCAATGGACTCATCCAAGTCACCTGGCGAGGAGACAACGATGGGCAATGGCCATCCCAGGG
The DNA here is from genome assembly GCA_026826555.1 of Tolypeutes matacus. NCBI lineage: Eukaryota > Metazoa > Chordata > Mammalia > Cingulata > Chlamyphoridae > Tolypeutes > Tolypeutes matacus. The sequence goes on from JAKSZT010053887.1 coordinate 82,177,439, forward strand.
AATAGAGAGGGCCTGCATCTGCAGGCAGGATCATCCCACCCACCATATCCCTGGGATATAAGCCCTCTCTCACTTGGAGGTGGAGTGGACATCACCATCCCAGTCCCCTCAGGATTGGGGAAAGAACTATGGACTAGAGTGGACTTGATGGTATTCTGTTGTACACATATGGTGATTCTAGCAATGGAAGAAATTATAACAATGAGGTGGAGCCAGTGGCCACTTGACACTTTTGGGGCAGGGAGGGGACGAGCAGTTGAAATACAGGGGCTTCTATGGGATTTGGAGGTTGTCCTGAGTACCGTTGTGGCAACGGATGTAGGCCATTTTAAATCAGCACACACCACTCAGAACTGTGTGGGAGAGAGTGTGGTCTACGATTGAACTGTGGTTTATGGTTGGTGGCAAGGCCCCAGGATGTGTAAGTCCATTGAGGGTGGTGGGCCACACTTGTGGGAGATATTTGTGTGGGATGTGGTGGGAGGTGTGGGAGGTGGGCAACATGGGAATCCCAGTGGGTTCCATGTAATATTTTGGGTAATCTAAGCACCTCTTAAAATACATTTATATATATATATAAATAACATTTTTGTAAGCAAATGCACATATATGCATATATATTTATATATCATTTTACAAATATTGGTATGTATTGTGAAAATTTTGATTTTTACCCACAATGGAAAATAAATTTAAAAAAATGTATATTGCAATCCCTAGAGCAAGGAATAAGAAAATAACTAATATATATATATATATATATATAAATACATATATAATACATATATTGTAATATATAATATATATTATATATTATTTAAATTATATTATATATTATACTTAAATTATATATATGTAATTTAAAATTTCACAATGGAATTAAAATTTCACAAGAAAATTTCCACTTAATGTAGAAGAAAGCAGTAAAGGAAGTACAGAAGAGTAAAACTGACAATGAGACATAGAAAACAAAGAGCAAAGTGGCAGATGTAAATACAACCATTTCAATAACATCAAATGTGAATGAATTTGCCAATCTGATAAAAAGGTAGAGATTGCCAAAGATACCAACAGGTTGATGGAAAAAATTATACCATGCAGGCAATAATCATAAAAGAGCAGAAATGACTATACTACTAACACAAAAAACAGACTTTGAAACAAAAAATCTTACTAGATACAGAGGAATTTCATGATATATGCATCTAACAACAGAGCCTCCAATCATGAAGCAAAAACTGACAAAATTGAAAGGAGAAACAGACAATTCAAAAATAGCTGGAGACTTCAAAATTCCACTTTCAATAACGGGTTAAAAAACTAGGCAGAATGGGAGGCCCTGGGTTCGGTTCCCGGGGCCTCCTGGTGAAGGCAAGCCCGCCCGCACGGCGTGGTTAGCTGACCCAGCGAGCACAAGCAGCAAGGGGGGAATAAATGAATAAATAAATAAAATCTTAAAAAAAAAAAAAAAAAAATATATATATATATATATATATATAAACTAGGCAGAAGATTAATAAGAAATAAAATACCTGAATAAACCATAAACAAAATAAGACCTACCAGAAACCAGTCCAACAAAAGCAGAACATATATTCTTCTCAAATACACAGAGCATTCTCTAAGCTGCCATATGGCAGACCATAAATACAAACCACCCTCCCCCCAAAAGTAAAAGGATTAAAATCAAACAAAGTATTTTTTCCAACAATAGAAGTAAATTAAACAGAAAGAAATTTGGGGAACTTAAAAATATGTGGAAATTAAACAACATACTTCTAAATAACCAATGGGCCAAAGAAATCTTTAAAAGGGAATTTAGAAAATACTTTCAATATGAATGTATTGAAAATGAATGAAGACACAATTACCAAAACTTATGGGATTCAGATAAAGTAGAACTTATAGGGATATCTGTAGCTATAAATACTTACATTAGAAAAGGAAAAAAAAAAAGATCTCAAACAAATAACCTAAACTTCCATCTTACGAAACTAGAAGAAGGAGGAGCAAAGCAAACCCAAGGCAGGCAGATGGAAAGAAATAATAAAGGCTAAAGGAGAAATAAATGAAACAGGAAGCAGAGAAACAATAGAAAAAGAAATCAACAAAACCAAAACTTAGTTCATTGAAAAGATCAACAAAATTGACAAATCTTTACAGACTGACTGAAATTAAAAAGGAAGAAAACTCAAATTACTAAAATCAGGAATAAAAGAGGGAACATACTACCAACCATACAGAAATAAAAAAGGATAATAAGGGAATGCTATGAACAATTGTATACCAACAAATCAGATGATTTAGATGAAAAAAAAACAAAACAAAACATATTCTATAATGACACATACCTAGCAAAATTTCAAACAAGTCTTTTTAGGTCCCACTCTCACTAGTATTCAGTCCAGGAAAGTAATCAGTTTAATTTCTAAAAAAATAAAAAAGAAAAAGAAAAAAAAAAGAAAAACAATAATTTCCATCATAAAAATTTCCTTGGAATTAATAAGGAAAATTAGTCCCCTAAGTGAATATCTAGACTTAATATCCTTCCTGAAATCAATATTCACAAGGACATATAGCGTATTGTCCCTGGAGATTAAAGCCAAAACTATATCCTGGACTGGACTTTTATAAGGGAGAAGGATGACTTCTCAGAAAATCAGCAACAATCACACTAAATATTAGGCACTTTAAGCACAGTGAATTTCATGCTCTTAGGGTAAAAAAGCAGGTTCCTTAGCCAATGAGCAGAAAATCAGTGCAAAAAGGAATTTAAATGATACCCAAGGGTTAAAAGCTAAATTTTAAGTATGAGATTTTAGATTTAAGGATAATTCTAAGGAATTGTAAATTTCAGCATGACAATGAATTCTAAAGCAGAAGAAAACCCTAAGAACACAGAAGAAATCTGAGTGACCACAAATGAGGTGGCACTGATAAAAAAAAGTGAAAGAATAACTACATAAATTATATATAAGGTCAATGCTATGAGGATGCCATAATGTTTTTGTTGATGCCCAAGTAAAATTCAAGTCTCTTCATTATATGCCCAGTCCCCTATCGCTGACCACCTGTTTTTCCTCCTCCCCCCATCCCCCTCATCCACCCCCCACTCTCCTTATCCTCACTATAGCTAGAATCATCCCTTAAAAACCAGATCTGATCTCATCACTCATCTGCTCAAAACCTTTGCTTGGCTCATCATACAGAGAATGTAGCCCAATTCCTCAGCTCAGCTTTCAATGCCCTCAACCACTGATCTAGCCCTGATCTACTTTTTCTGGCCTATCTCCCACCACATTCCCCACCCCTATACCCAAGGGGGCATTATCACAAAGGCCATGTACCCCTGTGCTTTCTTATCTTTAAAAATGTTGTCCCTCCTGTCTCCCACCCCCATTTTAAAAAATTTCTGTCTTCAAGATAGAAAATTCTATCTTCCATGCCCCAGCCTTTTGTTCCTGTAGCACTATTTTTAGGCTTCTTATGCCAGAACGTATCATATTCTGCAGTGTGTAACACTTCTGTGTGGCTGTCTCTTCTGCCAAACTATAAGCTCTCTGAAGGCAAGAACTTTTTAGACATCTTCACAATTTGTTATCACCCTTGTACCTAGCATATAGAAACGTCTCAAAATAATGCTTGTTGAGCAAGAAGCAAAATGGAAATGTTATTTTGGAGAAGTTGCAAAATTTCAAGAATAGTATTGACTTTCAAGTTGGGGATTTGCTTGGCTCTCAGTGCAGATCTCAAAGTCTACTCCCTCCCACCTCCCACTCCCCCCCCACCCCCAAGTCAGCCTAAGGTGGAAGCTCAGAGGATTAAAACACCATTTTAATTGTCAGAAGACATTTCTAAACTCCACTAGTCTGTTAATCTCTTACTATCCAATTCATTAATAAAAATGCCTTGAAATAAAAGTCCTACTCTCAAGCCAATTTTTTGGGGGGAAGGTTAGATAATACAAAATTGCTTCTAATCACAGCTTAATTTTGCCCCACAAATTCCAGGAAACAGGAAATCCCCTGGGAAACACTCCAAAGCCTTTTTTTTTTTTTTTTCTATAGCCCTTTCTCTAGGGTGGCCCATTACCAACTTCAAGTCCCATAAGCTCTTCTTTTTCTTTAATCAAAAAGAGAAAGGATCAAATAAGAGCTGTTTCCTTTTGTTGGCTTGTTATTCTTGACAGTCTTTCCCTCTAAAAGATCTGTAAACCTTCCAATCAGCATTTAATTTCATTGCTGGAATGAAAGATTTCCTCTTCTAATTTTAAACATAAGTAAATATGGAAAAAACTATTCAGGGAGGCAAAGGAGACTCCTTGAAACCATACTAGGCCTCCTTTATAGCAAATATCTTTCAGTCTTGGCCAGGAAAGAAGAGCTGCCAGCTCCTACCCTGGATAGGATCATCCAGGGACTGACCAGGCTGACTGTTTCACACTATGTCCCAGCTGGAAGCTATGGTTAAGAAGAAACTCCATTCCATGAGCATGAGTCTGTTGACCAGTCTGCCCCCCATAGCCCTTTTCTGCTTCTCTCCCAGAACCCCTCCTCCATACCTCCTCTTTATCTTAACCCAAAGTTTTTCAAAAGCTGCTCTACTGACATTTTGGACTGGGTTATTCTTTGTTGTGAAAGGCTGTCCTAGGCATAGGGTGTTAAGCAGCATTTCTGGCCTCTACATATTAGATGCCCATAATATTAAATAGTAACATGTCATCACAACCCCTTCCTGCCCATGATAATAAAAAATGTCTCCAGACATTGCCAAATGTCCCCAGTAGAGAAAAATCCCCCCAGTTGTAAACCAGTTCCTTAACCAAACCTATTTACTATTTATTCATGGGCAACATTTATTAAACCACCACTACTTCAAGATTCCCATAGACCTTTGTTTCAGCATGTCTGCTATTACTTTTCTTAGTATGGTATTTACTTTTTTGGTAACTCTCTATATGTAACATTTTTATTTTTATTTTTTATATGTAACATTTTGAAACTCATACCTGTTTCCCACAGTATCTTTACTTCTGGATACAAAGTTCCTGGAACACATTCTCTTTAGTTACTGTAATAATCCCTAAAAGTTTAAAGGAAATAACTCTATAATGTTGATAAATGGGGATACTGTGGACTTCCTACCTCTTCAGGTTTACTATACCAACAGTTACAAAATGGATACAGATCACTTTGTTTCTTATGGTGGGATACATACACACACACCCAATCAAGGGGGATAATATACCATGGCACAGGGGTAACACAAAGCCTCAGGGGAAACACAACTAGCTGGAGTTTCAATTTTGCTTAAAGATTTAGGGAAGAGGTAGTTTTTAAGTACAAAAAACAAAGTTTGGGAAGCGGCTGTGGCTCAATCAGTAGGGCTCCCGTTTACCATATGGGAGGCCCCGGGTTCGGTTCCCGGGGCCTCCTGGTGAAGGCAAGCCCGCCCGCACGGCGTGGTTGGCTGACCCAGAGAGCACAAGCAGCAAGGGGGGGATAAATGAATAAATAAATAAAATCTTTAAAAAAAAAAAAAAAAAAAACAAAGTTTTATATTAAAACCAAGACAAACATTTTGAAGTGAAATGAATTTTTGCATGAATTTTAAAATAAGAGACACCAGAAAAATTGTGATTTTTGCAGTGGGCCAAATCAGGGCATGGCCCCAAGTAGACCAGTGCTTCAGCAGAAAGGTTGAGAAGCCTTAATGTCACTGAAGACAGCATTTTCACTGAATTTAAATTGCAAGTACCTTGGTAGAACATGTGTTCTAAACTCCAGCTCAGAGGTAGGTGTAGCTTTTTAAAACCCATTTTATGGATGAGGTGACTACCTAGCCTAAGATTTAACTGGTAATCTCTCTACAACTGGGTTAATATGCTTTGCAATTCTCATCATATAAACAGTGATGAGGATAAGTGATGAGGAAAACTGCAATTTCTGAGTCTACTTTTGGGGAGCAGTCTTTCTAGGTAGGGAAAGGGTCCAGTAGATTTGTAGCTTGAAGCTCAATGTTAGAATAAGAAATTATAATGTAAATTTGCCTTCTCTTCCTATATGTCTCCATATCATGCCCCCTTTTAAAAATTAATTCTTAAAAATTCCAGCCCACGTTAGCTAAAGTGAGACAAAATAAAAACAGTTGTGAAGTGAAATTCTGATTAGAAATTTTAAATTCACTTTGTTAGTGTCTCTTTTACCACCTGGAATAATTCCAGGCAAAGTCCTCTTTGCTTATACTCCTCTTTCCCCTCTTCTTTTCTTTTGCTTGTTTTAACATTGTCAGAAGCTATATAACTTAGGCAAGATACTTAACCTCTCTGGGTTTTTTCTCTATTTGAAAATGAGAGTATTAAGAACCAGATAATTTCAAAATCTTTCACAATTCAGAATTTTACTAGAAAAATTACATATCTGTAAGCAACCAAAATCCTATATATTTCAATATCTTAAAAATAGTCTCTCAACTCTAGGTTTTAAATTAAATTAAAAGATAAAATTCAGCAGCATTTTCTATTACATTCTTACAAAAAAAATTTAGGGGAAAATGTCAACACACTTACCTGCAAACATAACTGCTCTTAGCAACTAGAAAGTAACAGTAAACAAAGGAAGAGTAATTGTTTTTTCTCTAGTTAGAGTTACCTGTACAGATGCATGTGAATACTGTCAATGGCCCAAGGGAGTGCTGGCAGCAACTTGCCCTCCAAGCTCCAACCATTTTCTTTCTTAACCAATCAGTGCTTGCGCCATCTATTTCAGGTAACTTCCAATCAGGTTAAATAAATAGCTGAGCACTTGATCTGAGCGACTTATAGCTACAAAGTCATAAACTTGTCTTAACCAATTATGATCCTGAACATGAAGGAGGTTGGGTGGAAGGAGAAAAGTCAATGAGAGGAAAGGAAAAATTAACAGAAAATAAAAATGATCAGGGAGTAGATATCAAATGAGAAAAGATCCAAAGAAATGTAAGAAATGAAGGAATGATAAAGACATTTAGGGAAATGAAGCAATATACAACAGACAGGAATTGCAAGTAGGTACATATTAGCCAAATGTAAATATGAAATTTAGAACCCTGCAAATTTGAATGGTACTGCAGCAAATGGGAAAACTGTCTTCCAAAAACAATTTGCCTTAATAAAGAAAAAAGTGACAAATATATCTACCATTGACAAGGCCAACCTTCAAAGAGTAAACGTAAAATAGATATTTGAACCACTCATGCTTGTCAGTTCCAGTTGTTACCATTTTGTTTGCCATAAACCTACTGACCTGTACTGTAGAATTTTGATTGTGTGACCATGTGCTAATACTACCAGGGCTAAATATATTTTTAAGTAGTATTTTTTTCCCTCTCAAACAAAAATAAAAATGTAGCAATAATCACAGACAATAATTTAGCAGTAAGCAGAGCCACATCAAAGTTTTCCTGCTAAACTTAGTTTTAAAATACCATAAATATCAGTTTTCTTAACCTATTAATTAATCTTATCACATAAACCCTCAAAAGCTCTAATGCAAGACTTCAATGTATGGATCTGTACCATGACGGACAGACTGCTAGTTCTTCCTTCAACCATAAATATCCATTCCCTCCTCCTATAATAAAATAACTTGAGGGGAGTAGATAAAGCTCAGTGGTTGAGTATCTGCTTCCCATATACAATCCCCAGTACCTCCTTAAAAATTAAAAATTAAAATAACTTTACTCAAGTAATTTTCCAGTTTTTCTTACATTAGCCATGTGACTACATTCTAGACAACAGGATATAAATGGAAGTAATGTATAAAAGCTCTTGCCCTTAAAAGAAGTATCCCCTTTGTTTCTTCCTCTTTCTGCCGGCTAAAATGTGGACCTGAGAGTGAGTAGAGTAGCCATCTTGGACCAACTTGGAAGCTACAAGTTGAAAATGACAGGAAAACAAGAGGGATTTGGGGTTTCCAAGACCAAACACCACTCTATCCACCTAGTACTGCACTGTTACATAAGAAAAATAAACTATCCTGCATAAGCCACTACTTTGGCCTTTGGTATAGCAGCCAAACTAGTATCCCAATATACAAGCTATTAGAAAATAAAGACATTTTCAGAGGCATATTGTTCATCTGCCTAACATGGCTTCTGAGGAAGAAATTACCCCTTTCCCACTACATGAAGCTCAGGTGGGGCATCACTGAGTACCCAGAGTAAGAGAAGTGAACTAAGCTTAGACAACCAACCTTTATTCTGTTGGCTTCAGTCACTGGCCCAGAGATAGGGATGTGAGACAAGTTAGACCAGAGTATTTTCCTAGTACTATATATTTGAATAGAAGGGGAAAGGCATTCTCTTTTTTTCCCCCTGGGGTTGCTCATCTGGGCTAATGGAAGCACAAGCTATCTGTAGTTATGCTCTACTTTCTGCCTACCTACCCTTACCCTTTTCTCCCCAATTACAGGGGATTGTTAGGGAGAAAATGAGGTCTACATACATGGAAAGATTTCTGATAACCCCATTTCAATCGTTGAGGCTAACCCTACTTTTTTTTTTTTTTTTAAGATTTATTTTTATTTATTTATCACCCCTCCTTGCTGCTTGTGCTCGCTGTCTGTTCTCTGTGTCCATTTGCTGTGCGTTCTTCTGTGTCTGCTTGTCTCCCTTTGTTGCATCATCTTGCTGCACCAGCTCTCCCACAGGCGTGGGCAATCAGCTCTCTGTGGCACAGGCCAGCTTGCCTTCACCAGGAGGCCCTGGGAGTCGAACCCGGTGCTTCCCATACAGCAGACGGGAGCCCAATCAATTGAGCCACAGCCGCTTCCCTAACCCTACTTTTTATTTGCTTAAGCTAGTTCAGACTTGGTTTCCATGGCAATTTAAAGAGTTCTAATATGGTTAATTACTATAACAAAAGATTATAATGACAATAATAATAAACTCTCTACTTGGAACCATAAAAATTTAAATAATGTTTCATGTGAAAATTAACATCAGTTGTCACTATAAAATATGGGCATGATGCAAGCATGATGTTGAGTTTTTTGCTTTAATTTCTTTAAAATTATACTGGAAGATTTAACATTTCCTTTTAAAACACATTCATCCAAGAAGCTTTAAAGTATTAACCCAGCATACCAATAAGAAAGGATAACAAATATGTTGCATGGATAAAGCAGATTAAGTGGGACAACTAGGTTCTCAATTTTTCTTAGAAACAATCACTCTTCTCATCTTATCCTGTTGTTTTTTCTCCTCCGAGTTCATTTTGCTGAATTTGTGTTCTTAAATCATTACATAAACCTAAAGAAATTTTGAAAAATTTTCTTGCTATATCAGCTACATTTTCTTCCAAGTTGATTCATCAGTCTTAGCATTCTTCTCTGTGGGACAGTGCTACTGAGTGTGAACCACAGGCCAAAAGCATCTTCATCACCTAGCAGCTTGTCTGAAATGTAAATTATTGGGTCCCATCTCAGACTAATTGAATCATAATCTCTGGGCTGGAGTCCAGGAATTTGTGCCAATGATTCTTATACACATTAACGTTGTAAAACTACTGCTGTAGGTTTGCATAGTTACCATGTTCTTTCTTTTAGTTCATGCTCAACATAGACATTCTATTAGCCTTGCTATAAAATGGGTGACAACCGCCTTCCCAACTCTATCTGAGACCAGTTTATGTTTCTCTTCAAGACACAGTTGGGGGGTAAAAAACAGATCCAGTTGGGAGCTGAGTCTATTTAGATCTACTTGCTTTTCTGAAGCCTAGGATAAAGCAGCTAAGGATCATGAAGAAAAAGGCTCAGCCAAATTTTAAATATCTGAACTTTGTTCTTTCTTCTGAGATTTTGTTAAATGGTCTTCAGCAGTAAATAGGGGTAAAGTATTTATTTATTCATTTTTTTCTCCAGATTCAGGGGTGTTAATGAGAAGTTCTAGGAATTCCAGAGGCTGACAGTAATGTAAGCTTCTCCTATCTGCTCCACTCCAGAAAGCACGGAGTATATCACAGAGCATGGAAGCACAAGTGAATAATAAGGCTTGAGAGGTAATTTAAGGTCCAAGAGTGGTAAGAAACCATCAGAAGGTAAACATAATTTTTGATGAGAGCAACTTTTACAATACCTATCCTGGGAAAATTCCCTAAATAAGGTTAACAAGTAATGCACAATAGTACAGAATTAATTCAACAAAGTAGGGATTTCTTTCACCTCAGCCTAATAAAAGTTTATTTTCAAAATGCTACTGGGGAGTGGGTGTGGCTCAGTGGTTGAGCACTTGCTTCCCATGTTCAATCCCAGTACCTCCTAAAAAAAAAAAGCTACTGAGGTAAGCCCCCAAACTTTAATTCTTCACGTATTTCCTTCAAAAGAGATTTTTAAAAAAGCTTTTGTATGAAATATCAAATCATATGTAAAAATCCTATATGCTAGTTTTAAAAATCTGAATTTTAAATTATGAAATGATAATCCATCTGCCAGACAGTCAAGGCCCCAAATCAATTAACATTCAAAGAAAGAAAGAAGCATGATTTGGGTCCTGTTATACTTTGATAGTTATAAAGGCTGATCTGCTGTCATTTAATAAGTGTTAGTGCCATAAGTAAATAATGTACTTATATTCCGAAAGTATATTTGTCTTGCACACCTGGCATACTCATTATGAATCATTATTTTACGAACATTTATTTGCCAACATATAATTTCCTCCATAATGGCAACTAATATAAAAACCCCAGTAGTATTAACCTATCTGCTCTCATGTTCTATGGTCTTCTAGTTAATATAGTATATAGATTTTTATTCATAAACTTGACAGCCACAACAACTTATAAACAATTAATGGAATGTTAGGAATAAAGCTACATTTTAAAGACTGACTTTTTTTTTTTACTTTTACTTTTATTATTCTGCCTTTTTATATTCATACTTCCCACTAATTTTTTCATTAGTCTCCATAAATTGTAGATTTAAATATAGCCAAGAATAAAACAACAATATTGAGATGGGTTTCAACAAAATAGCTGAGTAAAATCAGTATCCCAGCGATTTAAAGCAATTCTCCAAAAAAAAATAAAAACCAAGTTATTCAACCAAAGGTAAACATGGAGAAAGTTAGAGCCAAGGCCCAAGTTGTAAAAGTCTAAGTGTCACAAAGTTAACTAAATCACTAATAGAAGGTCCATGAGATGAGGAAAGATCCCTAGACAGATTCAGCAGTGTATTCAACCTGCAGAAGATGGGGGTAGGGGTAGGGCTATGAGTTCGGTTGTATACAATCAGATTACCAAGGTTTTAAGCCCTAATCAAAGATAACAAATGTTATTACACCTAGATAATAATCTCTAAAGAACTTTCAGCTTGAATTATATTGACTCTTGCCATTATATGAAGAACTTAGGTTAATATTTTTGTAGTCTTAATTAAAAGGATAATCTATTTAATCAATTTCATGGAGTGAATTATCAGCTAACATCCTGTTACCTAGAAATTATGCTGTTTCACCTTGAGGCTATCACAGTCAGGATCTTTACCTGGCATTCATTCAAGAAATATTCAGTGACAAACAAATTACAAGGTTCTATGCTAAGTTCTAGGTGGATCCACTGTTGAATTATCTCATAACTTTACCTCAAATCCCTTGACTTTCACTAACAAATCCAGGCCTACTTTTGGCTCTACCACTTCTTTTCCTCAACGGAAATTGAAGTATGTTATGACTATTGTATTATGACTATTTTTCTATGTTATAGTCCTATTTCAGCTAAATTACTCCTATAGTCTTTATCAATTTAGGTTTTTAAGAAGCTGCCTTTTTAAAGATTGATATATGATGTGAGACAAGGATTAGACAAGTGCTCTCCATCTAACATCAAAGTTGTAAAAGAGGTTCAGCTGAACTTTCCTCAGTGAGGTAAGTGTCAATTATTCTAAAACTAGTAAATGAACCCATTTGTGTGTGAATCTAAAGTATGTCCCTTACCAAATTATCTGCAAGTCAAAAACAAAAATTTAGGCAGATGATAGTTAAATATAATGTTAAAAGGTATGTTGCACAATAAATTGAAACTTTTTTATTTAACTTATATCTGCTTAGTTTTTTATTTAGTTAAGTATAAAGGCCCAGTTAATCAACTCATGAGATGGGTCAAGGCAAGACACTTGAACTACACGATAGGATTTAAAAAGCAATTGGTCATTTAGTAGTTCTCTTGTAATCACACACACACACACATACACACACGCACATTGGTAGAGTACTCTGGATATAGGATTTTCCTCCATAATCTTGTAAAATGCACTGTTCACAATCTGCAATATTTTGTAAACTATATAAATTGGACATGACCAAATTAGAGATGTCTGATAAACTCTTATAAAGTATTTGGGAACTGTATTCCCAAAAAGATAGATTTTAAACTATAAAAAGAAACATTCATATAAAATCACAACAGATTTAACAGACATCTGGGAAAAAAAATCAAATAATAACTCAATTTTCTACTTTTTTCAAATATGACTAAGAAAAAAAGTTGCAAATAGTAATGTTTATATATTTTTAAAACTATTAACTTGCTAAATTTAAAAAAAAAAAGCTATACAGTATTATTGCACTCCACGAATGTGCAGAATTCCAAAATGTGCCAGCACTGAAAAACTGTCTTGCATTGAGGTTTTCCAAGAGGTACAACGAGCCTGCCAAGAGCATCTGGCCTGTACTAACAGCTTGCTGTCTTCAGTACAGGCCTTCATAATGTCAGTCACGCTGCTCTTGCAAAAATCCCTTAATGTCTGAAAGATATAACAGAAAAAGAACATTTTATTTCAAAATATCATTCTTCTAATAAACTCTTTCAGGTTAACTTATTAAACAGAAAAGAACTAAGAATGACTCTGCTAAACAAAAGTTTAGTAACTGACACTCGCCTCTCCGTTTTCACACATATTTTAGCATACACACCTTCCCTTATATAATTTTTATCTGGAGCATATTAAATAATTTGCATACTCTTACGATCTAATTATTTGAAGGCGAGGAGAGGATATATGTATATTCACACTCTAGCATAATATCAATTCTCCCCATTTAGGGGTTCATAGTTGGGGGAAAAAAAAGTGTTAAAAGGCCCAAGTATTAAGCAGTGAAGATAAAATTACAAATGCAACCTTACTTTAATTTGGCAGACCCAAACCTTCTTGATATACTAATAAATTTTAATGAAGATATCTGTTAAATCTTAAGTTGGAAACTCAAGTGATAATGTACTTACAAAAGAGTTCTCAGTGCTGATAGGTGGGGCTATGATCGATGATGGGGGATTGAATCCATGTGTACATTGAGCTTCATTTCATTGTCAAGAATTTGAACAAGCTGTTGCATGGATGGAAGGTGACCAGATTCCAGCTTAGACCATACAGGTACATCTATTAAAATAAATGACAGAAAAAAAATAAATAAATAAAGTACAGAGTTGGACTCAATGATAGACAGAGTTGGACTCAATTATGGCTTCCCTACACATGGCTCATCTGTTACTTCTATTTAAACCTATACTTGGTGTTGGAGTTTGTAGGTGTACGTCCAAGAGACTGGAGTCTTTGGGCTGTCCATGTGCCAGCTGGGCCCGGAACCTCAGCGGAGTTGCAACATCTACTCTCCAGTTCATTGGCCTCACCCAGGACAACTAACAAGGAGGTGAGGATTTGTCAACCACCATACCAAGGAAACAAAAGAGCTGATAACTGCAAGTAAGAGAGTCCCATCCATCGGCTGTATGGGATCGAAGCCTCCTCTCAGAGGTGGAGTGGACATGACCATCCCAGAATGCTCAGGATTGGGGAATGAACAATAGAATAGAGTGGACTTACTGATATTCTACTATAAACATATTGTGATTCTAGCATTGGAAGAAATTACAACATTGATGTGGAGGCAGTGACCATTGGAGGCTCTGGGGGCAGGGAGAGGGAAAAATAGTTGTAATATGGGGACTTTTTCGGGACTTGGAAATCGTACTGAATGACAATGCAATGACAGATATAGGCCATTTTATATCCTCACATAACATGCAGAAATGTGTGGGAGAGAGTGTAGACTACAATGTGAACTATGGTCCATGCTCAGTGGCAAAGCCCCAAGATGAGTCTATCAATTGCAATGATAAAATTAGTGCCACACTAATGAAGTATGTTTATGTGGGAGGATGTGGGAGGTGTGGGGAGTAGGGCATATGGGAATCCCTATATTTTTTGGGTAACATTTATGTAATCCAAGTATCTTTAAAAAAAAAAAAATTAAAAAAAAAAAAAGTTAAAGATAATTCTGTAAAGATATTCATTCCGTAAATATTTATTGAGTGTCCTATGTACATAGACAGGGACATAACAGTGGCAAAAGGGATAAGTTTTTTCCCCTTATGGAGTTTATATTTGGTTAAGGGAAACAAAAAAAGAACCACACAAATGGCTACAAAACTACAATTGTGTTAAGTACTAAGAATTAAAACTAAAAGGTACTAAGGTGCTATATAAGAGGCATATACACAAGTCTTGGCCCCAACTGCTCAGAGAAGTAATCTCATGTAAACTGAGACCTAAAAGATAAAAAGAAGTTACCAATACAGAATAAGGGTTCATGGGAGTGGAAAATCTTAGAGGCAGAGAGAATAGTAAGTGTAAAGGCTGGAAAGGAAATTGGCACATTAAAAGTGAGAGAAAGGGACTGGGTATAGCCCAGTGGTTTGAGTGCCTGCTTCCCATGTACGAGGTGCCAGGTTCAATCCCTGGTGCCTCCTTAAAAAAAGAAAAAGAAAAAGAAAAAAAAAAAGTGATAGAAGGACAATGTAGCTAAAATCTAGTAGAGAAATCAAAAATACAAACAAATAGAAAATAAAAAATAAAAATAAAATGTAGTAGCGGAGTGGGAAAGGGTCTTGAGCAGGGGTTGACAAACTGTAAAGGGCCAGATGGTTAGTATTTTAGGCTTTGGAGGATATATAGTCTCTGTCACAGCTATTCAACTCTGTAATTGTAGCCTGGAAGCAATAACAGGCATACACAAACAAATGGGCATGGTTGTATTCCAATAAAACTACTGGCAAAACAGAAGCAGAGGAAATAGCCCATAGAACCATAGTCTGCCAACCCCTAGACCAGATCTTGAAGGGCCTTTTGGCTATGTTAAATGTTCTGGTCTTTATCTTGAGGACAAAGTAAAGACTTTTAATGAATATCAGACAGGAAAGTAGCAAGATGAAATTTGCATTTTAGAAAGTCACTTTACTCCTTAGAGCAGAGATTGGCAAATTTTTCTGTAAAAAGCCAGATGGTAACTATTTTAAATTTTATGGATCAAGAGGCAAAATCAAGGATATTATATAGGTATTTATATAAGCAAGGAGAAAACAAATTTCCACAAATTTTTCAGTGATGAAATTCAAAACTTTATTTATGGAACTGAGATTTGAGTTTTATATAATTTTTACGTCACAAAACTCTTAAGCTTTTCTTTCTTTTCAACTATTAAAAAATGTAAAAACAATTCTTTCTTAGCTAACAGCCATTTCTGCCAACTAAAGAGAATGAATTAGAAGGGAACAAGAGAATTATGGCTTGACTAGAATGGTAACAGGAAAATGAACCTAAGTAATTTCTGAGAAATTTAGTAGGTAGAATTGACAAGAGTTGGTAACCCATTAGATATGGGGAGTAAGGAAGAAGGTGATTTTATCCTAGGTTTCTAACGTGGGTAACTGGGTAAACAGATGATGGTGTCATTAACTAAATGTAAAATGCTGGGAGAAGCAAACTGGGGTGAATGAGAATTACAGGAAGCAGAAGTGATCAAGAGTTCATTTTGGGGCAGGGAATGTTTAAAATTCCTGGGTGGAATATGAAGAAGAAAGGTCTAGTATGGATTACAGCTATTCACTCAGGGATCACCATCACACAGATGTCATTTTAAAGCGTGTGGGTACATGAGGATCATATTTAGAGAGAATTTAGCATATGAAGAGGGACAACTACCCAAGGAATTCCAAAATATAAAGTTCAAGTAGAGGTAAAAGTAGGTGAACTTTCCTAAATTTTTCTCCTGAAGCTTCAAGCTTCTTTCAAATATACTTCCTCTTTTACATGAACATAAAAAAATTTTCTTTTATTACGAAAAATAGAAAAAGTATGATGCTAACTATAAATCAATTAAACTTATCACAAAATGCAAACTACTCAGGACATACCATTTAAAGTTATCTCAAATGCACCTGTTGACATACACTGGTTCTCAACCATGTTGCTCAAGAAGAAAACCATCATACATGCATAGACCTAAAAGAAAATTAGTACAAAAGGCAAAGTCATTTTGAAGTTAAAACATGACAACTGATAAATATAATCAAAAGTAGTTCCTGGGTTTTCTTGGAACCAACACAAAAGTTAAATTCCCCAAACTAGCAGAGAATTATGTAACAACCTCTTAAGAAAGTCCCTATCAGGACAGGATGCTCAACCCCAAAAAGCCAATTAAGCCCCAAGTGAAGAAACCTAGACCAATTAAAAATAAAGCCTCATGTACACCTTATTAGACTAACAGGTCCCTGCTCCAATTAATAAAGCCTAACCAACTTCCTTTTTTCTGTTTATTAAACTGCCCACAAACCCCCTGGCCTCGAAACAGCTTTCACTTTTGCAGGCAAAAGGTTTCCTTGCTGCTGCAGCAATCTTGGTGTCCTAAATAAAATGCGGTAAACTCCAACTCAATTGATTTGTCTCGACAGTAATACTAAAGAGTAATATTTTAAATATATAGTCTCATTTTTTACTAGGGAAATGCTTGTTAAATCTACATTAAAAGTTTCCACACAACTGCTACTGCTATTCTGTATATTCAGATAATGTACACAGAACAAGAAAAATGCAACACTAATTCCCAGATCTACACATACTGCTATACATATTGAAGAACTTATTTATAATATTTGCTATGTAGAGAAAGAAGTTCTAAGAGATGTTGCAATAATCTGAATAAGTTAAATAAAAGGATATTAGCATAAGTAGAAGGGTTCACCTTACCAATTTTACAATGTATGAATTCACAAAAGACTAGTGATGCAATAATCAGCAACTACAGGTAGATCCCTCATTGTTATTAAGAGTTTATTTTATTATTCAAACAACCTGTCCATGTTTTAAGCAAACCATTTTTTTAAAAATTTGGCTAGAGAGTGCTAGTAAATTAAAGTACATTCATTCATTCATTCACCCTTTGAAGGCAAATCTATACCCTCCCCCAAAAGAAATTAGAAGCTCCTTTGAAAGAAAGGTTTTAATCTAACAAATTTACCAGATTAAAGGTATGATGTGGTAGGGATGTTAACCCACCAGTTTCAGAAAAATAAAAATGCTCATAACACATGAGAAAGAGGTTTCCCTCTGCACCGCCTGAGGTGGGTGGGCTTTGATTTCAAATGGGTTTACCCAAGATTCTCAAATATATATTATTTCTTTTGGGCAATTTGTCAAACACAGGCAATTGTTATGAAATCTACAACTTTCAAAGTACATTCTTATTTAGGAGATCAACACTGGTATATATGTAGAAGTTAAATGTACTCAAGATAATTTGATATTAACAGAATTAATAAATATAGCACAAAATATTATAAGTATTTAACTTCCAATTCTTACTCTTTTACAAATCAACATTTTGTTAATAACAGGGTAGACACACACTTCAATTAGAGGTATCGCTTGAGAATATATGTTAACAAGCCTTGCCTATTATTGGAAAGAAGTAGCTTCCTAGAAAAAGAAGTAAGGCTAGGTAAGGAGTCTAGGACGTCTCAAAGAACAAGACCAGATAGAGGATAGCAAAAGAGAATACTTCATAAAAGGAAACACAGGCAATCACATGAAAAGAGAAATTAAAATGAGCACCAATTCTGATAGCAGAACAACAGACCCTGCAGAAAAGATCATTTTAAGCAAGACAGGTGGAAATAAGAGATCTAGAAAGAAGGTATATTGCAGCAAGAACCTACAAATGTAAAATGAAATTGCACAAGTGTCTTAAGTACATTTATACTGAGATTCTTTTAGGCAATTTACCAAACAACTTCAAGAACAAAATAGTCAAAGGGCAAGTGAAAAAATAAAATAAAATAAAATAAATAATAATAATAATAATAATAATAATAATGAGAAGTAGTTTTGGCAAGAACAAATCACTGGAAACACCTTTTTAAACGTATAAAAGGCCCACACGATGCATATATTATGTCTTGCTGGATACAATTTGATCTAAGTTGTATAATCAAAATCAGGTGATAAATTACTTTGTATGCAGATTCTACTAAAATACCACCCACCACCACCACCACCACCAATAATAAAAAGGTAAAACCTAATCATTCGTAATAGAAATATGGAAACTGAAGCCTAAGGAATTTAAATGACTTGCCCAGAGATTAAAAAGTAGTTTAGAGGAGAGCAAATGTAGCTCAAGTGGTTGAGCGCCTGCTTCCCATGTAAGAGGTCCTGGGTTCTATCCCTGGTACCTCCTAAAAAACAAATGAGGAAATCAACTCTCATTGGAGAGTGGATGTAGCTCAGTGGGTGAGCGCCTGCTTCCCATGTACAAGGTCCTGGGTTCAATCCCTGGTACCCCCTTCAAAAAAAAAAAAAAAAAAAGTAGTCTAGAGGTTGAAATAGATATAAACAGATGAATCAGTAAAAATTATTTGAAAAACAAATACATTAAAATATTCTTATTGACAGTCTAAAATCCTACAGCTACCAAAGCTGTGAAATTACATACCTTATTTTCTTGGCCCCATTGCCAGATGCTAGGAGCTTGCATGCCAAAGAAAGCAAAAGGATCCTTGCCAACAATTATTAAGCCTATTAATACTAGTTTGAAGACTGACAGGAAAGATGCTATGTGTCTAGCAAAAAAAAAAAAAAAATAAGAAATTCATCAGAAATCACAATTTCTCATCTACTTCAAGATGATAATTTAAGTGTATGTGTATAGACATTTTCCAGCTACCAAATCTTAACATTACCAATTATAACTAGAGAAAATGATAGTTACTAAAGTTTATTTTGCAGTTTTAAAAAATAAAAAATACTTAATATAATTTAAACAATTAAAAAAAAAATTAACTCACATTTTAAAGGATTGGCCTGTAAAAATATTATTATTTTTAGAAATTAATACATTGACTTTCTTAAAGATTTGAAAGTTCCTGGTCTATTTCCACAATAAAAAGCATATAGAAAGGCTTTTTAGAAAGGCTGTTATTTCTAAAATGACCCTCCTCTTCACTTCACATGCAGTCTTTTAAATTTGGGTCAAATAAACTTGCTATTTATAAAGCAGTATTCACTATATCTTATTATAACCAACTAAGTAATTATAATAACCAAGGAAAGTTCATTGAACCAATTCACAAAAGTTTATGAAGTTAAATAATTTCTTTTCCTTTTAAATTAATGGAATTTACTTACCTATATATTGGTTGAGGGAGGTAATTCTCTCCTTCAATGCGGATGTCTGGGTACCGCTGGCTAATAACCCGCATGTACTCCTCAAACACCCGCCTATAACCTCAGGAAACACTGCAGAAAAATAAAAGTGTTCCATGAAGTGCTTCAGAATACATCTAGATTTATTTTACAGTTAATAACACCTAACAATTATTACTAATAGAAAAAATAAATATTTCTTAATTCTACTTCTGGGTATATATCCAGAAGAATTGAAAGCAAGGACTTAAGCAGTATTTGCACACCGATGTTCACAGCAGCATTATTCACAATTGCTAAAAGACGGAAGCAACCCAAGTATCCAACAACCAATGAATGAATAAACAAAATGAGGTATATCCATACAATGAAATATTAGTCAGTCATAAAAAGGAGTGAAGTTCTGATACATGCAACAACATGGATGAACCCTGAAGACATCATGTTGAGTGAAACAAGCCAGACACGAACAATTATTATATGATCTCACTGATATGAAATAATTAGAACAAGTAAATTCACTGAGTCAAAAACTAGATACAGGTTATCAGGGGCCAAGGTGGGGTATAGAATAGTAAGTTAATACTTAATCAGTGCAAAGTTTCTGTTTGGGGTGATGCAAAAGTTTTGGTAACGCAAGGTGGTGTCAGTAACACCACCACTGTGAATGCAATTAACAGTACCGAATTGTAAATCTGAATGCTGTCATAGGGGAAATATTTAGGTTGTTCATGTTACTAGAATAAAAATTTAAAAACATATGACTGTACAACACAAACAGTAAATGCTAATATAAACTATGTTGATAGTATAATTATAATAATATTGTTTCATCAATTGTAACAAAGGTACCACACTAATGCAAAGGATTAATAATAGGGAAAACTGTGTGTAAAGGAAACTGTGTTTTCTGCATGATTTTTCTGTAAAACTACAGCTTCTCTAGTAAAAAAAAAAAAAACCACACATTTATCAAAAACATTCATAAACTAATAAAGATTGAAGCTGGATGATGGAGTATATTGCAATTTTGTACAAATTTGAAATTTTACATATGTAAGTTACCTATCCCTCAAGTAAATGCTTCCATTAAAACATAAAGCTTTACATAATAATAAAAAACATAAAGCTTTACAGATTTGGCCCACAGGAAATACTCTCACGCTTGCTGAACCACAGTAAGAGGAACTTAGATTTAAACAACTCTTAGATTCCTTCTGATTCTAAAGTTTGATTCTACTTTGCAAGAAAAAACAAAAAAACAAGATAATTTTCAGTAATATGACAGAAAATCTAAATCATTACTCCAGAAAATTAAGTCAATAACAGCCAACTTCTCCATTACTGGAAATAAATCTCTGGACAACTGATCTGCAGATATATGTTGTTCTACCAAGAAAAGGTAAATATGCCACTAGAGTGCATATGGAGAGATAAAGGAAGGTGGTCCCACTACATCAACAGAAGAGTTTACAAATTCAGGTAAGACTGTTAAGCACAGCAAGTTAAGTGCTAAGAGGCACATCCATACCATAGAGTAATGAGGATATCACTTGGTAGGGCCAGTAATTAAGTTAGAGTAAAAACTGAGGTGCTAGCTTTGTTGGTCAGACTGAAATCTGTGGTCATCAGGAAAAAAAAAAATACTAACCACCAAAACCAACCCAAGAAAACAGAACCAAGTTAATATCTAAGAGAGTAATACAACCCAAATATTATCAGACCTCAATTTAAGAAAACCCACTTTAAAAAACAAAACAAAAAGATTCCCAGTTTTCCTTTACAGTTAATACTCTCTACATTTAGAATGAAAATTTCCCACAAAAGATTAAGTGCCTATAAAGTACGAAATTTTTGACAAGTGAGACAAACTTCTATAGTTACATACTTAAAAGAACTTACAAAACCCCATATAGCTTATCTTTTACTGAACTTTCACCATACCCCAAATTTTAATCTACGCATTCAAGCTGGCCAATTTGATGTCCAAAATGGTCAGAGGCTAAAACTATACCCGTCTCTTGTATACTTATTATATGGGAAGTCAGAGTGAATGAGTTCTCAGAGATACTCTCTGGTCCAGTATTTCCAAAAGATAGCCTCAGATGTCCACAAAGTTCTCTATGGGAAATTTTATTATTATTGCTATATTGTTTATTCCTCCAATGATCATGTCTGACACTTTTCTGAATTCAGATTTCTAACTTTATATGATTTCCAACTTATACAAAAAAGTTGCAAGAATAATATGAAGATATTACATAAACTCTTCACATAGATTCATCAACTTAGTATCTGGTCACAATTATTTTCTCTATAAGAAATTTAATTTTGTTTTGAAGATACTATAAAAAATAATCTAGGGAAGCGGCTGTGGCTCAATCAGTGGGGCTCACGTTTACCATATGGGGGGCCCCGGGTTCGGTTCCTGCGTGGGCCCGCCTGCGCGGCGTGGTTGGCTGACCCAGCGAGCACGGGCAGCAGGGGGGGGATAAATGAATAAATAAATAAAATCTTTAAAAAAATAATAATAATAATAATAATAATAATAATCTAGATCATCTATATGCCTAATGCTCTTAAAACCAAAAAACGCCACCTGATTTCAATGTCCAAGTTCGCATTTGCATTTATAATGGAGATGATTATCTAAAATCATAGCATCTAACTTTTAAAGCTATATTTTGAGAACTGGAGCTCATAAATTAATATAATTGAAATAGCTTTTTATAGATGAAGGGGAACAATGAAGCCAAGAGAGATCAAGTGACTTTTCTAAGTTATACAGTAATTTATTATGTATTCATTCACTCACTCAAATATTTATTTAATGTCTGCTACATGTTAAGCACTATATTGGGCAGACGTGGTCCCTGCTCTTAGTGCCAGGACTGGGACTAGAACACAGACTTAGTAATTTGTGATCCTAGGTCTTTCCAATTAAGACTCCAAAGAGAAGAGCTACAGCTAGATGATGTAAGCCCAAATCCTTCCCTGTGTCCAGGTAACACATTCCCTTTGCTCATGATGCCACAATCCCATATGTACAGTTGGCCTCCTGGTGGCAGAGGTCTCTGAGGTTCTGTACTGAATGAAGTACCTTCCTGCATTAGTTCTTCCCTCTGGGAGAACCAAGTTGGTGAGCCTCAAGATGTTCCTCATTATCTGCTTTGAAAATTCAATCCTTCAAGTGGTCAAAGGAAGCCCTAGGAGGCTGAACTGGATAGGTTCATCTATGTGTGGGCAACACTATTGGTCAGATTCCTCCTAGTCCCCCACCTCTTTGGCTATTTTGCTTAGAAGCCTGAATCTACCCTTGGTTCTTCCAGTCCCAAGTATTTCTGAAAAATTAAGCAGTTTACAAGACTGCTACAACATTTTTTTTTTTTTTTTTTTAATGTTACACAATATATTTGGTTCATAGTAAGGCAATTATACAGAATTTGTCCTTTTGTGTCTGGCTTGCTTCACTCAACATAATGTCCTCCAGGTTCATCCCTGTTGTCATATGCTTTACAACTTCATTTCTTCTTACAGCTGCATAATATTCCATCATGTGAATAGACCACAGTTGTTTATCCATTCGTCTGTTGATGGATACCTGGGTTGTTTCCAACTTTTGGCAATGGTGAATAATGTTGCTATGAATATCAGTGTGCAGGTGTCTGTTCGTGTCACTGCTCTCAGTTCTTCTGGGAATAATACTAACCACCCAGTAGTGGTATTGCAGGGTCACATGGCAAGTCTATATTCAACTTCTTTTATTTATTTATTTATTTATTTATTTATTTATTTATTTATTTATTTATCCCCCCCTTGCTGCTTGTGCTCGCTGGGTCAGCTAACCACGCCGCGCGGGCGGGCTTGCCTTCACCAGGAGGCCCCAGGAACCGAACCCAGGGCCTCCCATATGGTAAACGGGAGCCCTACTGATTGAGCCACAGCCACTTCCCTATATTCAACTTCTTTAGGAACTGCTCAACAGTCCTCCACAGTGGCTGTACCATTCTGCATTCCCACCAACAGTGAATAAGTGTTCCTATCTCTCCACATCCTCTCCAATACCTGTAGTTCTCTGTCTTTTTAATACTGGCCATTCTGATAGGTGTGAAATGATAACTCATTGTAGTTTTGATTTGCATTTCCCTAATCATGTGATGTTGAGCATTTCATGTTTTTTTTTTTTTTTTGCCATTTGCCACAACATATTTTTGACAGATTGGCTTATGCATTTTCCCTCTATTTGCCTCCAGAACTTGTCAAGAAAAACCAAGGAAATTTTTTCCTATATAATTGTTCTCTCAAAAATTGTTCAAAAGTTTTTCTGTTTTGAAACAGCAATTACTATTGCCGACAGATGCTTTCCAAAGTGAAACATGCCTAGTGTTTATCAAGGTGGACAAAATGTCAAATTAAAGGCATACATAGGAAGGAGCTAGTAATCGTTCCATCTCTGTACCACACCTAGCTCTTTCAAATTATCCCACCTTCTGGATAAATGAGTAAAACTATCAGATTGTCTTAAATGAGTAAAACTATCAGACTGTCAGTGAACCGCTGACAAATAAATATGTTGCAGCAACTGCCTGTTCTCTCTGCCCCTGTAACACAGGTGCTTAACCAAAACCTTGAAAAGAAATCTTAAATTTAATATTGGGTCGTGATCACTTTGCATATTCCTTTCTAGTAAGACAGAGATAACCTTACTAATTTGAGTCACCTACTGTGGTTCCCAATTTAAAGTATTTTCCACACCAAACAGTACTTTTCTAAAAGATCTATGTCTAAGGAATAAAAAGGAAATGTCAGAAATACAGAAAAAAAATCCATTGTCCACTTCCAAATCTATTCTGTGCATTTTTAAGTCCATCATATGTTAAAAGCTTCCCAATTTGTGGTGCGAGCCATCCCACTTTTCCCTTCTCTCTACTAAATCTGCCATTAATTGTAGTAAAATGCCTATTTATATATCAAACCCCAACCGGTCATGTCCTCCTTATGAAAAGATAACATGGGCAAAATCTCAGATATTTACTGTTATGAAATAAATACTTGTGATTTCTTCTATTTTCCCCATCCCAAACTCACCACCCCCTTTTATTCACAATGACCCTCCTGACAATCGCTCTCAAACCCACACAGAGGATTGAGTTCTGGGCTATATTTACACAGTGAGGCTCAACCCCTTGCCATAGGTGATGTGCCAGAAGTGGGAAGCAGTCACAAAAAAAGGCCCACAGTCCCTTCTCTAGGAATGAAGTAGGATTTGAAAGTGACTTGCACTCTCCACACAGGGAAACCATTTAACACCAGAGCTAGAGGAGCCGGCATAATCCTTAAAAAAAGGACTGAGAAGAGGAGCTAAGCAAATAAGCAAATCTTTAGAGAAAAGAGAGAACAATGAAGTATATTTTGCTGAGAAGAGTACAGATGTACAGAGAAAAGAGTAAAGCTTCTCAGGCTTTCCAGTTCCCCATTTCAGCCCCACTCGGGGCTATGCTATATCCCTGACTTTGGGTTCTATGACTATCCTTTTAATAATCTCTTAATGCACTTCTAGTTTTGTTTAAACTAGTTCAAATGGGTTTCTGCTACTAGCATCCCAGGAATTTCAATATTTGCCCTATCCTTTACCAAGAAAATCAGGACGATATTTTGTAAATACTCTGGTTTCTAATTGCCTACATTACTGATAGGCTCCAACAGCACACTGATCATTAAAATGCCATCATTCTCTTTTAGATTTTTTTTTTGAGGTACTGGGGCCAGGGATTGAACCCGGGACCTTGTATGTAGGAAGCTGGTGCTCAACCACTGAGCCACATTGGCTCCCCTGAGTTGTTTTTTTCATTTGCTTGCTTGTTGTTTTTGTTTTTAGGAAGCACCGGGAACCAAACCCAGGACCTCCCATGTGGGAAGCAGGCACTCAACCGCTTGAGCCACATCCGCTCCCCTTTAGATGTAATCTTATTTCTCCTTGTTGTTTTAGTAGACGAAGAAAAAAATGTTTGGTGTATCGCCTGCTCTAAGTGTTTTAAGCAATGAAATATGAATAAGGTGCTCATTAAATCACATAAGAAATAAGATTCAGGGAGCAAATAACAAACTAATCTGGTAAGTGCTTTTAAAAAAAAGCAAACAGAAGTGCTTACACATTTTAGATGAAAAATCAACAATGTGAATGGAACTTGCTCACTTTTTCTTTTAAAAAGTTGCAAAACTAAAGAGCTGGCTGCTTATCAGGTAAAAGGTATATATTATATAAAATCAGGTGATTTCCCTTCCTGCTGCCTCATTCTTACTGGAGACTAAACACACACATACACACACACACAAACAGCTTAAAGTAGCTTCTAAGGAGTTTCAGAGCTCTTGCTTCATTACTGAGTTTATTCCAACAAAACCAGTCTACAACCAATAGGTAAAACTACAAGACAAACAGAAAAGCAATAAACCAAGCAGCCAAGAGATCTTTCTAGTTTGGACAGGTTTCACAGAACACAATATATTTTATTTTATCACCCTCTCTAACAACTTACAGAAATGCCTTGGGAAGCGGCTGTGGCTCAATCAGTAGGGCTCCCGTTTACCATATGGGAGGCCCTGGGTTCGGTTCCCGGGGCCTCCTGGTGGGGGCAGGCCTGCCCGCACGGCGTGGTTGGCTGACCCAGCGAGCACAAGCAGCAAGGGGGGGATAAATGAATAAATAAATAAAATCTTAAAAAAAAAAAAAAAAGAAATGCCTTGAAGGTGAATTTTATGGTACGTGAATTATACCTCAAAAAAATGTACTGAAAAGATAACTGAAACACTAATAAAAACATTAAGTAGTATGTGAAGGATTTGATAAGAGACAAAATTCCTTCAAAATGAATATAAAGTCTTAAAATGTTTAAAATAACATTTAAAATGTCTTTATTGAATGCCTACATATCAAATAAGTCTGCTAATTAAAAAATAGTTTCCAGAGTAAACGGATAAAGATTCCTTCCCCAGGAGTAACTGAGGAAGTTGTTAAGACATTTATTAATTACTGGCAGAACAGTTTGTAGCAAAGGATTTCCTGAAAAGTTATGCCAAAGGTATAGAAAATCAGAAGCTGGTAATCTCAAAAATAAAAGACAAAGAAAGAAAAGAAAAACAGATCACTATTCAAACATCAAATATATCAAAACTTTGAGTAAGTTAGAAAAATACATTTGTGAATCACTTCAGGGACAAACATCTCAAGAAGAAATAATGAAGGCAAAAATTAAGGAGAAATTTAAAGTACTTTTTTGGCTACAAAAGACCATTAATAATTAAGCGGCTTTTATTTTATACCTTTTTGGCATTTCTATAATCACTAAATGAGAGAAAAGACTTAAGACTAGTTGTTATAAGGAACACAGACTGTGAAAATAATATTCCTTACATATCCTGCCTGCTTGTCTTAGAATAGTCCTCCAACTCAGCTCCATTTTGATGGTTCAGATTCCTCAAGCAATATACCATCCCATTTACCCAGGTTTGAAACTACATTAAGGTGATGAATGTACAATATTGTGATTATTCTAAAAGCCATTGATTATACACTTTGGATAGATCATATGGTTGTGAATATATCTCAAATAAAACTGCTTAATAAATAATTGTGCAAACATAGCCAGAAATAGCAGCTAAGTACAGCAGGGGAAGCAGAGAGAGACTGAGAGGTGAAGAATTTTGTCTGTCTGATTTTGTTTATTATTATTATTGAAATAAAGAAAATGCTCTAATAATGACTGAAGTGATGAATGCACAACTATGTGATTATACCAAATACCACTGATTATACACTTTGGATGAATTGTATGCATCAATAAAACTGATTTAAAAAAATACAAATAGGACCCACATCCATTTCTTTATTTGCTTTTTCTATTAGAATTGGGCTTATCGCCTCATGCCCAATCACAGCTGCCTTTTAACTAATAATTGGTATGCCTACTTCCCATCTATCCCAAACCCAATCAATTCAGCTCCAAGAGTGTAGTTTTCATTATAGCAATCACCTGTGTAAAAACCATCATCGATTCCATACTCCTTAGAAGACCAAACCTGAACTTCTAGCCTGTTATTAAAAGCTTCTACTATGCAGTCAACCGACTTTTCTAATTACTGTCTTAGCTGAGTCTTCCAGTGTAATTAATCAACTTTCTATCCCCCAATATGCCTTATATATTTCTCATTCCATATCTTTGCTCACACTGTACCATCCTAAAATACTATCCAATTTCCTGTTACCTAATTCTTATTCATTCTTCAGGGTCCCGCCAGATGGAAACCCTCCTTTCAGATTCCCCTAACACATACTAACATGTAATATATTTCTCACAAAAATGATTTTTTTTCTTTATTCTTTCATCTTCTTATCTACTGGCTGGTTGTTCTCCCATATCTGTCAAATACTTAACAAGTTTCATCTTAATACTCTAACTTCTCTTAATATTCCTCCTAGTTGAACTACCATGAGGAAGAAAACCGAGATCCTAGTTCTGGCTCTGCCACTAAATATATATACCTGTAAAAATCTTAGACAAGTCACTGAACCTTTTGAGTCTGCATCTTATATTCCTACACATACTAATAAAATCCTTTCTAGCTCTAAATTCTACAGTATTTCCTTCTCCCTAATAGTCTTCATTAAAAACAAAAAACAAAAAAAAAAAAACTTCATTTCTAATTACATAATCTTCTGACCTGTTTTCAAGCAAGAAACATCAGGTTTGTTTATTGTAGCTCCATTCACTGTACCTTCCTCTGTCACTAAAACAAATCTTTTCCTATATAAAACTGTCCTCAATTTAAATCCTCTACTTAAACTGCTTGATTCAGACCAAACAACCCAACAGGTTGAATATGATTTTAAGCCTGCAGCTTCTAAGAATTACAAGCCAGAAGACTGCACCTCACGTGAGCTTCCTCTCACTACCCTTATATCCTCCACCCCTTTACCAACTCCTAAAACCTCCAAAAGAATAGCCAGCTAACTCTACAAATCATTATTTTCTTTGTACTTGTTAACATTCTCATTTTGTATCTTTCATTATTTCAATGGCTCCTGTAAACTGAAGTTAACGTCTTCTGGCACTCTTGTGCTATTACTCAGAACTATTCAACAACTCATTACCTTTTCTCAATCTCAAAGCCTTCAAGGTCCTGGGACTTTTGTTTTTTAAACCTGAAATACCCTATCTCCTGAAGAATAATTGCGCGTGCTTTCTCCTCTGATAGGCTGACCTCATTACCATTCTCTTTTACATCTTGCACAATACCATCTGTATTACTCATCAGCCAAAGGGGTGCTGATACAAAATACTGGAAATCTGTTGGCTTTTTTAAAGGGTATTTATTTGGGGTAGAAGCTTACAGTTACCAGGCCATAAAGTGTAAGTTACTTCCCTCACCAAAGTCTGTTGCCACGTGTTGAAGCAAGATGGCTGCTGACATCTGCAAGGGTTCAGGCTTCCTCCTCCTCTTAAGGCTCCGTGGTCCCAGCTTCTTCCACTATCAGCTGTAGGATGACATAAGTCTCGTCTCTCTTCCAGGCTCGTCTCTCTTCCAGGCTCGTTCCTCTCTGGCTCGACTGCTCTGCTCGCTCCACAAGGCCAGCTGTAGACTATCAGGCTAACAGCCCGTCTCTCTTCCCTGGGCCTCTGCCAGGTCTAATGGTGCCTTTTCTCCTTCCTCACATCTGCTTCTCTGTTTACTTCCCGGGGCCCCAGCATTAAAACTCCAACCTCCCATCTCTGCGGTGTGGTTTCTCGGTGAGTCCTTGCCCACCAAGGGGGTGGGAACTCAACATCCTAATGATGTGGCCCAATCAAATCCTTAATCATTATTTAATCAAGTAAAAGTGAAATCTGAATCCAATATAATCTAATATGCTCAGAGGAACAAATCAGTTTACAAACAATCCAATATCTATTTTTGGAATTTGTAAACAATATCAAACTGCTATACCAGCAAAATTCCTATTTGTACCTGTAAGTACTGGCAGAGTCCTCAAAAGTAGAAAAGCCATCTTGCCAAGATCCTCTCTCCAGAAAACCTAAGAATCAATCAAGTCGTCACACACCAAGTGTTGTGGATCTCAGGGAACTTAATAAGATGAATCCACCATCACATTAATTACACTGAACCTCTCAATCACCTGAGTCTTGTTCTCTTAAAATCTTCCTATCTTCTACATGTTTAAAGTAAGGAGAATGCTAGATATTACCTTTGCGGTATTAAATTTTACAATTACCTTCTTTAATTAGCTTTTGTGCAACTGCCATTTATATCTCTTAATACTCCACAAAAAAAGCAAAAAATCTATGAAAACTGTGTGGACTATATCCATTCCTTAAATTTTTCTTCAAAAAGCTACCTTAAGATTATTAAAAGTTATCATTCCCATAAATTATTTCCTAATGTAACACAGGAGCATGCTGTAGGAGTGATGTAAAATTTAAACTAGAATGCCTGTTATGTCTAATTCTGCTTTCAAAAACTTTTTTTAAAGCTTCACTCTTTTGCTATTGCATCTCAAAGAAGGAAGAGAAAGAATGAGGGTGAATGCTATCCACAACTTTAACTTAGGTCTTGAAAAACAGATAGGCTGGTATATTGTGGGATCTTTTGGGGGGGAGTGGGGGAATTAGGGGAGTCTGGAGGTGGGGGAGAGACTGTCTGGCAGGAATGCACAGAGGATTCTATCTAGTCAAAAAAAAAAAAAAATTCCTAATGGGAAAGAAAAAGTATCTTTTTAAAAATCTACTTCAGAAACAATGGATTTATACAGACCTACCTTTTTTTTTAATAAATCAATTTTATTGATACATAATAAAGCATATAATTCATCTAAAATGTACAATCAATGGTATTTAGTATAAACACATAGTTGTGCATTCATCACTTCAAGCATTATTAGAGCATTTTCATTATTTCAATAATAATAATAAACAAAAAACAGACAAACAAACAAGAAAATTCCTCACTTCTCAATCTCTGTATGCTTCCCCCACTGTACATGGTTAGTGTTTCTGGCTATTCAATCCAAAGTGTATAATCAATGGCTTTTAGTATAATCACAATGTTGTACATTCTAGAACAATTTCCATTACTTCAAAAAGAAAGACTCCACACCCCTTAGCATTCCTTTTTCAGATCTACATAACCACTAATGTCAATTCATCTTTATAAATTGATTTATATTTACATTTCATATAAATGGAATCATACAATATGCAGTGCTCTGTGTCTGGTGTCCTCCACTTAATATAATGTTTTATTTTTTTTATCTGATATTGACATTTTGAAGTATCAACTTACATTTGTTCAGCTTCAAAGAAAAAATGGTCTTATATATGCATTTCTACCCATATTCATATTTCACATAATATATT
Organism: Tolypeutes matacus; assembly: GCA_026826555.1. Taxonomy (NCBI): domain Eukaryota; kingdom Metazoa; phylum Chordata; class Mammalia; order Cingulata; family Chlamyphoridae; genus Tolypeutes; species Tolypeutes matacus. Next base: position 82,208,361 of record JAKSZT010053887.1, read on the forward strand.
TATATTTCACATAATTTATTTAGTTTATAATAAGGCAATCATATAGTATTTATCCTTTTGTGTCTGGCTTGCCTCACTCAACATAATGTCCTCCAGATTCATCCAAGTTGTCATATGTTTCATGACTTCATTTCCTCTTACCTATGCATAATATCCCATTGTGTGTATATTCCAAATTTGTTTATCCATTCATCAGTTGACGGATACATGGGTTGTTTCCAACTTTTGGCTATCATGACTAACGCTTCTATGAACATCAGGAGAGCTAATATTGGAATCCACATTACACGAGACTCTAAAGCCCAGTTATTTTCAGTAAAGGAAAAGATCTTCAAGTTAGAAGGAATGAACAATGTAAAAAAAGAAAATTATGACTCATAATGCAATAGTACAGTCAGGAAATTGGATGGCTCACTGACCAACCCACAATAGTCAAGTCAACTAACCTCTCTTTGTCACAGTATCCATCCTTGTATAAGAGGAGGATAATAACTGTAATATCAACTCCCAGGATACTCATGAAATAAGGCACATGAAAGTTACACATATATGTAGGTAGATTATTATCACCATTATTACAAGTATGTTAACACTTAAACATTTCTCTTTCTCCTTTCCTAAATGAGTTCACAATCTAGTTTCAGAGAGACAAATCTATAGCAAACCCTGGGGAACAATTATAAGGTAACATGTAAGCAAGGCCATGTAGTAGAGTACAAATTACAAACACAAGTGTCAAAGTAAAGGAGCAGGGATAGAATGAATTGTAATTTCACTGATCTTTCTATTATACAACTTTTATGTCATCAAGTACTTGCATTCTATCCTTTTTAAAAAACCATCTTGGTACAGGCCATTATATATCCTGTCATAGCCTACAGAATTGAGTGTGAGATAATGTAAACTACAATGTAAACTATAGTCCATGCTTAGTGGCAATGTTCCAAAATATGTTCATCAATTGCAAAGAATATACCACACTAATGAAAGAAGTTGTTAATGTGGGGAGCACTGGGGAGTGGGGCATGAGAGTCCTTTATATTTTTTTATGTAACAATTTATGTAATCTAAGTATCTTTTAAAAATAAATTTTAAAAATATATTAAAAAAACAATCTTGGGAAGTGGATGAGGCTCCAGTGATTAAGCTCCTATCTGCCATATAGGAGGTCTAGGGTTCGATTCCCAGGGCCTCCTGGTAAAGGCAAGCTGGAAGGAGAGAAGAGTTAGCTGCTGGCCCACGCAGAGAGTTCGCGAAGCAAAATGATGCAACAAAAAAAGACACAGAGGAGAGACAATAAGAGATGCAGCAGACCAGGGAGCTGAGGTGGCACAAGAGATTGAGCGCCTTTCTCCCTCTCCAGAAGGTTCCAGGATCAGTTCCTGGTGCTGCCTAAAGAAAAGACAAGCAGACACAGAAGAACACACAGAGAGCAGACAGCAAGCACAAAAACGAGGGGAGGGTGGAGAAATAAATAAATAAATCTTTAAAAAAAAATTCTTTGGACAACCAGCAAGATGGCGACAGAGTAAAGAGCTCTTAGAATCAGCTCCTGCTATGGGGCAGTTGGTGATCTCCTAGCGCTATCTAGAGCACTTGTTTGGGGGCTCCAGGAGACCACAAGTACATCCTGCAACATCTTTGAAAGAATGGAAAGAGGAGACTGCCCAATCTGCAAAGAAGATTCGTGAGTAGAGCACTGCATGCCAAGGAGGCAGGTGCCCATGCCCCACTGGAGGCACAAGCCGCCTCGGGAGCTGTTCCGCGGCTGGAATTGAAAGCTCCACTTCACAAAACAGGGGAGGAAGAGACTGTTGAGCACCAATTTCAGCTACTGATTAGTAAATTCAGTGGGCTAAAGTATAATCCTAAGAACAGCTAAAGTTTGAACCTGTCCAAGTAAGAAAGAGGCTGGTGGCCGCCATCTTAACTCCGCGCCTGACATGAGGGGAAGCGGGGCTGACTGAAAATCACACTGCTGGTAGAGACAGGCTTTTTTCCATCTAGATCAGATTGCGGCCCTAGCCTAAGCCCCAGGCCTATCTCAGGTAGGGAGGAAGCTGGGGGAAGCTGTGCCAGCCTTTCCAGGAAATTACAGGCCATGTCGCGGAGGCCGAAAGCCACCCGAGGAGCTATTCTGTGGCAAGAATTGGAAGCTCCATTTCCCAAAAACAGGGGAGGAAGAGATGGTTGGCCACTGATTTCAGCTACTGATTAGTCAGTCTGGCTAAAGTATAACCCTAAGAAAAGCTAAACTTTGAGCGTGTCCAAGTCAGAAGGAGGCCGAAAGCCCCCATTTTGATTCCACCCCCAGCATGAGGGGAAGCCCCGCTGACTGAAAATCACAATGAGAGTAAAGACCAGCTTCTTTCACCCAGATTGGCCTGCAGCCCTGCACGAGCCTATCCAGGTAACTGCAGGGACATTCAGCTGGCACAGACTGAATAATCGGGAGTCTACCTGCACTGCATAGACTGCTGCCCACACCTGCAGCTCCATCCCTGCCCCAGGCAGGGGAGAAAGGGGCATGAAGCTTCATCAGTCTCTTTGGGCAACTAAAGTCTAGGCCTGCATGAGTTGGATTATTCCACACAGCTGTGGCTCTGTCCCTACCCCTGGCAAAGGAGAAAGGTGGGAGAAGCTTCATTGGTCCTTGGGGCAATGAGGGTAGCTTGAGCCTCCACAGCTTATAGCACCAACTACATCCTTGACTCCTACTACACAACCAGCAAGGGAGAAAGGGCAGGAAGCCCTAAACTAAAGAGAAAAACTACATCCAGAATAAATACTCTAGTAAGCCAGATGCCAAGACACCAACAAAAAATTATAATCCACACCTAGAAACAGGAAGATATGGCCCAGTTAAAGGAACAAGATAAACCTCCAGATGACATAAAGGAGTTGAGACAACTAATCACAGACGTTCAAACAAATCTCCTTAATAAATTCAATGAGATGGCTAAAGAAATTAAGGATATTAAGAAGACACTGGATGAACACAAAGAATTTGAAAGCATACATAGAAAAGCAGCAGATCTTATGGGAATGAAAGGTGCAATAAATGAAATTAAAAATACACTGGAATCATATAATAGCAGATTTAAGGAGGCAGAAGAAAGGATTGGTGAGCTTGAAGAAATGGCCTCTGAAAGTGAACATACAAAAGAACAGATGAAGAAAAGATTGGAAAAACTTGAATAAGGTCTCAGGGAACTAAATGACAGCAAGAGATGTGCAAACATACGTGTCATGGGTGTCCCAGAAGGAGAAGAGAAGGGAAAAGGGGCAGAAGGAATATTTGAAGAAATAATGGTAGAAAATTTCCCAACCCTATTGAAGGGCATAGATATCCATGTTTAAGAAGCACAACGTACTCCCATCCGAAAAAATCCGAATAGACCAACTCCAAGACACATACTAATCAGAATGTCAAATGCCAAAGACAAAGAGAGAATTCTGAGACTAGCAAGAGAAAAGCAATGTATAACATATAAGAGATACCCAATAAGATTAAGTGCTGATTTCTCACCAGAAACCATGGAGGCAAGAGGACAGTGGAATGATATATACAAGATACTGCAAAAGAAAAACTCCCAGTCAAGAATCTTATATCCGGCAAGACAGTCTTTCAAAAATGAGGGCGAGGGACTTCCGGGAAGATGGCGGACTAGTAAGACACAGGAATCTCTTCTCCAAAAATAGCTAGAGAACAGGCTGAAACAGCCCTGAAATAGATCTTCTAGGGTTTAGGACAGCAGGTGAAGGCTGCACACCACCCGGAGGAGAGAGGGACAAAAGAGGGAAATCGCGACGACAGAACAGTGAGTTGGAACCAGCGGCAGCTGCTGCTGCCAGCACCCTCCCCCACACTCTTTAGAATTCTCGGGTCTCTGGGCCTGCAACTACAGACAAAGAGGGCTCCAGGGATCTATTACTCCTGGAAAGGGAAGAGAGAGGGACACAGCCTTAGGCTGACTAAGGTTCTGACCCGCAAATTTGGGCTGCGGAGCCCCATGGACCCTTCCACACGGCGGTTTGCTTTGGGAGCCTAGGAAGGACTGGAGAAATCCGACCCTCGCAACCTCCCTCTCTTCTAGCCTGGACTAATTGTTGAGGACTCCACAGGAGAGGGGAGAGAGAGCCTAGGGCTGACCCTGCTTTTGACTCACAGGTTTGGTCTGCCCTGTCCATGAGCCCTTCCGGGCCAGGTGGGGTTGCGCCCTTGTTTGCTTGGAGCCTGCAAGGGGCTAAAGATACGCAAACCCCCCAATCTCCTCCTCTACTAACAGGGACTGATTGTTAAGGATTCAGAGGGGAGAGGAAATATTTCCTAGCTGAGAAAAGGGAGGGGGCTGCCAGGGAGGACTGGAGAACTGTCTCAGAAAGTTTGGATTGCGGGGCTCTTGGACCCCAGACAGGAAGCTCTATCACATTGATCTGGTCTGTGTCACAACAAATACACTCTGACCAGGCATTGAATTGTGAGCTGCCAACAAGCGCCATCTCCTGGCAGACCAAGGAAGTGCACATAAGAAAATTAAAACTAAGTAGGAGAGGGTTTTCCTAGCCTCTATAGCCTCCCTGCCCAAGGCCTAGGAAACGACTCTACAACCAATTACTGGGTCCAGTGCCCAGTTTTGAGCAACCAGCAGGACAATCCTAACAATCAAGGTTGAGCCAAAAATGAAAGAGCTGTGGTAATTCACAGCCTCCTGCTACTAAAACCTTATAAAAGAGAAAGGGATAGAACATCTAAGTAAAATACAACCTATCCAGATGCCTAAACACCAGCAAAAAATTACAAACCATACTAAGAAAACAGAAGACATGGCTCAAGAAAAGGAATACATCAAAGTCCCAGAAGAGATGCAGAATTTGAGAGAACTAATCAGTGAGATGAGCACAAATTTCCAAAATCAAATTAATGAGATGAAAGACAATATAGTTAAAGAGATAAATGACATCAAAAAGGCACTGAACTAATGCAAAGAAGAATTTGAAATCCTGAACAGAAAAGTAATGGAGTTCATGGGAATGAAAGACACAATAGGTGAAGTCAAAAACACATTTGAGGCATACAACAGCAGACTCGAAATGATAGAGGAATAAGTGATACCGAAGACAGAGCAGCTAAAATTGAAGAGAGAAAAGAACAGAGAGAGAAAAAAATGGAAAAAATTGAGCAGGGGCTCAGAGAGTTGAATGACAACACAAAACACAACAACGTACGTGTCATGGGAGTTCCAGGAGGGGAAGAGAAAGGAAAAGGGGCAAAAAGAGTATTTGAGGAAATAATAGCTGAAAATTTCCCAACTCTCACGAAAGAAATGAACTTACATGTCCAAGAAGCACACCGTACCCCAATGAGAATAAATCCAAATAGACCTAGGCCAAGACACATATTATTCAGAATGTCAAATGTAAAAGCTAAAGAGAAAATTCTCAGAGCAGCAAGAGAGAAGCAAACGATCACGTAAAAGGACGTCCAGTAAGACTTAGTGCAGATTTCTCTTCAGAAACCATGGAGGCGAGAAGACAGTGGTATGATACAATTAGGACACTGAAAGAGAAAAACTGCCAGCCGAGAATTCTTTATCCAGCAAAACTGTCCTTCAAATATGAAGGTGAGTATAAAGTATTCACAAACAAACAGAAACTAAGAGAGTTTGCAAAAAAGAATCCACCTTTGCAGGAAATATTAAAGGAAGCCTTAGAATCTGAAAGAAAAAGACAGGAGAGAGAGGCTTGGAGGAGAGTATAGAAGAAAGAAAAGCAGAAAGGATAACCAAAAGAGTAAAAAGAGAGACAAAAACAAGATGACATATGAAAACCAAGAATAAAATGGAGGAAATAAATAGCACATTTTCAGTAATATCATTGAATGTGAATGGATTCAATTCCCCAATCAAAAGATACAGGCTGACAGAATGGATAAAAAAAACTAAGTAGGAGAGGGTTTTCCTGGCCTCTATAGCCTCCCTGCCCAAGGCCTAGGAAACGACTCTACAACCAATTACTGGGTCCAGTGCCCAGTTTTGAGCAACCAGCAGGACAATCCTAACAATCAAGGTTGAGCCAAAAATGAAAGAGCTGTGGTAATTCATAGAGCCATCCATATGCTGCTTACAAGAAACTCACCTCAGACCCAGGAATACAAACCGGCTTAAAGTAAAAGGCTGGAAAAAGATACTCCACGTGAATAGTAAACAGAAAAGAGCAGGGGTAGCTATACTAATATCAGACAGAACTTTAAATGCAAAAAAGTGATAAGAGATACAGAAGGCCATTATATATTAACAAAAGGGATGATCCTCCAGGAAGATATAACAGTCATAAATATCCACGCACCTAGCCAGGGTGCCCCAAAATATATGAGACAAACTCTGGCAAAACTGAAGGCAGAAATAGACATTTCTACAATAATCGTTGGAGACTTCAACACCCCTCTCACATCATTAGATAGAACAACTAGACAGAAGATCAACAAGAAAACAGAGAACTTGAACAATATGATAAACGAGTTAGACCTAACGGACATATACAGAACACTGCATCCAAACTCAGTGGGTTATACATTCTTCTCAAGTGCCCATGGATCTTTCTCCAGGATAGATGGCATGTTAGGTCACAATTCAGGCTCTCAATAAATATAAAAAGATTGAAATTATACAAAGCACCTTCTCAGATCATAATGGAATGAAACTAGAAATCAATAAAAATGAGGGCGAGTTTAGAACATTCACAGATAAACAGAAACTGAGAGAGTTTGTAACCAAGAGACCTGCTTTGCAGGAAATATTAAAGGGTGTGTTACAGCTTGAAAAGAAAAGACAGGAGAAAGAGGCCTGGAAGAGAGTCTAGAAATGAAGATTATATCCACAAAAGTAACTAAAAGTGTCAAAAGAGTGGTGAAAATAAAATATGACAGATTAAATCCAAATATTCAAGAATATTTGGGAATAAACTTAACCAATGATGTAAAGTACTTGTATTCAGAAAACTACAACTCATTGTTAAAACAAATTTTAAAAAAGACCAAAATAATTGGAAAAACATGCCATGCTCATGGATTGAAAGACTAATATCATTAAGATGTCAGTTCTACTGAAACTGATATACAGATTCAATGCAATCCCAATAATTCCACCAGCATCTTTTAAATAAATAGAAAACACGATTTTCAATTTTATTTGGAAGGATAAAGGGGCCCTGAATAGCCAGAAACATCTTAAAAAGGAAAAGCAAAGTTGGAAGACTCATTTCTGGACTTTAAGTCATATTACCTAGCTACAATGGTAAAAAGAACATGGTACTGGCATTAAAAACAGACACATAGACAAATGGAACCAAACTGATGGTTAAAAAACAGACCCTCACATCTATGGTCAAGTGATTTTTGACTAGCCTGTCAAACCCACACAGCTTGGCAGAAGAAAATGTAGGAAAATATCTACAAGACCTGGTGGTAGGTGGTGGATTCTTAAAGGAGATAAGAGGAGGACTGAGATGGACTGCTGATATTTAACGTATATAGAAGTTTTAATTCATTTTATTGTAAAAGTGTGGAAATGTTCAGAGTTAATGGTAACACATTATAGTGACTAAGAGCTGGTTTATAAATGGGGATGTGGCTGAAAATGGTAATCTAGGGATGTAAATACCAGTTGACACAAAGCTAGAGAATAATCTAGGGACTGAATCACACAGTAAACCCAGAGATGGATGAGAATAGTGGTTGATGGTACAGATGCAAGAGTGTCCTTTGTGAGCTAGAGCAGATGTGCATCAGTATTTCCAGGGTGGTGGGAATGTGGAGAAGTATGGGAAAAACACAACTAGAGAGACCTATGGATTGTGGTTAATAATAATAATGTAATATTCTTGCATCTATGCCAAAGATGTACTGTGTTGATAATGGGGGAGTATGGAAAAATGTGTGCCAAATGGATGCTGTGGACCTAAATACACCAAACTTAAGATAAGGACTATAATTAGTAGTAAGATTTTGACAATATTCTTTCATAATTTGTAACAAATGTCTCACGACAATGCAAGGTGTTGGTGGAGGGTTGATGTATGGGACCTCTGTATGATATTATGAATGTTTGCTTTGTAAGTTCACAACTTTTATCATACACTTATTGTTTATGTATGTTCATGTATAAATGATATTTAAAAAAATAGTAATAGGGTGGGTTGGGGGAAAATACTTTGGTTAGCTGTAATATTTTGAGGATGCTCTTTAATCATTAGTTAAAAATGTTTCACAACAATGCCAGGTATTGGTGGTAGGGTGAGGTATGAGAGGCCTGTATGATGTTATATATGTTTGTTTTGTAAGTTCACAACTATTACTATACACTTATTGTTTACGTATGTTCATGTATGAGTGATATACTTCAATAAATTTTTTAAAAATTAAAAAAAAAAAAAACAAAAAAACACATACAATCTTCATCCTCTCTTTTTCTCTACTAATAAAATGAGGAAAATAAAGCATGGACCAGCCTACAAAACTAATCTAATATTAGGACCTACCAGATGCAAATTAGAAGATAAACCAAAAACAGGGTGACAATTAGGATTGCTAGTGGCGAGGTAACCAAGTCAAGCCTATCATAAGCAGAGCTCTGGTCAGTGACACAACTACTTCCCAAAGGAATCACGAGTCAAAGTGATAAAACGCGCAACATATTCCTAAGGAAAATACTGTCGTGCTTTGGTGCCAATGTTAGGCTTCATAATGCCAAACCATAACAAAATGAATTAAGCCATTCAAGCAAACACTATAATGCCAAACTAGAGACCAATCGTAATTAAAACAGTTGAGTTCCACTTCCATTCTTATATCAACTGCTAGGGGAATCTGACATCATTTAATGTTTCTCATTTTCTTCTACTAGCCATAATTACGTTTTAAAACATTAAGCTGGGAGGCGGCTGTGGCTCAGTCAGTGGGGCTCCCGTTTACCATGTGGGAGGCCCCGGGTTCGGTTCCGCACGGCGTGGTTGGCTGACCCAGTGAGCACGGGCAGCAAGGGGGGGATAAATGAATAAATAAATAAAATCTTTAAAAAAAAAAAAAAAAAAAACATTAAGCTGCTGAAATTTTGTAATTGATCGTTGGTTCACAGCCTCTCTCAAATTCTGAAATCACAGAAATTGACAAAATATGCCACACTTATAGTGACAGTTTGATGGCATGTAGGAGAAAATGCTATTCATTATACAGCAGACAGAAGGGGCAGAATTAAGAAAAATTATCTAAACTCTGCTTCAGGAAAATTTCTATGTGAAAGCTAAGAGATATAAAGTTTATCTCAAAGGGAGGACTGGGCAGCTGTTCCTCAAATTCAAGGAAGTGGGTAAAGTACTATATATGCTTCCATCCCCAACTTTCTACATCTTGGCAGATGTTGCCTTAAAAAAAAAAAAAGGAAGGGAGGAAAGAGAAAGGGAAAGAAAAGAAAAGAAAAAAAAGAAAAACATCAACAGGATTAAATCGTAAGGTAAGGGTGTGTGGAGAATCAGGGTAGCAAGAAGAGAACTAGCAGTAGTAAAATGAATTCTGGGAAGTTTAGTTCCACCAGAAGAGCATGGAGGCCAGAACAAGAAGACTACCTAATAGAGTAGATTCAAATTTAAGTTTTACTTGTCTCACATTTTATGCATAACATCAACATATCTATCAGAAAGGAACTGACTGGGAGCCATCAATCTACACTTCAGTTAGGAATATAAAAGGGAGAGAGGAAGAGGAATAGGCTACCACAGGGCCAACCACAGATTATCAAAGGGCAGCCACTCATTTTTGCAATAAATAGTGATTGATGACTAGAACTGCTCTAGGGTCTACGGATACAGTAGTGAAGGCAAATTAGACAAAAATTTCCATGCCTTTTTGGAGTTGACAGTATTCTAAAGGAGATGACACAGTTCATCAGTTGATAATATTTGAAGCTGTTTCCCTTATCTAGCTTAAGAAACAGGAAGGAGAAAAAAGAACAATTTGAGGGACAATGGAAAAAATATCATAAAACAAAAGGAAACAGCAGTTAACAGGAATCAAAAGATTCGGAATAATAGCCTATATCCAAAAATGGTCTGCAAGTGGCAGAAGAAAAGGATGATAGAAGAAGTAAGGAGGGACTGCAAGAAAACTCAAAACCCACAAGAATTAAGACATATTTTGAGTTCCTAAAGAAGAAAATTTAAGTTGTGGAAAACTGAATCAATGACAGAATAATGATTAACAAATATTATAGAGGATCTGAATAGTATCTTTAATAAGATGGATTTCAGAAATCAGGTTTTTTTCCCCCCATTATGAAATACCTTCTTTCTGAGAGCCCACAATACATTTACAAAAACTGACCATCTACATGTTAGGTCACAAAGAAAATTCAATAAACAGAAACAGGAAATATCATATTTTCTGATTAAAGTGTAATTAAACTAGAAATTTTTATAAACCCAATCTATTTTTTTTTAATTAATTTATTTTTTATTGTGGGTAAACATCAAAATTTTCACAATACATACCACTATTTGTAAAATGATATATAAATATATATGCATATATGTGCATTTGCTTACAAAAATGTTATTTATATATATATAAATATATTTTAAGAGGTGCTTAGATTATCTAAAATATTACACGGAACCCACTGGGATTCCCATATTTTATGATCTTCAGTTAATACTTCTTTAAGAGTATTAACTGATACAACTATGTCAAAATTTAAAATGTGAGTAACTTTTGACATACTTTACTTCTATGGATTTATTTTATGGAAATAATTGGACAAGCACACAAAAATATGTAAGGATATTCATCTCAGCACTGTAATTTTGTGAAAAATTAGGACCAACTTAAATGTTAACCAATAAGGAACTAGTTAAATAAATTAAAGCATACCCATATTATGGAATACAATGCCTGTTGATGTAGATCTGTATTTACTGACATGAAAAGATAAGTGGAGGAAAAACAAAACAAAACAAAAAAACTACTATGAATTTATTATATGCTTTTGCAGTTATAAACTAAAGTACTTCACTTATTAAGTTCAAACTATTATATACATAGTGTTCAATTAGCTGCTATAGGTATCTGTTTTTAAAAAAATGGTTTTAAAAAAAGGTAACTAATGCCATGTACATATCATAGCATTTTTTAAGTCTCATATTGGTAGGTTAAGTAGCCACGATTTTATTTGTTCTCTAGTAAACTATCTACTACTACTTTGCTCTCTGCATCAACTTATTACTCCTGTCTGTCACTGATCCCAAGAGGCACATTTTTCCATATTTAGCATCTCGGAAAAATAAGGATTTATCTTATAATGATTAGTGTGGAATAACTTAAATGGCAATACTTTTTCTTCCTAAGTAATATATAAAATAATGGTGCACCTTACAATACATGGTATCTTAGATTTGGTGAAACACAGTAACTGTTAATTTTCTAGTTTCAAACAGTTACTGTGGCTACTTTGGAGAAATGAAAACATTTTGTGGTGTTTAACCCTGGCTACTGTGTTTTATCTTCAAAATTCATTATTCTCCTCCTCCAACCCCTTCCTGCCCCCCTTCCCCTCAAAAAAACTTGTCTTCTTTCATTGTTTACCATTCTAGTGACTGGGGTAGCATTTATCAGAACTCAGAAGACATCTTTGACACCTCTCACTCCATACCGCTTCTCCATACCCCCAAATATACAAATATATCACCAGAAGCTGTTAACTTTACCTCCTAAAGATCTTTCAAACCTCTCATTTTCTCTCTACAACACATCTTTCTGTTAAGCTCCATCATCTCTGGCCTGGACAAATCCAACAGTCCCTTAAATGGTTTCTCCAAATCTATTCTTTGTCCTCTGTAATGTCTTTTCCACCATGGAACTAGCTGATCTTTATAAAATGCAAATCAAATCACAGCTCCCCACCCCCCACCTCATCCCACATTAAACACTCAAGGGTCTCTACTGCTATTTAGGCCAAAGTCCAAAATCCTTAACATGGCCTACAAGACCATGCAGGGTCTTGTGCCACTTTCTCTTTGGTCTTTGAGATCAGCAGCCTCAGTCTCTTCTAGTAAACTATGCTCTCTCCCATTACAAAGCCACTTCAAATCTCAGTTCAAAGTTCATTTCCTCAAGGAAACCTTCCCTAAGCCCTAACTAGGTTTCTTTAATACTACCATATAACCTCCCTTCACACCATATAACAGAGTGGCAATTTTACATGTGTATGATTAATGGATTAATAGCTGCCTCCCCTTACTGTCTATAAAGTCCATGAAGGCACTGAATTGAATTCCCAACACCAAGTAAAGTGCCTGGACATAGTAGGTGCTCAAATAATCTGCTGACTATGTAAATATTAAGTTAATAGTAACTAACATGATCTCTGTAATTAATTATTTCTCAGAGTTCTTTAATTCAGCATTTTACTAATTTTGATCAGTATCACCAAAGGTCTCAGGTCTAATTTTCTTGCCTCCACACTACGAAAGCAAAGGCTTAGCTGGTATAAATTCAAATAAAAAATCTGTTTTTGTAATCATTTATCTCTTAAAACTCCATTTAGAAGCAGGTTGTCCTAAAATCTTAACAGTTGATTCTTTCTTTCTTTTAAATAAAAAAGAAATTTTAGGAGGTACCAGGGATTGAACCAGCGATCTTGTACATGCAAAGCAGGCACTCAACCACTGAGCTACAACTGCTCTGAAAGTTGATTCTTAAATTAAGAAAAATTTGAAAATTCTGCTATATTCTGCTCATACCTTAAAATTTTAACTTCATTTAAACGAAACAACTATTCTCATTAAATCAATTGTCAACTGTTCAAACAAGAATTAACTATAAAGGGTTGTAGCAATCATCATATACAGCTGTAGACCTGATTAAATGCTGCAGACCTAATTACACATATATGGGGAAAATGAAACATTCATACAAACATCATGCCAAGCAAGCTGTTAAAGTTTCTGGTAAATAAGTCCAACTGCTTACCACCTCTCCCCACCTCCTCTTCACCCAAACATCCTCTCCTCAATAACCCCAAATTCACAGACTCCATTTGCACATAAAAATCAAAAGAAATGAAAACGTGACAAGGGAACTTTAAGCTCTGATTAGAAATTTTCACTTTTTGTTTAAAGTTTAAAAGCCCAAAAAAAGCAGGGAACATCTTTTTCTGAAATCAATGTCATCAAAATTACCTAAGGCTATTGTTCAATCAACTGAGATAATTAACCAAAACAGAGTAATACTGTGCTGGTTTTGTTGGCTTCGTGAGGTGCCATATGGCCTTTTCCACCACGATATCTTTAACCCCAGCAAATAGCAGGTACTGAGTGAATATTTATTGAAAAACAAAGACACAAAAAAAACAAATACACAAATGTAGAATAGGAAAGTTTGTTTTAAGCTATTCTGCATGCTGTTCTGCAGGCTTGTTCTCTCTCCCTTTAATTTCATTTGTGTGTTATGTTGCTATTTTGACCTACTAGCAATAGCAGAAGCAGTACAATTACCAGGTGACATTCTGCAGTTATTTAAAGAAAAAGTACTTGTGCTAAATATAAGTAAGAGACAAAAGCAACTGAAAAGGTAAAAATAGTTCTCTTTTGATAGTTAACAGTGGCAATTAATGAAAAATTGGATTTTACAGCACTCAACTTTCATATAGAATTAAAAGAATTTTCACATATTTATCCTAAACTGTCTCAATTTCCTCTCTCTCCCAAATAATCTTGCAATTGAATGTCGTAGAGATTCTACCAAACCAAAATCCCAATGTTCAATTTACTATATACAAACAATCCCTCGGGGAAAAAGCAACCAACAATAGCTAAGTTTATCTGTCCTGGGTAGAGCATATTAATAGCTATTTCCCATCTACAGATTAAATATATATATATATCTGCCCCATGGGATCTAAGCCCCCTCTCAAACGGAAACAAAGTGGGCATCACCATCCCCAAATTCTCAAGACTGGGAAATGAACAATGGACTAAAGTAGACTTATTATTATTCTATTATCATTCTATTATAGACTTATTATTCTAGCATTCCATATGGAAAAACTTGTATCATTAATATAAAGGCAGTAGCCACCAGAGGTTCTGAGGGGAGGGAGAAGGACACTAGGTGTAACATGGGGACATTTTGGGGACATTGGAATTATCCTGCATGACACTGCAATGACGAATATAGACCATTATACAGTTTTTTTCAAAACCTACAAAATTGTGCAGGGAAAAGTGTAAACTATAATGTAAACTATAATCCATGGTTAGTAGCAATGCTTCACTATGTGTTCACCAGTTGTAACAAATGTACCACATTAATGAAAGATGTTAATGTGGGAAAAGTGTGGGAGGCGGAGGGAGTGGGGTATATGTGAATTCCCTATATTTTTGATGTAACATTTACGTAATCTAAATTTTAAAACTTTTTTTTTTAAAGCCTTGGAAAAATTTAGTTCGTAGTGATGTTCCAAAACTTTAGGATGATGACCACAGCATTATCTAGTATTAAAAAAAAAAAAAAAAGAAAGAAAGAAAAGAAAACCTCTGAAAAAAAACACAAAAACCTGAAGCACTTTTGCTATGTAATATGCTCAGGGTGATTGCCAAAGAAAACAGACTTTTTGGACAGGTCTGTACTTAAAAGCAAAAATACAAAAACAAAACTGAGCATCCATGACTAGAATAACCCCCACACCCAAACACACTCCCCTTAATAAAGATCAACGATCACACTGGGAAAAAAAACAACACACAAAAAAACTAAGACCCAAACTTCAACTGACATACTTATCACTTTAAAAAAAAAAAAAAGTTTAATTTGAAGCACTGAATGCCCTTCCTTACAGTTCTTTACACATTTTGAAAATGAAAACCTTGTCATGAATATCCTCAGTGTACATCAGTGGATGGTACACCTGTTAAATTATTGTGACAGTACAAGCAATTGTAAAAGAAGAGTAATTTGGAAAAACAAAAGTGAAACCAAGAGATAAGAAGGAAATAGAAAAACTATGTAACTTGGGAACTGTAGTCTTTTAAACTACTTAAAACTAAAAGCATCTCACTTAATCCAGTTACAATCTTTATAGTTTGGCAAAATGACCACTTTCTAATTTAAAAAGTTATGGGACAAAGGCAAAATGGTCACTTTCATGACTTCCATTTGCAGTATTATATAAAAGATGACACATGCCAGGCACGTAGTAAACAGTACAAGGATGTTTTTTTTGTTTGTTTTTCATTCAGGAAAAAATTTCAAGTTTTTTACTTTTCACTCCATAAATAAAATTTTACCATCTTATTTTCTGAATCTATGGCTTAAAGATCACCTTAAACTGATTTTTTTAACTTTAAAGATAAAGCATAAAGCTAGCTGGAAAAGTAGAAAATTTAATTTTATACTTTTATTTAGAAAGTTAGGAGAAACTGCATTGAAAAGGTTAATTTTTCTCATTGTTAATACATTAAATTTTAAAAGCAGATTTTAAATACAATAACGGCCAACACCAATATTCCAAAATATCAGGACTTTGAAGACTTACTAATCTAATGAACTTATCCTGAGAAAACGTCATAGTTACTAATTTCACCATTTTATTTCTCTCTCTCTCTCTCTCTCTCTCAATGCACAAGAGATTTTAAAGGTAGAGAGAGACGGTAGGGCAGGCAACTCCTGGGAGGCGGGTATGCGGGGAGTGGAGAAGTCCCAGTTGTCTGGAACGAGCGGTCAAAGTTTAGGAGAGCACTGCGCTCCTTTTCTGACATTTATAAATCACACACTGAGAACAGCACCCCCAGACCCACTCTCTCCTCTCTTCCCTGTGCCCTCCAGCTGTCAGAAGCCCCATTCCCTGACTCAACAGTCGCCCTTGCAGGTCCTGGAGAAAAAGGCTCCTGTCACGCGTTCCCTCCAACCACCCGAACTAGCCTTCGCCTAGCCGGACTGAGAAGTCGTTTGGCATAGCCCGGGGAAAAGGAAGAGGAAAAGTGAACTGAGGGGGAACGCTGGGACTTCCTCCGACGGTGCGCCGACTCATCCCCACCTCCGCACACAGCCAAGGTGGCCATGGCGTGACGCCGCCGACCCGTCCACGGTACTGACAAGTGGCCCCACGTCCTGGCCTTTCTGCGTTTAACCTACTCGTTCCCTGCTTCTCCCATTCTCTCCATTCCAAGAGCCAAACAAAATGACCAGTTGTATGAGGAGGAAGGGAAGGCGGCCAGGCAGTCCCAGGTAAGGGTCCGGGGAAAACTGGCTGCGAAAGGCTGTTCCTTCTGGCCAGCGGAACCGCAGCGGGCTAGGCCGCAAAGCCGGGGCTTCGGGTAGCGAGCGGCCCGAGCAGAGGCAGGGCGAGAGGCTGGACGGCCGGGGCGGGCGCACATACTCACCAAATCTGGAACTTGAGCAGCGGCCCCGTGGCGTACTGCATCTTTAATCTCTTGCTAGGCACGCCGCCCAGGTTGGCCGAGGCCTCGTTCCGGACCACGGCCGACGCCGCCAGCAGAAGCAGCAAAAGTCTCATCTTCAACTAGCCAGGAACCTCGGCCGCCCTCGGATTAAGACAGCAGCCAGCCCAACACCGAGCCGGAGCCGCGAGCTGCTTCTTCCCGCGCAAGCGCGATCCGCCAAGGTCGGGCAATGAAGCAGGAATGCGCCTGCGCGGACCGGCTTCTGCTCATGCTCTGGGTGGGAGAGCTGACCTGTTTCCCTGTGCTGACCCACCATCTTGGGTCTGTGCGGAGCTGAATGGGATTGAAAGGAGTAAGAATGAAAGCAAGGAGCATGTTGATAGCCTGTGGCAAATCTGGGTTCAATATCCAATTTCATTAATTCAGACATTTATCTGCCGAGATTATTTAGGAACACCCACTACCTGACAGCCTTATTTCAGGTGTGGTAGGACACAGAAGAGAAAGCCCGGGGCTTTAGAACGGTAATTTCCAATACTTTTGGGTGCTATTCAATTACCTTTTCTTTGATTTTACAATATTTCTCTCTCCTAAAAGAATATTTTTTAAAAAACCCTTTGGAAAATTCCAGACATATTAAAAAATAGAATAGTATGTAAAATTCTGCTTTGACCATCACCAAGCTTTAACAATTGCTGGTGTTTTGACAGTCTCATTCATCCACTCTTTTAACCACTCATTTTGAAGCAAATCTCAGTCATTTCATTTCATCTATAAATATTTCAGCAAATAATGAAAATATATTATCCAGAAAAAATCACAATGCCATTTATCCCACCTTAAAAAGAAAAGCAATAATTGCCGAAAATCAAATATCTACTGTTCAAATTTCTCCTGCTGTCTTAATTAAATCAATTTAGGGACTTTGATTCGACCACGTCAGTAAGGTTAAGTCCTTGCCTCCTTGGTGGGCTGATAAAATGGATACTCACTCAAGATGACTCATAGGAAGACAGAGCTCTCCATAGAGACCAGAGGAGAGAGCTTTCACAGCTTTGATCCTGTGGCCTGGGGAAGGAGAGAGCTTTCACAGCTTTGATCCTGTGGCCCTGATAGTTTACAGCTAACCTTGTGAAGAGACCAGAGCAGCTGAGAAGGCCGGGAAAGAAATAAGTCCATTGCTAGTCTGTAGCTGAAAGCAACCTTGAGTTGTACTCTTTTAGGACTTTGTAACTGTGAGCTCTTACCCCAAATAATTTGGGTACAGATTTCTGGTACTTTGCATCAGCACCCATTTGGCTGACTAATACACTCAATAAAAGTTATCTTGAAAGCAAGGCAACTAGGTCAAGGATGAAGCTCTAATTGCTAAAGAAACAGCCTTCTCTCATATGGCCAAGAGAAAGGGTGTTTAGTATTTTGTGGGTATACAGTGACTTGTTTTTGTTTGTGCTTAGACAAAGTTAAATTTTATCTTTCTTCTTTTTCAGTCCCCATTAATCTATATGTGCCCCCTCATCAACTTTCTACTTTTCCCTTGCGATTCATTTGCCCAAGAAACCCTGTGTTTGTCCTGTATAGTTTCCTACAGCTTGAGTGTTGCTCATTATAAACCCATGGTATCCTTTAATATGTATCTATGTTTGAGTGATATCTGTAAATTGACAGTTGGGTCTGTAACTAAGAGTTAAGAGTTAAATGATTATAGTTATTGAATCATTATATAGATGCCTTTTTACTTTCTAATATATTGTAGTATAGCCAAAAGTAAATACCTGAAACTACTGAAACTCACTGGACTGTAACCCAGATGCATTCATCTTTGATAATGATTGTATAACTACTTAATCTGCCTTATGACTGTAAAGGTCTCATGGTAATTTGTGACTGGCCCCGCTTGTACCTGCTTATCTTGTTTTACAACTGTGAAGTCTTGTGATCACATAGACAGCCCCTTAATGTTTATTAAAGAAGGAAGATGAGTCAACCCAGAAATAACCATCCCAAATTACTGAACTATCTTACTAGACAAAGCTAGTTCTAATCAAATTGGCCTGCCTGACCTATACAGTAGCTTAAACCTTCACATATAGGTGACCTATACATCATTATAATACTCAAAATCATGTCCATCATCATTTTAAGGCCACCATTTTCTTATGTATGTCCTGATTAGGCATGTAATCAATTTATATTTGTACATGCTCAATAATTAGACTCTCTCTAACTTCATCATCTCAAGTCATTATACTAATTATCCTAAACCTGCCTGTCTTGAGATACTATGAATGCTCAGAGTTACTACAGTTCAAGGAGACAGTTTTAAGGCCCATAGGCCTTCTGATCTCCCTACTCTGTACTTTGCAATAAAGCTGTTTTTCCCTTTGAAACCCTGGTGTCACAGGATTGGTCATTGTGTGCATCAGGCAGAGAACCCAGGCTTTGATTGGTATCAATTTGGCAACCCAGATAGGACTAGGAGATCCATAAGTAGTCTGACTGCCCGAAGTTCTGGAGCCCCAACAAGACAGCTAAGCACATTAATCGAGTCTTTATCACCAGTTAGTCCAGAGATTCAGTGACTGAGTTTGTCCTGCCCTCCTGGCACCCTAGGCTCAACAGCAATTTGAAGTTTGAAAGGGAGAAACAGTTCCAGATCCAGACATCTGACTGGGTGAGTAGGTCATCAAGGCAAAAGTAGATCAAGAGGAGAACAGATGTAGCTCACTGATTGAGCCTGTGCTTCCCATGTACAAGGTCCTGAGTTCAATCCCTGGTACCTCCAAAAAAAAAAAAAAAAAAAAGTGGATCAGGAATGCAGTACAGGGTTTGAGGCCACAGACCAGGATTTGAGGCCCTAGGTCCTGCTTCCAGAATGATCTCCCTTGCTCTGACCACTATACCTTTCTGTTTTCTGGGTACCATTCTGTATGGGATTCAAGGCCCAACCTGAGTCTGTCTGTATTAGGGTTCTCTCGGAAACAGAATCAACAGGAGATATCTGTCAATAATATGAAATTTTAAAAGAGTCTTTCACGCAACCGTGGTGATGCACAAGTCCAGGTTCCGCGGGCAGGCTGCAAACCAGGGGCTCCGATGAAAGTCCGATGAAAGGTCCTTGATGAGTTTCTGGGAGAAGTTGCCTGTCCAGTGATGAGCTGGGAAATTCTCTCTGAATGTTGAAATCACTTCCCCTTTTAACGCATTCAACTGATTGGATAAAGAGTCACCCATTGATGATGTAATCTTCCTGATTGATGCAGATGTAATCAGCCATCCATGCAGTAAACTCACTGGTGATCCAAGTCCATAAATGCTCTTGTATTACAATTAGCCCAGTGCTTGCTGGAACAAACACCTGGAAACAATTACCTGGCCAAGTTGACACATTAGCCTAACCACCACAGTCCACCCCTTGTCAACTTGGCAATCATACACATTACCCTAAACCATACTTAGTCTCTAACTAAAAGCAATAATAGACAAGCATACATATATATTTCTGCCTAACAATGTTTAACTCCCCTGTGTACAATCGGAAACACATTAATTCCCCAATGAATAGGGTGCAAGTCCTTGGGTAATATTCACTCTTAAACTTGACATCCTTAAATATTATGACGTGGAATTAATACAACTTTTCATACGATAGGGGAAAAAGTTGGGGAAGAAAACAAGAAATTTGTTTTGTGTACATATACAATCATACTCATAATGAAACAAGGAAGAAGGGCTCATGACTATTACAGTCCTCATTTCTGTAACTGGTCACGTGGTCGAAGTTCATATTTATCACTACCTTCTTCCACTACCCATTCCATGTTCCCGTTACCTTCAGCAAGCACTTCAGCTGGCCGTGGTTCTTTGCCTGGTGGGGTGACCCAAACTTTTATTCCCGAAGATTCTGGGCCATTGTTAGTCCTGCTTGAATTGGTTTGTTGCAATTTTCCATTAACTTTAATCACAGGGCATGGCAGTACTAGGAGACGCCCTATAGGATCTCCTGCATTCCAGGCAAACTCTTCTTTACCCCCATTATGTAGCTGTAGTCCTATTTCCCCTTGATAGTCAGGATCAATCACCCCAGCCAGTACACTAATTCCCTTCTTTGCCTATTGATTCACAGGTAAGAGGACCCCAAAGTGGCCAGATGGCAGTCTTAACTTCCAGTTCAATGAAATCATTGTTATGTTCCCTGGTGACAGCACTCCTCTTTTTGGGACTAAAACCTGTAGACCAGCAGAGCTTAAGGTTGCAGGGACAGGAGGCAAAAATTTTCCTAGTGGGTCACTAGGGGTAATAGTGAGTGGTGCCACTCCCATTTTCACCCCTTGATTCCTGGACCCATGAATCCTGGTTATGGGAGAAACAGCACCACAGAGAGGACACTGATTCAGAGCATACACAGCCTCCTGGAGAACATTGCCCCAGCCCTGCAAGGTATTGCCACCTAGTTGATGCCGTAAATGAGTCTTCAAAAGGCCATTCCACCATTGTATTAATCCAGCTGCTTCAGGGTGATGGGGAACATGGTAAGACCAGTGAATTCCATGGGCATGTGCCCATTCCCACACATCATTTGCTGTGAAATGGGTTCCTTGATCAGAAGCAATGCTGTGTGGAATGCCATGGCGGTAGATAAGACATTCGGTAGTCCACGGATGGTAGTTTTGGAAGAAGCATTGCGTGCTGGAAATGCAAACCCGTTGTCAGAGTATGTGTCTATTCCAGTTAAAACAAATTGCTGCCCCTTGCATGGTAGAAGTGGCTCAATGTAGTCAACCTGCCACCAGGTAGCAGGCTGGTCACCTCAAGGAATTGTGCCATATCGGGAGCTGAGTGTGGGTTTCTGCTGCTGGCAGATTGGGCATTCAGCAGTGGCTGTAGCCAAGTCAGCCTTGGTGAGGGGAAGTCCATATTGCTGAGCCCATGCATAACCTCCATCCCTACCTCCATGTCCACTTTGTTCATGAGCCCATTGAGCAATGACAGGAGTGGCTGGGGAAAGAGGCTGAGCATTAACCACAGAGCAGGTCTTTTTATCCACTTGATTATTAAACTCTTCCTCTGCTGAAGTCACCCTCTGGTGAGCATTCACGTGGGACACAAATATGTTCATGTTTTTTGCCCACTCAGAAATGTCTGGCCACATAGCTCTTCCCCAGACCTCTTGTCACCAATTTTCCAATCATGTTCCTTGCAAGTCCCTGACCATCCAGCCAAACCATTGGCAATAGCCCATGAATCGGTGTACAAACACACCTCTGGCCATTTCTTCTTCCAAGCAAAATGAACAACTAGATGCACTGCTCGAAGTTCTGCCCACTGGGAGGATTTGCCCTCACCACTATCCTTCAAAGATGTCCCAGCAAAGGGCTGCTGTGCCATAGCTGTTCACTTTCGGGTGGTACCTGCATATCGTGCAGAACCATCCGTACATCAGGCCCGAGTTTTCTCATCCTCAGTCAACTGATTGTAAGGGACTCCCCAAGAGGCCAAAGCTGTGGGCTGGGAAAAGGAAGGTAACATGGCAGGGGTGGTGACCATGGGCATTTGGGCTCCTTCCTCATGTAACTTACTTGTGCCTTCAGGGCCTGCTTGAGCCCTATCTCGTATATACCACTTCCACTTTATTATGGAGTGCTGCTGTGCACACCCAACTTTATGGTTTGGTGGGTCAGACAATACCCAGCTCATGATAGGCAAATCAGGTCTCATGGTAACTTGATGGCCCATGGTTAAGCGTTCAGTCTCTACTAAGGCCCAGTAGCAAGCCAAAAGCTGCTTCTCAAAAGGGGAGTAGTTATCTGCAGAGAATGGCAAGGCTTTGCTCCAAAATCCTAAGGGTCTGCATTGTAATTCCCCTATAGGGGCCTGCCAAAGGCTCCAGACAGCACCTCTATTTGCCACTGAAACTTCCAGCACCATTGGATCTGCTATATCATATGGTCCAAGTGGTAGTGCAGCTTGCACAGCAGCCTGGACCTGTCACAGGGCTTCCTCTTGTTCCAGTCCCCAATCAAAACTAGCAGCTTTTCTGGTCACTTGGTAAATGGGCTGGAGTAGCACACCCAAATGAGGAATATGTTGTCTCCAAAATCCAAAGAAGCCAACTAAGTGTTGTGCCTCTTTTTTTATTGTAGGAGGGGCTAGGTGCAACAGCTTATCCTTTACTTTAGAAGGGATATCTCGACACGCCCCACACCACTGGACACCTAGAAATTTCACTGAGGTGGAAGGACCCTGTATTTTTGTTGGATTCATCTCCCATCCTCTCACGCAAATGCCTTACCAATAAATCTAGAGTCTTTGCTACTTCTTGCTCAGTAGGTCCTATCAACATGATATCATAAATATAATGGACCAGTGTGATGTCTCGTGGGAGGGAGAGATGATTAAGGTCCCTGTGGACAATATTATGACATAGGGCTAGAGAGTTGATATACACCTGAGGCAGAACAGTGAAGGTATACTGCTGGCCTTGCCAGCTGAAAGCAAACTGTTTCTGGTGGTCCTTACTAATGGTAATTGAGAAAAAAGCGTTTGCCAGATCAATAGTTGCGTACCAGGTACCAGGGGAAGTGTTGAGTTGCTCAAGCAATGATACCATATCTGGGACAGCAGCTGCAATTGGAGTCACCACCTGGTTAAGTTTATGATAATCTACTGTCATCCTCCAAGATCCATCTGTTTTCTGCACAGGCCAAACAGGAGAGTTGAATGGGGATGTGATGGGAATCACTACCCCTGCATCCTTCAAATTCTTGATGGTGGCACTAATCTCTGCGATCCCTCCAGGAATCTGGTATTGCCTTTGATTTACTATTTTGCTAGGCAAGGCCAGTTCTAGAGGCTTCCACTTGGCCTTTCCAACCATAATAGCCCTCACTCCACAAGTCAGGGATCCTATGTGGGGATTCTGCCAGTTACTGAGTATGTCTATTCCAATTATGCATCCTTGGCTTCTACTACACAACCAGCAAGGGAGAAAAGACAAGAAAGCCCTAAACTAAAGGGAGAAATTGCACCCAGAATAAATACATCTAGCAAACCAGATGCAAAAACACCAAAAAAAATTACAAGGCATACCAAGAGACAGGAAGAAATGGCCCAGGTAAAGGAACAAGAGAAGACTGAAAATGACAAAGGACCTGAGACAACTAATCATAGATGCTCAAGATTATCTTTCAAAACTGAGGGTGAGTTTAGAATAGTCACAGATAAACAGAAACTGCGAGAGTTTATAACAAAAAGACCAACTTTGCAGGAAATACTAAAGGGATTGTTATAGCCTGAAAAGAAAAGACAGGAGAGAGAGGCTTGGGAGAGAGTCTAGAAATGATAACTGTATCAGTAACAGTAATTATAAGTGTCAAAAATAAAATGACAAAATGCAAGGATCAAAATGGATGAAATGAGAACTGCCTTTACAGTAATAACATTGAATGTTAATGGATTAAACTCCCCAATCAAAAGACACAGAATAGCAGAATGGATAAGAAAATATAAGCCATCTATATGCTGTGTGCTAAAGATACCAATAGGTTGAAAGTAAAAGGTTGGAAAAAGATATTCCATGCATGCAATAACCAAAAAAAAAAGCTGTGGTAGCTATACTTATATCAGATAATATAGACTTTAAAAGCAAAACTGTTATTAGAGACAAGGAAGAACATTACATATTAATAAAAGGAATGATTCACTAGGAAGAAATAACAATCATAAATGTATATGCACCTAACCAGGATGCCCCAAGGTACATGAGGCAAACACTGGCAAAACTGAAGGAAGAAATAGACATCTCTACAATAATAGTTGGAGACTTCAATACACTACTCTCAGCATTGGGTAGAACATCTGGGCAGAGGATCAATAAAGAAACAGACAGCTTGAATAATATGACAAATGGACTAAATCTAATAGACATTTACAGAACATTGCACCCCAAAACAGCAGAATATACATTCTCATGGATCTTTCTCCAGGATAGACCATACATTGGGTCACAAAGCAGATCTCGATAAATTCAACAAAATTGAAATTAAACAAAGCACTTTCTCTGATCATATTGGAATAAAGTTGGAAATCAACAAGCTGCAGAAAAAGGGAAAATCCACATATATATGGAGATTAAACAACACACTTTTAAATAATCAGTGTGTCAAAGAAGAAATTTCAAGAGAAATCAATAAATATCTTGAGACGAATGACAATGAGAATACATTTCAGAACCTATAGGATGCAGTGAAGGCAGTGCTGAGAGGAAAATGTATAGCTCTCAATGCTTACATTAAAAAAGAAGAAAGAGCTAAAATCAATGACCTAACTACACAGCTGGAGGAACTACAAAAAAGAACAGCAAACTAATCTCAAAGCAAGTAGAAGGAGTGAAATAACAAAGATCAGAGCAGAAATAAATGAAATTGAGAACAAAAAAACAATAGAGAGAATTAACAAAACCAAAAGTTGGTTCTTTGAGAAGATTAATAAAATTGACAAACCCTTAGCTAGATTAAGAAAAATAGAGAGAAAATGTAAATAAATGAAATAAAAAATGAAAATGGGAACATTACTAATGACCCCACAGAAATAAGAGAGATCGTAAGAGGATACTATGAACAACTTTATGCCAAAAAACTAGACAATATAGATGAAAAGGAAAAATTTCTAGGAACATACAAACAACCTACACTGACCCTAGAAGAAATAGAAGACCTCAACAAACCAATCACAAGTAAAGAGATTGAAACAGTCATCAAACAGCTCCCCAAAATGAAAAGCCCAGGACCGGATGTTTTCACAGGTGATTTCTACCAAGCATTCAAAGAAGACTTAATACCAGTCTTACCCAAGCTCTTCCAAAAAATTGAACAAGAAGGAACGCTGCCAAACTCATTCTACAAAGCCAATATCACCCTAATATGAAAACCAGATAAAGATATTACGAAAAAAGAAAATTACAGACCCATTTCTCTAATGAATACAAATGCAAAAATCCTCAAAAAAATACTTGCTAATCTAATCCAACAACACATTAAAAGAATTATTCATCATGATCAAGTTGGTTTTATACTGGGCATGCAAGGCTGGTTCAACACAAGAAAATCAATCAGCATAATACACCACATTAATCAATCAAAGAAGAAAAATCACATGATCTGATCAGTTGACACAGAAAAGGCATTTGACAAAATACAGCATCCTTTCTTGATAAAAATACTATAAAAAATAGGAATTGAAGGAAACTTTCTCAAAATGATAAAGACCATATATGAAAAACCCACAGCCAACATTGTACTCAATATAATGAAAGACTGAAAGCTTTCCCACTGAGATCAGGAACAAGACAAGGATGCCCATTGTCACCACTGTTGTTCAATATAGTGCTAGAGGTTCTAGCTAGAGCAATCAGGTAAGAAAAAGAAATAAAAGGTATCCAAATTGGAAAGGAAGAATTAAAATTTTCACTATTCACAGATGATATGATTATATATCTAGAAAGTCCTGAAAATCTACAACAAAGCTTCTAGAGCTAATTAATGATTTCAGTAGAGTGTTAGGATACAAGATCAATACACAAAAATCAGTGGTATTTCTATACACTAGTAATGCACAATCGGAGGAAGAAGTCAGGAAAAAAATTCCATTTACAATAGCAACTAAAAGAATCAAATATTTAGGAATAAACTTAACCAAGGATGTAAAGCACTTGTATTCAGAAAATATAATGCATTGCTAAAAGAAATTTAAAAAGACCTAAATAATTGGAAGAACATTCCATGCTCATGGATTGGAAGACTAAATATCATTAAGGTGTCAATTCTACCCAAATTGATACACAGATTCATTGCAATCCCAATAAAAATTCCACCAGCATTTTTTAAACAAATGGAAAACACAATTATCAAATTTATCTAGAAGGGTAAGAGGTCCCAAATAGCCAGAAACTTCTTAAAAAGGAAAAGTGAACTTGGAGGACTCTCACTTCCAGACTTTAAATCATATTACCTAGCTACAGTGGTAAAAACAGCATGGTACTGGCATAAAGATGGACACATAGACCAATGGAACCGAATTGATGGTTCAGAAACAGACCCTCACATCTATGGCCTCACATCAAACCCCCCCAGTTGCGAAAGAACAGTTATTCAACAAATGGTGTTGGGAGAACTGGATATCCATAGCCAAAAGAAAGAAAGAAGACCCCAATCTCACACCTTATACAAAAATTAACTCAAAATGGATCAAAGATCTAATTATAAAAGCAAGTACAATAAAGCTCCTAGAAGAAAATGTAGGGAAACATCTTCAAGACCTGGTGGTAGGTGGTAGATTCTTAAACCTTACACCAAAAGCACAAAGAACAAAAGAAAACATCGATAAATGGGACCTCCTCAAACTTAAACACTTCCGTGATTCAAAGGACTTCATCAAGAAGGTGAAAAGGCAGCCCAGTCAATGGGAAAAAAATATTTGGAAACCACATATCTGATAAGAGTTTGATTTCCATTCTATATAAAGAGATCATACAACTCAACAATAAAAGAGCAAGCAATCCAATTAATAAATGGGCAAAAGATTTAAATAGACATTTCTCCAAAGAGGAAATATAAATGGCCAAAAAGCACATGTCACTAGCTATTAGGGAAATGCAAATTAAAACAACAATGAGATAACATCTAACACCGCATAAAATGGCCATTATTGAAAAAACAGACAACAATAAGTGCTGGAGAGGATGTGGAGAAATAGGAACACTCCTTCACTGTTGGTGGGGGTGTAAAATGGTGCAGGCTCTGGAAGACAGTTTGGCAGTTCCTTAAGAAGCTAAATATAGAACTGCCATATGATCCAGCAATTCCTCTACTAGGAATATATCCAGAAGAACTAAAAACTATGACACGAACAGACATCTGCACACCGATGTTCACAATTGCTAAAAGATGGAAACAACCCAAGTGTCTATCAGCCAATGAATGGATAAACAAAATGTGGTATATACACATGATGGAATACTATGCTGCAGCAAGAAGAAATGAAATTGGGATACATGTGATAACATGGATGAATCTTGAAGACATTATACTAAGCGAAGTAAGCCAGACACAAAAGGACAAATATTGCTTGGTCTCATTAATATGAACTAACTACGAAGAATAAACACATGGAGTTAAAACTTAGAGTATAGGTTATTAGGAAATAAGAGGAGGGTTGAGAAGAACTACTAATGCTTAGTGTATGTATAAGCTTTAATTAACTTGACTATAAAAGTGTGGAAATGGATAGAGTTGATGGTCACACATTATAGTGAGTAGCAAATGGTTTTTAAATGGCATTGTGGCTGAAAAGGGTAGTGTGAGGAAGTAAATGTCAATTGAAAGCAAGCTCTAAAGAATAATCTAGGGACTGAATAACACAGTGAACCCAGAGGTGGATGAGAATTGAGGTTGAGAGTACAAATGCAAGAGTGCCCTTCTATGAGCTAGAGTAGATGTACATCACTATTGCAGGGTGGTGGGAATGTGGAGAAGCATGGGAAAACTACAATTGGTGCGACCTGTAGACTGTGTTTAACAGCAATACTGTAATATTCTTGCATCAATGCCAAAGATGTACTGTGTTGATAAATGGAGGTGTATGAAAAAGTGTGCCAAATGTATGCTATGGACCGTGGTTGGTGGTAATAGTCTGATGATATTATCTCATAATCTGTAAAAAATGTTCCAGCACAGTGTGGTGTGTTAGTGAAGGGGTGTTGTATGGGAATTCTGTACATGTGTATGATTGTTTTGCCAGTTCACAACCTCTGCAATAATTTTTTTTTTTTTAATGGGGTGGGTTGGGGGAAAAATACACCAAATGTAAGATAGGGACTATAATTAGTAGTAATATTTTGATGATGCTCTTTCATAGTTTGTAACAAATGTTTCACAACAATGCAAAGAGTTGTTGGAGGGGTGATGTATGAGACCCCTCTATGATGTTATGTATGTTTGTTTTGTAAGTTCACAATCTGTACTATATACTTGTTTATGCATGTCATTTATGAATGATATACTTCAATAAAAAATATATTAAAATATATATATATAGGGGATTCCCATATACCCCACCCCTCCCCCTCCCACACTTTCTCACATTAACAACATCTTTCATTAGTGTGGCACATTTGTTACAATTGATGAACACATATTAAAGCATTGCTACTAACCATGGACTATAGTTTACATTGTAGTTTACATTTTGCCCCACATAATTTTATAGGTTTTGACAAAATGTGTAATGGCCTGTATCCATCATTTCAACGTCAGGCAGGACTATTCCAATGTCCCAAAAATGCTGGCTGCTTTTATAATCCTGCAATTAAATCATGGCTTTAAACCAGCCTCCTAATACCCCTACCCTTCTCCCGTCCTCCCCCTCCCCCCACCCCATGCAACTTACCTCCAGAAAGCTGTTTCAGAAATTATTCATAATATGTCTCAGTTGAATATGGATAAAATGGTAAACTGAATAAAGCAGTATTTCTAGAAACCATCCCCACTAATAAGTACAATACAAGCATACACTTTACTCTACTTAAGTATGTTCTCCCTAGGATTATACAGGTACTGATAAAATAAACTAGCGTTGTATCTATTAGACCTTTAAAATGATGATAAATGGATGTTTATATTAATAAAATTAAGTTACTATTTTGACAAACTTTATTGTGTTTTGTAGGATGTGTGAAGGCAGTTCAAAAATCTTTTGAGTAATTTAAAGTTTGCAGGTATATAAAGTATGCAGGATATGCTTTGTTGAAAAAGAGTCTGCTTTTGCCCTAAGGTAAAATAACTGGTTTTCACAGAATGTGAAGCATGAATGCGTAGGACAGAACCTAAATGATTTTAAAAGGACACAGAAAGTTTGTGAAAACAAATTTTATCTATCTAAGAGTTAATAAACTTATCAAACAATATACTGATGCAAAACTAGAATTTAGTATTCTCTCCATTAAGTAACAAGATTTTCTTAGATTATTAGTTTGTTCTCAATAAAGCTTATAAAAGTGTTTTTTTCTCTAAATAATCCATATAAAACAGAGAGTCTGTATTTCCAATTAATGTACCTATTGTTTAATCCATCGCATCTTTCTCCTGTCCTCAGATTCAAGTAGAACCATAAACAAGGCTGTGGCAGTTTGAGAATATTTTATCCCCAAATGAGAAAGATTATGTTTGTAAACTAATGTGTTTCTCTGCGTGTGATATCTTTGATTGCATTAAATTCAGTTGAGGGGCCTTTGATTAGATTGCCTGTTAAGTTTGATTGAGGGCTTTTGATTCAACTACATCAGTGGGTACGACTCAGGTTGAGTCCCCATCCCCTTGCTGGGTCTGATATAAACGGACTGAGACAGACACAAGAAGAGAGCTCTGTCATTTTTTATCCTGCCATGTAACAGAAAGAAGGCTCAAAAGGCTGAGGCCCCAGAGAGATGAGCCATTTGCCTAAGTTGAATACAACAGTTGAATTTGGGAAGAGAGCAGAACAGCTGAGAATGATATAGAAAGCCCTAAGAGACAAGCCTTATGCCAGCTTGCAGCTGAAATGGGGAAGAAAGCAGAATAGCTGAGCCTAAGAGAGGAAGCCTGGATGGGAAGGCAGAAACCTCAGCAGAGGTCACCTGCCATTTTGCTTTACCACATGGTAACATGCCAGGATCAATAGTAGCTGACTTTGGTGAAAAAGAAACTCTTATGTTGCTTTGAGTTGGACTTATTACAGCCTTGAACTGTAAACTTTTACCCCAAATAAATCCCTATTATAAAGCCAACAGATTTCTGGTACTTTTTTTTTTTTTTTTTTTAATTTTTAAAATTTTCTTGGTGAATTGAAACTTTTTTCATTGTGAAATGACCTTCTTTACTGATAACAATATTTTATTGTTTATTTTGCCCATATTAATATAGCTACACCAGTTTCCTTTGGGTATTTGCATATACAATATTTTTCATCCTTTTATTTTCAACATTTTATAATCTTATGTTTTTTTGTTTTTTTTTTTACCGGGAGGTCCTGGGAATTGAACCCGGGTCCCTCCATATGGGTGACGGATACCCAACCATTTGAGCCACATCCGTCCCTCTGGTACTTTTTTGCATCATCAGCCCTTTGGCACACTAATAGAGTATTTTATCAGAGTAACTTCTTGAACTTCATGTTAACTTTATTATACCCTTGGTAATTAAAAACAAAAACATAAAAGGATTGATGCTTATGTTAACTTTATTGTTAACTTTATCGTTTTTAACTACGTCCAAGAAAGAGACTCACGAGGGGGGCAAGTGAAAAAATACACGAGGAGGAGAAGTATAACAGTCCATACCAGGCAGCGGCCCTGCAGCAGACAATCAGCCTTCGGGCTGCCCTATTGGTTTTTATTATCTCATTCTTGGCATGCAATAACATATTGATACAATGGTAAGCATAACATGTCAATTAGATTATAAAATATTTTAATTAGATTATATAACATACTATGTTATTGTTCCTCAACTGTCCTCGACCCTAGGATAGTTTAGAGAACAGTTGCTACAAGCTAGGTTTATCAGCTACTTTTGGACACAGGCCCAAGGATGTGTGGAGACGGGCGCCGCCTTGTGGCACCAACTGCCAGCTGCCTGCAGCTGGTGGGGGCCGAGGCCATCATCCGAATTTGACCGTCCTCACAATCATCCTTTACTGTTTTAGAAGACAAGTCTTCTCACTTTTAAAGGAATTGTCTTTTCCTTACAATCATGTTAACTACTCTCTTACTCTTTTATCAACACTTTGTTAAATAGGGAACCAGATATTGTTCCTGTTTAAACATAATGTTCAAACCTGACAACACATTGTTTTTGCACTGTCTGTCTGCTCTCTGTGTTCTTCTGTGTCTGCTTGTCTTCTCTTTAGGCAGCAGCAGGAACCGATCTTGGGACCTTCTGCAGTGGGAGAGAGGCACTCAATCTCTTGCGCCACTTCAGCTCCCTGGTCTGCTGCATCTCTTATTGTCTCTCCTCTGTGTCTTTTTGTTGCATCATCTTGCTGAGCCAGCCGTCTGTGTGGGCCAGCACTCCTGAGGGCCATCACTCCTGCTTGGGCCAGCACTCCACGCGGGCCAGCTCGCCTTTCACCAGGAGGCCCCAGGAATCGAACCCTGTACCTCCTATATGGTAGACAGGAGCCCAATCACTTAAGCCACATCCATTTCCCAACTTTTAACATTTTAAATCAAACCTAAGGGAGTGGGAGGACCACATGGGAGGTCCAGGGTTCAGTTCCCAGTGCCTCCTAAAGAAGATGAGCAGGAGCTGCAACCAGCAGACAGCACAACCACCGCAACCAGCAGACGCTGCAACTGCCACAACAAGCAGACGCCACAATGAGCAGCCACCACAATCGCTGCAACGAGCAGATGCTGCAACCACCGCAACCACCTCAACCAGTAGATGCCTCAACCAGTAGACACCCCAACCAGCAGACACTGCAAACAGCAGATGCCACAACCACCACAACAAGCAGATGTGAGCAGATGCCGCAACCAGCAGACACTGCAACCAGCAGATGACGCAGCCAGAGGGGAGCGGATGTGGTTCAGGTGATTGGGCACTCACCTTCCACGTAGCAGGTCCCAGGTTCGGTTCCTGATGCCTCCTACAGAAGACAAGCAGACACAGCAAGCAGACAACTAGCAGACAGATGAGGGAACCATCTTGGGGGGTGGGGATTAAAAAAACAATAAATAAATAAATAAATAAAATTTTAAAAAATTAAACCCAAAAAGATATCTTTTTATCTCAAATTGTTGCAATAACTATTTTACTTTGACCTTCTAAAAAGAGGTACTAGAAATGGCTATGTTCATTTATGTTATGAATAGAATAATAAACGTTATCAAATTAAAAGGGATTTTCTAATCTTGTAATAGTTGAATTTGTGGTAATGAAATGTTCATATAAATATTTAGAGATTGTATAAAATTATTAAAGACTTGCCAGTGTTCTCACTGTCCATCTTATGTCCTGATACTCATCTGCATGATATTAGACAACAGTTTAGGGATATTAATCATCGTTTTAGTTATTTTTAAAATGTTATATGTCACAGAAACAAACAAATTTCCATGTAAGTTACATTATTTTACTGGGATGTTTCTCTAAAAGTGCAAGCAGTCAGCTAGAGGTTGGAGCGTCACCTTCCA
Organism: Tolypeutes matacus; assembly: GCA_026826555.1. Lineage (NCBI taxonomy): Eukaryota > Metazoa > Chordata > Mammalia > Cingulata > Chlamyphoridae > Tolypeutes > Tolypeutes matacus. The sequence continues at coordinate 82,241,038 of JAKSZT010053887.1, forward strand.
CAAAAAGGGATTCTAAAAGAGGAACAAGGCAAGTATATAAATTATGTACAATGGTACCTTGGTACTCGTTAATTGGCTCCGGGAGTTGTGACAAGTACCAAAAATGATGAGTACCAAACAAATTTTTCCCATAAGGAATAATGTAAATATAATGAGTTCCCAAACCAAAGACAATATAAAAAAGATAGGGTTGTATATCATTACTTTACATGAGAAATAAACCTAAAAATTAATAAATACTTAGATTAAATAAAATAAAAACTTCACTTTGCCTGTGCTGAGAAGAGTCCAAGGCTTAATGGGATGGTGGGAGGAGAGTGGTGAGGGGAAGAGGTTACAGGGAGTGTTACTTGGAAGGAGAATCCTCCTCCAATAGATCATCAGGCACTTGCACTTCAGGTGTTCTTTCTCTTTTCTACTTTTTTTCAACTTGCACCACAGGCTCTGACACACTCTGTCACCTTCACTAAAAACTTATCCAGTGAGGATTGCTTCTGGCTTCTTATCAGAATTCCTCAAAAGTGTGAAATTGTTTATTCAATAAATTCACATTTTTGCTTGTTAAAGCTTTGTCCAGATGGTACTTCTCCACAGTTTTGAACTTCTGCTCATTTTGCACACATTTATTTTATCAAGGAACTGGAGACATCCTCCCTTATCTCCTCCTCACCTGAAGAAATCTCTTCAGCTGCCTCTTATTGCTGCTGCTTCTGTAGTTACTGTAGCTCCTCAGTGCTGGGCTTCTTTGTAATGTAGGTTCTACTTGGCATTTTTTTCCCAAAAAACTCTGGTCTCATCACAGTTAAAAACTTGGTGGGGAATAAAACCCTCAACCTCTATGTAGTCTTGAAATTCACTGACGAATTCATTAGCAGCCTTTCTATTAGCACTCACTGCCTCTCCATGCCTCATGACACTATGGATGCCAGTCCTCTTTTTAAAATTATCAAACCAGCCGTGGCTGGCCTTAAAAACTTCAACACTCTCATCACTTGGTTCTGATTTTTTTTTCAAAAGATCAGTATGTAACACGCTTTTTCACATATCATGACTTCCGATGCACTGTCACCGCTAACTGCTTCTCATGTACCCAAATTAATACAGCTTTTCAAATTCCTTGAGTGTTTGGGAACACTGCTTTGTTACTGCTTTAACTCCTTTTGCAACATCAGCCTTTTTTTTTTTTTTTCAGCCTTTTTTTAATCGCTTCTTTATTCTTAATGATGGTGGAGGCTGTTGTTCTAGGCATACTGTATTCCCTAGTAAGATCAGTAATTCAAATACCGTTCTCATATTTACCATTATTTCTTTTTTTTGCTCAATGGTGGTGTGAAGTAATTTTCTTTTCTGCTCAGTGCTTTCACTGATCATTTTCTTAGGACCCTTGATGAAAAAAAAAAAAAAAACACGCAAAAATACACAAAATGACCACAGAATCTAAGATAAGATTGTAATGGGATGTGCACAGGGCAAGAGCCACCCCATGACAAATCTGTGACTCTTTATTTCTCCTGGAAGGGGTAGTGAGTCATGAGGCAACCAACACCGACTAGTTCTAACTTGCATGTCAAATACCAAACAAACGATGAATTACCAGTACAAAATTTTTGTGTCAAAATGCATCGAGTACTAAATTCCACGAGTTTCAAAGCATTTGAGTACCTACCAAATACCAACTAGCAATGCAACTGGAAAAAGACCTCGGCCAAAAGGGGGAAAGGGTAAAGACAAATGAGTTTATATGCCTAAGAGACTTCAAATTGAGTTGGGAGGTCATTCCAGAGGTTACACTTATGTACATCTCAGCAGGAGCTCATTGACTGCCAGAGTAAATATTGCCTCAAATAGCAGTCTCCTGAGAGCTCTGGAGACATGCAGACACTATAGGTAGGGAAGACAGCTCAGGAGATTGGTGCCCTGCCAGTGGACCCTACTTTGGAATTAATGCTTCCCAGGTGACAGAGTTGGACTTATTTGTGGTTTCCCTACACATGGCTCTTCTGTCCCTTCTATTTGAACCTATAGTTAGTACTAGAGTTGAGAGGTATATGTCCAAGAGACTTAAATCTTTGGGCTATCCATGTACCAATTGGGCCCTGAATTTCAACAGAATTGCAACACCTACTCTCCAGTTCATTGGATTCACTCAGGACAACTAACAAGGAGATGATGATGGATAATGACCATCTCAAGGAACAGAGAGTCTGCAACTGCAAGCAATATAGTCCCATCCATCTGCCCCATGGGATCTAAGCCCCCTCTCAATTAGAGGCGGAGTGTGCATCACCATCCCAGAATCCTCAGGATTGGGGAATGAACAGTAAAAGTAGACTTACTGTTATTCTACTATAGACTTATTGTGATTCTAGCAATGGAAGAACTTTTATCATTGATGTGGAGGCAGTGGCCACTGGAGGTTCTGAGGGGAGGGAGAGGGAAAAATATGTGTAATTTGGGGGCATTTTTGGGACTTGGCAATTGTTCTGAATGACATTGCAATGACAGATACAAGCCAATATATATCTTGTCATAACTTACAAAAATGTGTGGAAGAGAGTGTAAACTACAATGTAAACTATAATCCATGCTTAGTGGCAATGCTCCAAAATGTGTTCATCAATTGTAACAAGTGTACCACACTAATGAAGGATGCTGTTAATGTGGGAAAATGTGGGAGGGGGAGGGAGCAGGGCATATGGGAATCCCCTATATTTTTTACATAACATTTATGTAATCTAAGTATCTTTTAAAAAAATATATTAAAAAATAAAAATGAAAATAACATTTTTTAAAAAGCAGTCGAGTACCAAGGTATGAATGTACTTCCTGTTAATTAACCTAGCACTGGTAAAAATATAAAAGTGAGACAGGAAAAGCCTCCTATGGTCTGTAGTTGATAACCACAATATAAGTTAATTGTCAAATGTTTTTATTTCTGGAAATATCTTGATTTGGAAAATGTTCATAAGGGAATTGGGCCTACATTGTAACCTCTTGCAGCAGTCACATTTGTTCCTGGACTTTATTTATTTATTTTTTTAATAATTACCTTTTATTTAAACAGCTAGAGTTTTATTACATTAATCCCATCCTGTTATTAAATTCAGACCCTCATCCAAATAATTGTAGATTTAATTGAAGTGAGTCCTCAGGCTTCTTAAACTGAATATTTATTTATTTAAGAGCCAGAAATGGGGTTTTTGTTGTTGTTCTTCTTGTTATTATTATTTTTTTTTAATTTATTTTTATTGTGGGTAAAAATCAAAATTCTCACAATACATACAAACATTTGCAAAATGATATATAAATATATATGCATATATGTGTATTTGCTTACAAAAATGTTATTTATATATATATATATATATACATATATTTTAAGAGGTGCTTAGATTACCTGTTCCTGGACTTTAGTTGTTATTTCTAAATTCTGAGATTCTTTGTTCTTTATATGTAGCCTGGTAGCTCCCTGGAACTTTGGGTATCTGTGTGATACCTGAGACTTAGATTGGAGTTCTCCATCTCTGAAGGTGCTGAAGAAGCAGCATTAATTCTAAAAAGATGATGCCATACAGCAACTGTTAAAGAAGCTGAACACAGGATCAGACTTCAGTTGAGGAAGTGAATGGGACTGATGTGGGTAAAGACTAAGGTGAATCTGAATACAAGGTAAAAGGTGATATTATCTGTATTTTAAGACTTTAATTTCTGTGGGAGACCAAAGGAGAAAAGATCTCTTTTGTCCAAAAGTTTAAACTGTTCTGTGGCACAATATCTAATTTAATCTGTCTGGTCAGTTTATTTGAACAACCTAACTCAGCTTTATTTAACACAGAACCTAGAGAATGAGATCTTAGTATTCTGTACAGGTTAATGTAATACCCTGATGCTTTTTTAGAGTGTATTAGGCAAGAAATGAAAAATATTTATAAGGTCCCTTGAGGGACTGGGGAAGGAAAAATTGGAACTGTAAACTTCCCCCACCTGGGGGAATTCTTGCTATTCTCTCAAGCAACAGGGGCTCCTAATTTACTAAAACTGTAATCAAGGAACTTTGCAAGGTCTAAATCTAAGCTTTACATCATTTTGGAAAACATAAATTATCCCCATTTGAACTTATAACATGGAGACCTATGAAAATAAACTCTGTAATATATGAGCACTAATAGAAGGAAATGTACTAATAAGCCAAATCCTGGATCTTAAGGCTTGCACTTATGAAACTTATTTATAAAATGATAAAACTAAGCCTAAATATAATTAATACCTAAGTATCACCCCCCTGAAAACATCCTTATGTTCTAGAGTTTAGGACAGCAGGGGAAGGCTGAACACCATCTAGAAGAGAAAGGGGCACAGGGAAAAATCTCGACATTAAGACTGTGAGTATAAGCTGCAGGTACATCTGCCCATGCACTTCCCCCACCTTACAAGCAGGTAATTTTGAATTCTCCAACCTCAGGTCATTGGCTACAGACAGAGGGGGCCACAGGGATCCATCTACCCAGGAAACAGGAAAAAGAGGGATGCAACCTAGGGCTGATTAGGCTTTTGGCCAACAAATTTGGTCTACTGTGTCCTATAAACACTTCCAGGTTGATTTGGGCCGCTCCATTGTTTGCCTTGGGAGCCAACACGGGACTAAAGAATCATCCTCCTTACTAACCGGGACTGGCTGTTGAGGATGCAGAGGAGAGTGGAATTATTTCCTACCCACAAAAAGGGAAGGGGCTGCCAGCAAAGGTTGGAAAACAACCTCTGAGAAAGTTTGAATTGGGAGACTCTGAATAGCCTCCAGGCACGATCCTCTCCACATTGTTGCTGACCCTTTTGCAGTGAACACACTCCCACCAGACTTTGAACTGAGTTGGCTAAGAGTGCCATCTGCTGGCATACCCAGGAAGTGCATATGATGAAATTTTAAAAGGAAGGAAGAGGCTTTTTCCAGCCTTTACAACCTTCCTCCCCAAGGCCTGTGGAAGCGGGTCTGCAACCCATTAGAGTCCATGGCCCAGATTTGAGCAACTAAAAGGTACAATCCTAAAGACTTGGAAGAGGTTGAATAAAGAATTTTAAAAATGGCAGAAATGCACAGCTTCCTAGCACTAAATTCCTTTAAAAGAGAGAAATTCAGCATCAGAGTAAACTCATCATCATAATGAAATGACTAGACATCAGCAAAAAATTATAAGCCATACTAAGAAAATGGAAGAAATGGCCCAAGCAAAGGAATATATCAAAGCCCCAGATGAGACACAGGATTTGAGACAATGAGATTCATACAGATTTCCAAAATCAAATTAATGTGTTTAAAGACAGTATGGCTAGAGATAAAGATACATCAAGAAGACACAAAGAGGGAAGCGGCTGTGGCTCAATCAGTAGGGCTCCCGTTTACTATATGGGAGGCCCCGGGTTCGGTTCCCAGGGCCTCCTGGTAAAGGCAAGCCCGCCCGCACAGCGTGGTTGGCTGACCCAGCGAGCACA